>JARVJO010000330.1:1527272-1547363 GCA_031762555.1 Cynodonichthys magdalenae
CTTATTGGAAACTCAAGACAGCCATGACATTATGTTTTTTACAAGTGTATGTAAACTTTTGACCACAACTGTATTTGTGTGGATGCTGATTCACCATTTGCACAAGTTTTTGATGTTTTATGTAGTTTATTTTTGCATACTTGCTGTTTTTGCCATTTGTGGATCAAAATGTTTAGCTATTTCAGGAGAAGGGTGCTCTATTTAAATTTAACAAAAGGCAGATAAAGGAACTAACAAAAGACTGGCTAAAAGGAAAAGTGACATTTGGATAGCTTAAAACCAAAAGTAAAATGTACTAGCTAAAAATACAGAATGATATCTAATTGTAGCCAAAAGCTAAAAAAGCAAAGAGCCAGCTAAAAGCAAGAAGTGGCAGAATGATGGCTAAAAACGGCATAAAGAGACAAAAGTAGAGCAAGTTTTCTGGAGAAAGTTTCAAAGAGAACAATGGTTTCGAAGGAATTCAGGAGATCAATATATTTCTGTGAGGAAAATATTTGCAAATAAAGTTAAATAATTTGAAAAGTATAAAAATGAGAAAAAACTAAAGTTAGTGTTTTGCTCCCATAATTGCAGAAAATGTTCTGCTTCTTTTAGCTGTAAGAACCCAGTTTCAGCTTCTTCAGCAAATGTTGGCAGTAATTCGGCGCTCAGTGTTCATGCAGCATTTTTGCTGAAAATACAGGTTTTCTAGCAGAGTTGTACAGTATCAAAGTACAAATACTTTGTTACTGTACTTAAGTAGAAATTTTGATTATCTGTACTTTACTTGTGTAATTATTTTTCAACCAACTTTTTACTTCTACTCCTTACATTTTTACACAATTATTTGAACTTTCTACTTCTTACACTTTTTAAAAACGTAAGAAGTAGAAAGTCGTTACTCCTATTTATTTTATTTTCCATCACTGCTGCCCACCTTTTAGAAAAAGTTCACCTCCCAATAATGTCATTTTAGAAAATCTAACTGCTCATTTTTACTCAATACTTTTACTTTTAATACTAATGTACATTTTATGTCAAAAGTTTACTTTTGATACTTGAGTACAAAAAAAATCAGATACTTTAAGACTTTTACTCAAGTATTATTCTTAAAGGAGACTTTAACTTTTACCTAAGTAATTTTATGATAAGATAGTTGTACTTCTACTCAAGTATCATTCTACAGTACTTTATACAACACTTTTTTCTAGTTTATTTCTGTGCACAAACTGCTATAATACTGAATTTCTTCATCGTTCACAACTGAATATGTTGAGATGAAAATTGTCTCCTGCTTTTTTCCCCCTCAGTCCCCTTTTTTTTTTTTTTGCTTGTTACCTCTCTTATCCCCCTATTCCATCGCCTCTCTGTCCCTTGCTGCCTTGACGAGACGTGAGTCCGGTTACCAATAAGCTGATGTGAAAAAGTAACAAAAGACTCTTTGGTCTCTCTGGTTTCCTGTTGCCCCAAGCCAAAGAGACGCCTGTAAAAGAAGTGAGAGGAGTGGTGGCCCACAGAGCCCATGGCCCTGGCTGACAGGCACAGCCTACCGCTGACTCCCTGACACAAAGAGCTGCCTACAGAGATGGAGCTACCAGGTTTTAGGTCCACTGAGGAATTTGTGTAAGACTAGTGAAGTGTAACTCAGTCGGAAGAGTCGGAACGCTGGCTTCACAGTCAAGTGGTTATTAATGGTGTGCTTTAAAAAATACAACAGGGTGTTTGAATAAGTGCCCAAATCTCTTTTTCCACAGATGATGGAGATGGATGCAGTCAAGGGTTGTTTAGGCTTCACACATTTGTTTTGATTGTTTGCAGCTCTGTAATCACTGCCAAATATTTACATGTCCAACCCCCTTCGAGTAAATGACACGTTTTGCTTTAATGGAAGGACCCGACTACGGGTGGACAGCAGACACACACAAACACACTTTTGTTTTTCTATCCCCCGTGGTGACCTTACATTGACTTCCATTCATTTTCCAGTCATTTCTATAGCCTAACCTTTTACCCTAAACCTACCCACCCCAGTACATACCTGACCCTAAATCTAGCCTAAACTCAATCAGCATCTGTACCCATGGGGAACAGGCTTTGGTCCCTGCAAAAAGCATTGGTTCCCTATGAGGCTGTGTGTTTCTGGGAAATAGTCCCCACGATGTAGCAAAAACGTGTTACACACACACTTGTATTTCTATTCCTAATATATCGGAGACGACTTGCCTTCACAAGCAGACAAAAACAAAACATTTAACATGCTGATAAAACCAGATTTGAGCTTGTAATATTTCCAAAATAAACACTTTTAATTGGGAGTTTGACACAGTGCTATCTAATCCATTGAATAATCATATCCTTGAAAGCATTACAGGGACTTGTTGCAAAAATTAACCTAAAAAAATTCAAAAGTGTTCATTTTTCTGTCTCACTCCATAAAGGGTGCGGTGGGTGGCAACATAACCATCAAGGTGCTGTGCGGCGTGATGGCTGACTCCTCACTGGGAGATCCGTACGCCCGCTACGCTGCTGTGGCCCGTCTGATGATGGACACTTTCTCTCTGAAGTGTCTGGATGCCAGCTTCAGTAACTACACCAGAGACATGAGCAATGCATCCTGGGATGGGCCTGCTGCAGGGGGAGGTGGGTGCTGAGCAGTCCCACAGGAAAATGGGATTTGATCAAACTTTGGAGATGATGTGTGTGATCTTATGTGGTAATGCAGAATGTGGAGCTCAGAGTATGTGTTGTGAGTAACTCTCAGCAACTACCACATCGATCTCTAGGTCAGTCTATGTTGATTTGACTGAGTTGTAACCATTTTTATGTTTTATGTTTATGCTTTGAATTGGATTGATTTCAATTATTAATAAGATGTACTGTACGTCCAGTGATTACTTTCTGAAAGTTTCATTAGCATTTGTCCTGTGATTTGTGAGAAATTTTGCTAACAAACAGGATTGACTTGCCTAAGTTTTAAGCAAAGATATCGCACAGTTTGTTGTACTCAAAGTATGTGTTGGGGAGGATGCTCAGCTACCACCACACCAAATTTTAGCACATCATCTGTAAAGTTACAGATTACATTTTTGCAGTTTTTAAGGCCAGTTATCTGTGACATAAATCTTAAATTAGGTTGATTCTAAAAGTTAATCACTTGTTGATTACTGAGTTTTAGTAAATCCATCCAAAGGTTCATGAGATATTTTACTTACACACCAAACAAGTGCAGAAAACTAAAATTTCTTACCCTTCTGTCTTTGTCAGCAGGCTATGAAAAACACATTTGTTGAGGGGAAAAACGTTTTATTTCTGTAGCGATGACTTTTGTGTTTTGGGTGACCTTAGTATAATGGCAAAGTTCTTCAACCACAGTAAAACTGTAAAACTTTCCATTGACTGCCAAACCACAAGCCATGACTGCTGGGATTCAAATTCAGTCAAACTGTAAACAGAACTTTGGGTGTTGCTGAAGTCTAAGTTTTTTTCAGGATAGGTAAAAATAAAAGACACGTTTAGTTTTATATTTAGTTTTTTTTTGCAAAAGCACAAGCAAGATTATTGAGTGACTTCACTGCTAGATTGCCAATTACATCCAGGGGCAACATCCTAAAAGTAAAGTCTTCATCTTCTACCACTTATCTGTAGTCGGCTCATGGAGGAAACAGGTCTAGTAGAGAAACCCAGACATGCCTCTCCTCAATTACTTTACAGCTGGTACTGGGGGGGGGGGGCGCAGTCACAGAAGATACATAATCCCTCCAGCGGTCCTGGGTCTTTCCCGGGGCCTCTTTCCAGTGGGACATGTCCAGAACACATCTAAAGGGAAGTGTCCTGGAGGCACCCTAATTAGATGAACCACCTCAACTGACTCTTTTTGATGTGGAGGAGCAGCGGCTCTACTCCGAGCTCTAACCGAATGACAGGAGCTCCTCATTCTATCTCTAAGGCTGAGCCCGGCCACCCTATGAAGGAAGCTCATTTCGGCCGCTTGTATCCAGGATCTTGTTCTTTTGGTCATAATCCACGCCTCATCACCAGTGGTGGAGAAAGTACTCAAACACTGTACTTAATAAAAGTACGAATAAACAGACAAAAATGTATTCTAGTAAAAGTACCACATTAACATTTTTACTTAAATAAAATTAAGTAAGTGCTTGCTTTTAAAAATACTTTTAAAAAGTACTTGCATTCCCTAATGGTCTACAATATCATGAAGTGTGCCTACTGTATGTATATTTTTAATACATGAATGGTTTGCCATTTTAGTGAACAAAGCTGCAGATACTTTATGTTTTTGTGTTTAGCCTCTGTGACACTGTGATTCTGTGCATCATCACAGGTTGTGACAACAGCTACAGAAGCTGTAAACTCGCCACAAACCTCCTCTATCAAATCTCCATGGTTGTTGTTTTTTTCTAACCGGTTAACTTCAAATGTCTTTTAAATAAGGCCATGGGTGGCACATTTCCTCTGGCTGACTCTACGTGGTAGAATCTGCTAGTGTTGCTGCTGATGCTCCAGCAGGTGATGCAGAATCCCCTCGCTGTTCTTGAAGGAGAGTCTAATGGTAGTTTCCTGCTTTTCAGTGGTTTAGTGGACCAACTACAGCAGTTGCCCTCTCGCCATTGATTACTTTCAAACTAAAAAGTCAAATCAAATATGTTATGTGACATGGTGTGAATGTAACTTGTAATGTGACGCATTACAAAAATGTAGTGTAGTAAAAGTCGAAAGTACCCATAATTAAATATACTTAAGTAAAATACAGATACATGAAAAATGTATTTAAGTACAGTGACAAAGTACTTGTACTTTACAATATCATTATATTACAACCCACCACTGCTTCATGACCACAGGTGAGGGTTGGAACGTAGTTAGACCAGTAAATTGAGAACTTTGCTTTTCAGCTCTGCTCTTTCTTCACCACGACTAACCGAAGCATCCCCCTCATTACTGAGGATGAGACCCCCAACCATCCTGCCATCACTCATGAACGAGGCCTCCAAATAAAAATAATGTCTTTTAAACTTAAAAAAAGTTACCATCAGGTCTAAAATTTGTGCTGATGTTTTTATAGATTTTATTTTTATTTACTGTTATTTAACCAGGCAAGTCCCGTTGAGATCTCAGATCTCTTTTTCCAAGGGTGGCTTGGGCCTGAAGGCAACCTATTGTACATGTTTTTAGGGGTGGGGGAAACTGGAGTACCCAGAGAAAACCCACGCAAGCACGAGGAGAACATCCAAACTCCACACAGAAAGACCCCAGGTCCGAACCAGGGATCTAACCCAGGACCTTGTTGCTGTGAGGAGTCAGTGCTAACCACTGAGCCGTCTGTAAAGATGAAACTATTCTCCAACCCAGGGTTGGTGGTGAACAGCCTATAACCAGAAATGGATGTTTATTTAGGTATATTCTGGTGTGGAGGTGAGTGACTGGATCAGATCCTCCGCCTGACTTGTAGCTTCAACAGCACTACTTCTCCTAATTAGGGCTAAATGACTGAATGGACAAATCTTTTTTTAAAGCTGTTCCAGCTAATGCTTGAATTCCCTGCTGTCTGTTATTGCTGCCTTTTATTAAAAACAGTGAACATGCAGAAAGTGGATAAATGCTGTACGTGTGTGTTGTCAGGGAGACAGTGGGTCTATCAGACGTGCAGTGAATTTGGATTCTACCAGAGCACAGATTCACCTAACCAGCCATTCAGTGGCTTCCCTCTCGGGTGAGTGCAGTACAAATTGTCTCTCTGCTTAATAAGTTCATAGTTGCGTTTTCAGTATCCATGGCATCTGCTCCCCTGTTCGTCTTCTATTAGCTCCACATCAAACACGGCCCGTTTTCTTTCATCCAGCTTCAACAGATGCTGCGTTGTTCTTTGTTTTTCTCTGAATGCAGTTATCAGGTGAAACAGTGTTCAGCTTTCTACAACATCAGGGCTGAGCAGGTGACAGAGGCCGTGGCCCAGACCAATGAGTACTACGGAGGCTATGACATCCGCTCCAGCAGAATAGTTTTCCCCAATGGGTCCATCGACCCATGGCACGCCTTGGGAATCACCCAGGACATCACAGCTGAGCTCCCTGCTGTTTTCATCAAAGGTAAAAATGAACAAATTCCATTAACAAGAATGAAAATCACTGTGCTTACACCGTTACTGCTCTGAGTGCTCACTTGACAATTGACTAAAATCACCACCATGCTGTTTTTGCTGATTAGTTTAGCAAACTTGTTACAGTAACATCTCACTGAGCGGTGGCTGTCTGACACTAGCTCTGACTTCCATTTGCATAATCTGCAAATTAAAAAAAATGTTTTTCAAATCAGCCTATTTCTGTGTGCACAGCTTGCAAAACTGTAATCTAGACCGTGCACATTATTTTGCTCCCCTCCTCTACCCACATGTACCCATCTCAGCCCACTTTGTCCACACCTTGGCAGCAGTTCCCACTCTTATGATTTAATCTACTGAGCCAGATTTAAAAGCTGAAGTTTGGCAGATTTGGACCAGTTTTTCAAACCCATCCATCCATTATTTATACCTGCTTCTTTCTTCAGGGTCACAGTAGTCACTGATGCCCATGTCCTGCAGTTAATGTGTAAGGGCCGGGGTACCACCTGGACGGGTCCATCACAGGGACACATAAACTATGTTTACTTTGATGCATTCAGATTAATTAATCTGAATATATCATTTATATGGGCACAAAATTAATCCGATCATCACAAGTATTCAGAATAGAAGTAAACTTTACCCAAAAACCACAGAAGTTTTACTTCCATGATTATGAACAAATGTTCTGTGTCTTCTGAGCACCCAGAACAGACATGCACCAGGTTTTAATAACGGCAAAGACGTTCTTCTGTCTCTGATTGAGCTACAGGCGATGCAACATGTGCTGTTTGTCTTCTTTCTTTACCGGATGAGAGAACGGGAGGAAATAAACATCCTTGAAAGTTATGTGCTGCCAGCGTGCTGCCCCTACCCCCACAAAACACCAGAAACCAGTGGATGAAAGTCAGTTAGGTCCGTTTTCCACAACCAGATTAAGATGATCAGAATACGTGTTTACATGCACGCTGTTCAGATTATCAGTCGGCATAAACCACCCCTTTCATCTGGATTACAAATTAATTCAGATGGAGCTGAATCAGATCAGAATCTTCCGATTGGACGTTTTTATTCTGAACGGCCATTTATTCCGATTTACTTATGTCCACGTAAACATGGCTGTAAAGACCAACAACCGTTCACTCTCTCACTCAGACCTCAGGATAATTTAGAGTTACCAATTAGCCTAACGGTCATGTTTTCGGTTTGTGGGAGGAGAACATGTAAACTCGACCCATCAGAGCTGTAGCCTCAGATGTTTTCTGTCAGAGGAGAGGTCAGAACAGAAGGATTGAGACAGTTGTGACATCTCTGTGACTCTGCTGAGAGAAAGTGTTCTCTCACGTTGCACAATTGTTTTGAACATACTGAACATACAACATCATCTCTTCTTGTCCACACTTCCTGTGTGAACCTGTCCCTTCCTCAAACCATCAACTTTATTTTGTTTATCTGCTCTGACAGAACATTTTTAAAAGGAGGGGTTTTGTGTCTTGTGCACTATCATTGCACACTTTGGTCATGGTTACAAAAGTCTGGGGCCTCTTGGAGTTAGCAACAGAGGGATTTCAAGCTTAGTGAAGACATCTTTTGTGACCCAGACCTCATGGTTTTACTTTGTTTTTGTGCTTTTAAGTTATAAAGAGTTTTTATTTATATTTTTTACTAAAACAAGAATTGTCTTTAAGTGGGGTCGTGTTCTGATTGTCTTTCCATGACACCCCTCAAGGCTGAGATTAAAGAGTATAAAAACAAAAGGTACATTCTTTTAAACTATTTGACTAAACATTTTTAAGGTCATTTGTCTTTTAAAACAATGCTAAGCAAATGTTTTCGTTTTACTTTAAAGAAAACTAATTTTCTTTTCTTTTCTTTTTTTGGCCTTGCATTTCTCCAGAATTTTTCAAAATCTGGATTTTTCTTTAGAAATTCACTCTTTAATTTGTTTTCACTTTAGTGAATCTCTCTGTTTCTAAATCAACCTCACACTATTTAAACATTCAAAAACACTTAACTCCAGGGATGAACCAGTGTCGTCTTACTGCCACAACATTCTCATTTCTTCCTGTTTAATTTCTTCCACAAGAAATGCTGAAGACAGCAGAGTTTGGCAATCTTTTTAAGTTTTACTTTAGAACCAACAAGAGGATTCCCAAAGAGCTATTTGCCCTCTTAATGACACTTTCAGTTTTTCTGATGTGTATTTGCTCTCGTCTAATCTGTGATTAACCAGGATTATTTTTCTTGTGATCCAGGAACAGCTCACTGTGCCAACATGTACCCAGCCCGGAGCCAGGATCTCCCACAGCTGTCTTTAGCTCGAGACCACATCTTTTTACTCCTCCAGCAGTGGCTGAAGCAATAAATCCAGGATGAAGTGACGTGAATCGCTCCTGATCAATAAAAACCTGGAACAAGACTTTTTAAATTGCTGTCAGATTTACGGCTGCTTGAAATGCTAACTTGCACTATTCTCCATTGAAAAGCAGATGAATGTTGAGGAAGTGATTTATTTTGCATTTTAATTTTTATTTTTTTGCAGTTTAAAGGTAAACGTCACATCTTGTACTGCTTTCTGAGTGGAAGTTTGAATGCTGTATTGTGATTTTTTTTTCTGCCTTTTAAGTTAATGTATAACTTTTTTGTCCATGTTCACATATCTGTATATCAGGTATTACTCCTCTGAGCCAGTTTTGAAATTTGGTTTGTCAACTTAAATTGGACAGACAAGAACGCTGACTGCTATTTTATTTAGATTTCTCTGACCTCATAATAACTGAAGTGGAAAATTCAGATCTTTTCTGTTTGCAACATAAATAAATGAGTAAATAGTGTATCCTTTGTTGATTAGCTTTAAGTTTTTTGTGTATTTTTTAATTTTACTGATGATAAATAAACCTCGGTTTATTACAACATGAAACTCCTATAGTTCTGTTTCTGCAGCTCAATAGTTTTAATTCCATAAAGCTCCACATATGATCTGCTCTCAGTGGGATTTGAACTGAACTCTTCAAATCATCTGGAGAAACTTTACCTTTCAGAACAGAGGAGATTTAGGCAACTTTCAAAATACAGATTATCTTTTAGTTAATTTGAAACGTAACAAAAGTTTTTTTATTTTCATTGTATTTTTTTAAATAAGAACTTCTTTATGAAACTGATTCTACGTTGTGTTTGCTAGAGATCATTTTGATATGTACACAAATCTAATCTTCAGTGAGTTGATTTTCTTGTGTTCTGTAAATTAGAAAATGTCAAGATGATGCCACCACAGCAAACCTGTCAAGCGCTGGTTCTCCAGCAAAGCTCACTGAGTAAAAAGGGCATTAGTCAGAACAGTTACCAAGAGGCCAAAGATGAGCCTGATGGAGGTATGAGTCAGGACCAATATAAACTGCAGAGAACTGGGTGCTGTGAAAAAAATGGACAGAAAAAAGAATCCTAAAGAAAAAGACAAGAGGTTTGGAATTTGCCATAAAACAAACTGGAAAATAATTGTAGAAGTAGGTGCTGTAGCAAATCTGTCATCATGCTGAGAACACCCCCCTCACTGTGAAGCACGGTGGCGGTACAATCATGCTGTGGTGATTCTTCTTATCGCCTAGTGCCACAGGCAAAGGAAGAGCAAATATATTTATTTATTTTAATTTATTTTTAAGTGAAATCGTCTGGGTTAGGCATACAGTTACAAAAATGAATGGAAGTCACCTATAACCTAAATTTCTGAGTTGAATTTAGCTATTCATGTTACACTCTCTAGTTGAGAAACTGACTGACTTGTAAAGGGGGGAATCATTATGAAAGATTGCATTTTCTCAGACGAATGATTCCTTTATATATAGTATGCAGTCATGCTGTTATCAGTCTTTTCTGCCCTCACAATACTGTATGTGTCTTTTCATTTTGAAATAAAAATGAGATTAAGAGACTTTATCTCTCAAAGCAGAAAAAATATGAGTGACTTTTAATACAGAGGTCATTACTAAGTTCATCAGCTTTATGACTGCAAAATCATCCTTTCAGTGGTGAAATGTTCCAGAAGCTCTTGAACAGAAGCAGTGTTTTTGTGTTTTTCCAACAGAGAACTGACTCCAGGTTTTGTTAGCTGAGGATTTGTGCCGCGCCACTGAGCTGAAACCTGGTCTCAGTCAGGAAATGTTTAGGCCTAATGGTATTTTTTTCTTAACTGGATCTTCATAATAAACTCCTCTGGCTACAAATGACCACAACTTTTCTTATTAGATGTCATATTGCACAGTTTGCTTCTTTTTCCCTATAGAGATTTTTAAAAATTGTGTGAAAACTGACAATTATAATACACTGAAAAGTATTATTAGATAACAAATATTTTTAGTGAATGAGCACAACAAATACATTGTATTTGTTGTGCTCATTCACTAAAAATGACTTTACTGACATGCAAACCTCATTTGGTTTCACATTATTTTTGTGTCAAATTCCATGTTTGTGTCCTGAAGAAGGCTGCCCTAAAACCAGCCTTTCTCTTGTTCCCTTGCACTGATTCTAAAAATCTCCAAAATGGCTACAGTCCAATACTGAAAATATAAGTACATTATGTTATTATAAAAGATCACAATACAGTCTTTGTTAGGGTAAACATGATGTATGTTGATGAACTCAACATTTGTCATACCCACTCTACTTTTCAGGTGTGTTTCTCTACCTGAAGGTGTGTTTCTCAAACTCAGGTATGTGTTTATTTCTACCCCAGTTAATTTTAAATGAGCTTTGGTCCAGAGGAGATAGTTTAATTTCTGAATGGGTTTCCCATTTGGTTTCTTGTTTGCATGATAGAGCTTTGACCAGCATTTGACAGCACAATTAACTGTGAGATGATATTTATGGAAGTATTCCTGAACCAATGCAGTGATGTCCAGAACCTGTTTTATCTGCCTGAGGGACCAAATCACCGACACCCAGTATTGACTTTCAGTCTTGTCCTTTGTGCTCTGAGATTTCTCCAAATTCTTGAAATTTTTTTGATACCATCTTGAACTGTTGTTGCCAACATTTTGAGATTTGTTGCTGCCATATAATTCAAAACGTCTTTATTTTTCCAAAAATATATAGTTTCTTACTTTAAATAATTATTATATTTCACATGTTAGATATATTAACACTTATTTATATATAGATGTATAAAATTTATATCAGGCCTTCAATAAACATTAGTTGCAACGCATACGAAAAAATTGTGTAGTAGGTGAAATATGAAACTGTTCAGTTGTATGAAAGTTTGTGCTTTTGGACCTGTTTTGACAAATGACAGGTAGTAGTTTTTGAACTCACCCATCACTTCCTGTTGTTGACAAAACTACACTATGTATTTAACTAGTTAAAACATTACAAGAGACTTTTGATTAAACACCAGTTTCAATGAAAAACTTAAATGTGTATTTTTCGTAGAACAAAATGAGTGAAGACTGAACAAAACACAAAACTGAATCTGTTTATTTAAAAAAAATCGTTGGCTTTTACAAGCTTTTACTTTGAAAAATCTAGCGGAAGTACATATTGTGCGGCTGTTGCGTGATAGATGGTTAAAGAAACGCCACTATCCTACGTGCTTCTCGGTTGTTTGGTTTGAAGGCGGGGTTCAGTTCAATAAATTCCTCTTTGAAACAACGGTGGAATCAGAAGAAGCTCGCAGGTCTGCTGGAAAACATCGTTTCTTCATTTTTTTCAACATTTCAAGACGAACTTTCGCCTCGCGGTCGGACGTCGTTAGTGAAACCGGACCGCAAAGGTTGGAGTTTCACCTGCACGAGACATCGAAATAACATCACCTCGAGAAAGGTAACGTACGTTCAATGTTTAACTTTATTTTTTATAGATACTGAGTTTATGTGACTGGGTTCAAACTCATCAACGACCCTATCATAATTAGCATATATTTTTATAATTTGCGGAAACAAATTTTGGCTAAATTCAGGCTTTTTCTCAAATTTCTGCGAGCATTTACCGAAATTAGATAGTCTACACTTCTAATTGGCTATGGAAATGTAAACCAACTTTGCCTTATTAAATCGTTTTACTTCAAATCTGAGTGAAAATAACACCTACATTAATTATAATTATTTCAAGAGAAAGTGCGCTTCACTTTTAGTGACGATTTGCTTCTTGATTGTTTTTATTTATGAGACCCCCACCCTGTTTGTTTTTTAGATGGGGTAGATATATCTACAGCCCATCTATTTTTTGTTTTATTTGGCGCGTGCTTGTTCGTTTTACTGTCTGTTAGCAAAATATCTCGTAAATAATTGGATCGTAATTCGATGAAACTTTCATAAAGTGATCATGTTTTACTGCTGCATAATTCAAGATGGACGCCGCAGCCAACCATCCTTAGGAAAACACAGGTCTGCGAGTTTTACACATATTGCGCTAACATGAGGTGTGTTATTACCTGAGACTTGTCATTAACAGTCTGAGCTGAGTGATCGTGAGAGATCTGGTTTTGGAACTTTGCCATTCAACTCTGTCTGTTGTCAAAATATCTCATGAACCACTAGACAAATTCTAATAAAACTATTGGATCATTATCATAATTGCAGCTGATTAACTGAGTCCAATTCAAGATGGCCACCACAGCTAATTAATTATAGCAAACTCATTTAGCTTTAATTCAGCCAATATAAAGATATGGCATATATGAAACTAGTCTTGTTGTGGTTACATGATCCCCAACACACATTCTGACAAATGATGCCATATTTTCTACCTAAAACCTTTGCCTTAAGTGTCGAAGTCAACTCTGTATATCTGTTAGCAAAATTTTCTCATGAACCAATCTATGGATTCAAATGAAACATTCATAATGTAATCATTGGATCTGTGAGTGTAACTGATTAACATTTGGAGTCCATTCAAGATGGCACCAGAGCAATTGAATATTGGTCAACATCAAAGTGACAACAACTTAGTCAAGGTTACAGATACTGAGCTAAAATGTGGTTTTGTAGTATCTAACATGTGACCTTGTGCAATACGTTTAAAAGGTATGGCTAATATGGCTATAACTGTTATTATTTCCCATTAAAAAATGATCATAGTTCAAAGGTCTGCATTTCATCAAGAACATGCATGGTCCTTTAATTTATAAATGCATCTATTGAAAGTTACTATGTTTTCCCAAAAGATTAAAATAAGATCTTGGCTCTTTTTCTTTAAGAAAGCTCAGAACGCTGACCATTAACACCACAACCAGGCTTTCAGTCTTTTGAGTTGGGGGCGGGCAATCTTATCAAACAGTGACTGTATATAAATGTTTAGGCAGCAAAATCCAATTCTTCAGTACTGAAAAAGATGTGGCTTTTTGGCCTGTAGGACAATGAAGGGTATGAATTAACCATTAACAAGTTAACTGTCATGACTCGTATACAAGGAAGGAATGAGCTCACTTGGAAGAGACTTTCTAGGAGTGTCTGCTGTGGTAAATGTTTTATTACATGCGTTTCCTCAGGGGAGCAGAATGAACAACTAGGATGTTTCTCAGCTCATTCAGGCTGTCTGATATTCTGTTTTCCTCACAGGGTGCCACAGGGATCAAAATGAAGATCATCTTATTTTACATATTGGTGATCCTGTATGTCCATAAGGATGTGCTGTCTGCAACTCCATCGTACGGTGAACGGGGTTCTGATCTTGGCATACAGGTGTTTCAGCAAGTAGTCCGCTCGAAGCCCTTGGACAATGTTGTTCTTTCACCTCATGGGGTTGCTTCCATCCTTGGGATGCTGCTACCTGGAGCCCATGGACAAACCAGAAAGCAGATTATCAGCTCTCTGCGTTACAAGAAAAAAGGTGTGGGTGGGGTCCTGACAATAAAAAGACCTGAATTCACTGCAGTCATGTGGTGGAGGAACTTAATTTAATGTGAATTGAGAAATGCCATGTTGTTGTGCACAGGGCCTTATAAGATGTTGAGGAAGCTGCACAAGACCCTGGTGTCCAAATCAAACCAGGACACAGTGCTGATGGCCAACGCCATGTTCAGCCAGAAAGGTTTCCCCATGGAAGAGGCGTTTGTGGCGACCAACAAAGCCAACTTTCAGTGTGAGAGCAGGAGCCTGGACTTCAGTGACCCCAGTGCAGCTGCTGATCAGATCAACGAGTGGGTCAAAAATAAAACCAAAGGTAAGGATCATTGTGGTTTTGGGCAGTGTTTGGAATCCATTCCTCTAAAACCTAATGTTTAGGTATTTTTCCGGTGAAGGTTTGTCTTTTGTTTTGTCTGTAATTAAGTACAAGCATCATGTTTTGACTTGTTCTGACAACAGTTTTATTGCTCATCCTGATTCACTTGCGGGGTTTACTATGAAGCAAGTTCAGCAGAGCTGGGCTTTTTCCCTTAGTCTGGCTTGACAAATCCTAAAACTTCACTAAGAAAAAAACAAGCAGTGATTCTGAAGTGATTCACAGTTTCTGTGTGTGTTCACTTGAAAATGGGCGTTCCATGCCTCCTTTGATGCTTTCTCTGCTCATGATGCACTCCATACAACAAATAAAGTTACAGGGGGAAAAGCAGATGTACTGATACCAATATCCGGTATCAGTTCTGATTGTGTGTGTATTTGTACTCTTAAAAATGTTCTGATTTCACCAATACCACTATATCCGCATGATGTCCATCTCGCAGCTGAACAGTCAGAAGAGCAGCAGCAGTACCAACTGTGTGGAGTTAAGTTAATAGAAACGTAAAGCGCACTGCAAGTTCTGCTCAAGAAAACTTGTCAAGAGGAGAAATGAAATCTAGCACTTGGAACACAAGCAATTTAATAAAACATTTTGGGGGGAAAAACGCCAAGTTGAAAAATTTTACAAACAGAAACAAGAAATGGCTGCAGTCCTCCACTGAGCAGTAGAGACCCCGGGTATATCTGAGACAATCTTACCAGTGGGTGGTTTTGACAGAGACTTATGCTGTCTTGACTCTGTTTGAGGAACTAACATTTATGTTGCAGTTCAGCCAATCGTCTACATGACAACAGTGATCAGAGTCACCGACACGGAAACTTTCTAAATTCCAAGTCTCGGAGTGGAAGTTTTTGGGCCATCCCTGTAGCACATCAAAGAAAACTGCTACCTCAGAAATGACACATGCACTTTTACAGGTGGCTGCAGTCAATATTTTTTCTACACTTTAGCAATTAGATGCACAACAATGAATGTCAGAATTTTGTTTTGCTACTAACCCTTTTTTAGCATGTAGGAGCAAACCAACATCAGGATGCAACTATGTTTGTATCGACACTGCATTCTCAGTGCTGCCAGATGTACTGAATTAGGGTTTGGTTTTTTTTGCCACTTTCTTTTTCTGTAAATGTTTGCTAATCACACAATCTTACAGCCTCCACCTTATCAGAGATCATCCTCTAATCGGGGCCTCATTTTACTACCTGTGGGCTGTTTTGTTTTACTGATGACATTACAGAGCAACAGCCTTTTTTTCTGCTGTTGATTAGTATAGTTTGATAATGTGTTATGTCTACCTCTTGTGAACACAAGTTTTTTTTGTAAAGAAATGTTGATTTACCATTGTGTATATTTCCAGGACACATCCCCAGCCTCATCAAAGCAGACATGCTGGATTCAGCGCTGACCCGTCTGGTTGCCATTAACTCGATCTACTTCAAAGGCTTGTGGAAGTCGTGCTTCCAGCCCAACAACACTAAGATGAGGCCCTTCAACAGGGGCGATGGAAATGTTTATAAAGTTCCAATGATGTCCCAGCTGTCAATCTTTAAGATCGGTAAGTGTTTATACTTGCCCTGTTTACGCAACCCCTTTTGTTTTTTTGAGTGAAAAGAGAGCTTTTTTTTTTTACTGAGTTTCAGCCATTTGTGTACACAACAGCAACCCTCATTCTGTCTGAAACGGAAGGTTTCTGAAGGTGTTCTTTGTGTTTCCAACCCTTTTTCAACATGTCGGAGCAAAACCACCAACATCCTAGATTCGAAGGAACGTTAGTTTATTCATCAGTTTGAATGTAACTGAAAACATGCCGACACTGCTTGCATGATGCCTGCAGCTGAGCTCAGCATCAGGGTTACCAGAAAAACAATTTATTTATTTTTTCTTGGCCCCCTCTTTTTCTGCGCTTGTATTCAAACACAACACATACATCTTTAAACACCCTCACACAGCAGAGTTTGGGTCAAAATCCAATCATTTTAAAGCGACAGAACAAAAATTCACCATTTCCTAACTGGCAACCTCGCCTGGCATTGAAAGTACAGAGGATACATACTTTTATTCCCCCAATAAACATTGAAAAAAACGCTAATGTTTTAAGAGATTATTCTTGGGTAACAGGGCTAAAGACACAAGAACAATTTTGGATTTCAAAGAACGAGGGCCAATGTCGTGTAATGGACCGCTAAAATGTAGCAAAAAAGCTAAACAGGGTTGTATATTCACTAATGCATTTCACTGATATATTTCTATTTGTCTTTTCAAAGAAACATTTCATTTACAAGTAAAAGGAGTAGTTTGATTAACTGGTATTTAGATCTGGACTGATTAGTTGCCCCCCTGATTTCCAAACCACTGGATATTGTTTCCATTATACTAAAGATTATTTTAGTAAAAGACTAAAATTTAAAAAAAAACTTCATTTGAAAGTCTCATATTTCAGCAGAACAGTTCAAATACTTTATTGATCCCAAAGGGAAATTACAGAAAAGAAAGTCTGCAGGTTTTTTATGAGCGCGTTCTAATAAATGCTCCATGTTTATCAGTAGTCATGCTGTACTCAGGTCTGTTAAATAAATGTTCAGTTTTTAGGATCCAGTCAGTGCCAGTTTGATTCACAGAGCAGCTTGTGGCAAGTTGTAAAGAAATGCAGGCTTATATGTGTCACATCTAGAGGATATTATTTAGTCTCGTGTGAAATGAAATGATGCAGTAGTCAGTCATCTATATTTAGAAGAGCTGTCAGAGCTGTTAGCATGGTGAGGGCGCGTGGGGAAAGGTTCTCATACAGTGACGGTAGAAAGATTTTTTTAGGATTGTTGAACTAACTGTGACAATAACTGGACAATATGTTTAAGTGTATAGATTGTGTAAACAGAAGGACAATAATTTCTGAAGTATCTCAGACCTAAGACCTCTGCAAGAAATCTCAGTACATTAAACCCAGAAAGAAGAGAAGATAAAACACGCATTATTAGCTGACCCGGATGACTGAACGCTGGCACGATCTTGCTGCTGCTGCTCTCTTGAAAAAAATATTGCTCTACAAATCATTCTGAGAGACTTGTTCCTGTAATTTCTTATTATCCACCTACGATTGTAGTTTTAGTCTACGTGCTGTGCATAACTGTTTACCCTGCTCCAACCTCTTTCCCAACTGTTCACCTAATCTACATCTACAATGCGGGCTAGCTGGGTTTACACATTGTACACCTTTTCTCTTATCTCTCCTGCTGCCAGTTTATCAACCCATAACATGACTTATCCAGTATACAGATGAGATCCTCTGGCTTTGCCTTTACTTGTCTGGAATACCATCAACACTACATCTGCACCCAGATGTTGTCTTCCTGTCTTGCCATAGATGCAGCCACCAAAGATCTAACTGGTGCTTTCATACAGACTACTCCAAATCAATAAAATTATTCTGGTCCTCTTCTCAGCACCCTCAAAATCACTTCAGCTGGTCTGTTGACCACTCTGTGCTATCTAACTTAACCAAGACTGCTAACAACATTTGCAACTGCAATGGCTTTGGTCTTCTTAACATCTGCTCCTTCACGAGCAAGGGACATCTCATTCAGAATATCCTCAGTGACCATAAGCTGGACCTTTTCTACTTAACTGAAACGTGGCAACAACATTTCTCAACCTTTGTTTTCAATTGTTAATCATGTGACTCTCACCGACTCTTGTGATAATTCACAGTGAGAAGTGGAAAACCCTGCCGGTGTCTGTTTCTTATTTCAACTCCTTTCAATCTGGACCCAAGCCCTTTGTCATTATAACCGTTCCTGTCCTCTAAATCAAACAGTAACTTTTAAAATGACTTTGGTCTACTACTTACTCATTTATCCACTTTGTCTTGAAGGGTTCTACTGCTGGGAGATTTCAATATACACAGGGACAATATTGTTAATCTTTTCACCAAAGACTTTCCATCATTCCTTGACAGCTTTGGATTCCAGCAACACGTTGATGTCCCCCACACACTCCAAGGGTCACATTCTAGATTTAATCTGCTCTTCTGGTCTCACCCTAATCAGCATGGGATCAAAAGAACGCTCAATAAGTGATAATTTTTTCCTGTCTTAAGACCAAACTAACCCTCTCATCAATCAAGCTTTCATGCATTGGCACCTTTTGTAATATCAAGAAAATAAACCCTGGTACACTTTCCTCTGTCCATGATGATTCCCTGGATCTACATGTCCTGTTCACCCCGATCACCTATCTTCTCACTATAATATTAGCTTCAGTACTGTCCTCAATCCCTTAAAAGCAAAGGCTGTCTTCTTCTGTCTCTGCTCCCTGGTATACATCTGAGCTTCGGCTGATAAAAGCCAAAGGCTGACAGTTTGAGCGTCTGAGGTTTAAAAAAAAAAAAAAAGTGATCTTGCCATCCACAAAGAAATGCACAAAAATTATTCAAATCTACTTTCTACTCTGAATTAATCCATTCAAAGAAAGATAAATTCAAGCTCCCGTTTTCATTTCTTCACAAAACTTTTCAACCCCCAGCTTCTATTCCAAGTTCTCTGCACTCTGCTGCCTTCTGAGTTTTTAATGTCCTTTTTTGAATGACAAAATTCATAAAATATACCTGCTCCTCAGTTTCAATCCTGCTAATACCTTCTCCCAACCACATTTCTTTAGCCTAACCCTGACTCCTTACCCTAAGCCTAACCTGAACGCAATTCACACCTTAGTCCTAAACTGAACCATTTTGTATTGACTTCCATTCATATTTGTAGCTGCATTTATGCCTAACCAAGACATTTCCCCAAACCATTACTGGTCTATTCCTAACCCTAACCTGAATCAAAACTTAATTCACACCACAGCTCTAAACCTAACTAGTAGAGCTGCAAAAATGAGGGCTGGGAAAATGTCCTCATTTTGTAAAAATGACCTCACTTTGTTGGTTAAAAATGACAGTCCTCACTTTGTAGCAGAAACAAGCACACACACAAACCAGAAAAGAAAACGTTTTTCAGAGCTAAACATGGACTCGCATTAACACCGTCTATTGGATTCTTGTGGTATGAGTCTGCTTCTGCTCTGACCTTATTTTCTTTATTTAGTCAAAATCTACCTTCAGCTAACGTGTTTGTCATTCCTGTTTCCTGACAAGTGCCTAGCTAGATGATGTGAAATGGGATAAAGGTTTCCAAACAGTCCAGCACACTGTCTCAAGCTTCAGACAGATTCAGACTTTAAGTTAAAGCCCTTTTGAATTGTGGAAAATAAAACCTCCATAATATGATTTGTGATTACAGTCCAGTGTGTGAATTAATATGGTAAAAGTTTTAAAAAAGAAATCTTTTTTTAAATGTATTGTCTGTAAAGGTAAAATTTTGTTGTTAGTATCTCAAATTCCTGGAAGTCTCTTGTTAGCAGGATAAATTCTGCAGTTTGACCTGTGTTTAAAAAAACAATAAATATACTTGTGTAGAAAACTGCTTCAAACGTTAGGAAAAATGTCTATAAAAGTATATTAAAGTGCAGTTTGTTAAAATGAAACCAAAAAGCCTAGTCTTGAATGGAGTTGGGGGAAAACATTTTATGCAGACATAGGCAGTTTACCCATACTCAAATCTTTTAAGAACAAAAATAGCTAGATCCATTGCAGAACTGTATAAAGTAAGGGAGTTATTCAATGACAAAGCATTGTTTATACTGTATAATGCAATAATTGTTCCACACTTGATTTATTGTATTGATGTTTGGGGGAAAGCTTGTAAAACAATTACAAATCCTATTTTTGTTTTACAAAAAAG
>JARVJO010000330.1:1568066-1579110 GCA_031762555.1 Cynodonichthys magdalenae
TATTAGTGTCTCTACTTATAATCTTATTTTAAAGAATGTGGGTTTAACCAGAAGAGCGAAGCGTCTCTCACTCGACAACAGCCAGAGCCAGGAACTAGTAACAAGCCAGCTTTTACCTGGTGATGACAGGTATCCTATCAACCGTCCCGGCAGTATGAAGGTCGTAGGGTGACCAAGGAACGTTCAGTCCTTACTCGCCCTGACCCTCGGGCAGGTACTTCTCAGCTCCAGTCTGCAGCTCCGCATTTAGTCGTAACGAAGAGGCAAGGCTCCCTGGTTCCCATCAAAATAGAAGTTGCTTTGTGAAACTTTACGCTTTGTATTTTGGCTCATACCCAGGGGTGGTATGTGCCGGCCGAGAAATCCGTCCTTTGGCTCATGGACGAATTAACTCACTCAAAACTGTCATCTCCCTGAGGAGAGGAACAGCTGTCTTCCGCTTTTGTGTTTGGAAGTGTGTGTCACTCTGCTTCTGAGTGCCGGACCCAAGTTAGTCACTAAAGTGAAGAAAACTAATTGGTCCGCCCTCAACTTGTTAGATTAGTAGAACAGAAGATAAAGAGAGATGTTAATTCAGAGACTTGCCGTCGCCATCTGAAGTTAAACTAGATTATTACCTCTACAGAACATGTCAGGTTGACCTGATTTGATATTCTCTGATGAGAATACTTTAAAAATATAACTGAGAAAGGATTTACTTCAAAATTTAAAAAAAATTGCAATATGATTCAGACAAATAAAACACTGGTGTTCCATTAAAACTTAACTATAATGATTAGTTAAGTTAAGTAAGATATTTCCACAGAAAAATGCATACATAACTGAAATCACTCTGAGGGAGAAATGAGATGTGTCCTCTTTCCTCCTGTAACTTTGATAAACATTGTCTCATGATTATCAGATGCATAACTCTTAGTTAAGAGAACAATAAATCAAAAAAAGAAGATTATTCTTTTTATTATCTGATTAAGTAAAAGAGAATGTCTCTCAAGTTTAAGGTGACCTGATGTGGCCTGAATTCAGTTCTAAGTGGAACAGAGTTTTTGTCTCTTCAAAGGGCCTGTCCGAGGCCAGAGGTCAGAGACAGCTTCCTTGATTATTTCACTCGAGGTGACCACTACAATAGCAATGGGGAAAAGTGACTTTTGTAGTGTGTATAATTGTTCGAGGCAACGTGACCGAGTATAAGATAAAAGAGAAGCTTGCTCCTTTTACCAAATTCCTCTAGGAAAGTTGAGCAAAGCTGCTAAAAGAAGAAAGCTGTGGCTCAATGTGCTTCACCGTCACGACTTCACTCCGACAAAAAACAGTAAAGTGTGTAATCAGCATTTTGTTTCGGGCATGGCGATTAATGATCCGAATTCTGTGGATTACATTCCTACACTACATCTTGGATATACAAAACAAACAAAAGAGAGAACGACCTCCCGCAGCAAAAGAGCTACTGGACAGATGTGAAGACATACCATGTGAGTTAAATGTCATCAAAACACATATTTCTGTGTGTTTGTGAAGTTAACCATCCATGAATGTCCTGATGCAGCTCAGAAATCCAGGTACAAAAATCAAAACGAAACAATAAGTAGGTCCTCTGGACGGGTTCTTCCTTTATTGAAACGTTTCTTCTGACTGAAGAAGTTTCTTGGAGGAGAGACAAAACGTTTCATTAAAGGACGAACCCGTCCAGAGGACCTACTTATTTTTTCTTTTTCATCCATGAATGTGTGTCTAAACATACACAAAAACGCGATAGCCAAACTGTAAACACCAGTAACTGTGATAGCTCTCACCAACTTCAACATCCTTGTTTCTGTGATTGTCTTCTTTAACACGGTGCCCCCCCCCCCCAAAGTCACTTCACAACGACATCCTCTCGGATCCGCGGCACACTTTTCAGGGATTTTGTCCATTGGTTGTCCACAATTTTCTGAAACCACGCATTAACATTACAACTCACCATCATCACCTCGCTCTTTCAGATTCCCCCCCACTTCCGATTTTTGCAGGAACGTGGCATTTCGCCATCCAATCAAAACGTATGTTTCATGTGTGCTTTGGAATGTGCAAAAGGTCTATTACATCAAACGTTAATGTTGCACATGGATTAGTAAACAGGAAGCAGAGATCGCAAACTCATAGGGACTACACATCTCCAGATAGTGGAGAGAAGTTATCAGGAATCTGTTGCTATCGGGCAAATTGTAATTCTTATCAACTAGTTTTGGCGATGTCACATGCTGTCTTGAGACATAGAGAAAGAAATGCAATTATCTTCATATTATGGCAATACGGAAGATGCAACGAAAACGGCTGATCAAGAGGTAAATGTTCGCTATGTCAGAACTTATTCGGCAAATGTGTTTCCATCTCCTCTTTTGCGCATTAACTTAGAAAATCCAAAAACCACCTCAAGCTAGCTTAAAAATGTTTTTGTGAAGTTGAGGAAGGTTTTGCGAATTTTGCCGTTTCCATCCACATTTTCTAATGCGATACTTCAAAATGCACATAAAAAGTGTTGATGGAAACATGGCTAACGACTACCAACACAGACAGTAGCAAAGAATGTCATGTTTATTTAAATATTTTTAAGTCTATCAGAGAGATGAAGAAGAGTCAAAGATTGTACAAACAAATGGTAAATGGATTGAACTTTTATAGCGCTTTATCAAGTCCCTCCGGACCCCAAAGCGCTTTACACTTACAGACATTCACCCATTCACACACACATTCACACACTGATGGGGGTAAGCTACATTGTAGCCACAGCTGCCCTGGGGCGCACTGACAGAGGTGGGGCTGCCATGCACCAGCGCCACCGGACCCCCCTCTTGTTGAGTTTAAAAGAAAAAAAAATTCAAAATTGCAGCCACATTTATGTGTAGTGTGAGAAATTTAACCCGAAAACTCGTCCATAGAGTTAGGCATTATAACAGATTTTAACAGTTTTATTTCTCATCTACTACAAAAATAAGTTTCAATATTATCTTGTATATCACTGAAATATTGTGTCTCGGAGAATAAATCATCATATTTTCTATCTGTCTGTTGCTCATAGCAAAGAATATAAACAACAACAGTATTGGTTTTTCTCCACACTGTAGTCGGAGAAGGAAAAAAAAATGTTTTTTTGTCTCCTTGGAGATGAAAAGAAGACGTGGACATTAGTTGCACGTTCATGTGCTTGTAAGTCCATCTTGTTAGTTTAACCATCAGCTCGTGCTCTGAGAGCACAGCGGATCATTGTCAGCAACATGCAGAAGCTTAGGCTGCTCCTCCACAGCCACAAACACACCCACACGTGTGTGTGTGTCCCCAAAATAATCTGCTTTCACCAGAGGGTACACCGGAAAGGCTTAAAAATCCTGACGTCTGTATGAAGTTAGTGGTTGAATAAATACAATATGTGACAAAATGTGTAAAATCATGTGTACTATGTGAAATCTCTTAAATGTTGAGATGTTTTTATTTGTAGAAAAAGCATGTCACAGGCCTGTTAATGAAACCTCCAGAATGTAATCATTGTTACATCTGTGACTCTTTTGGCGTCAACCCAATTCAAGATGGCCACCACATCCAACTAACCTTAAAACACATAAAAAATGTCTACAAGTTTTACAGATATTGATCTAAATTTGGTTTGGCAGTAGCTGAGTCTGATCTCCAACATACGAGTGCTAACACAGCTCACTGGATCTCCTATGAGAACCTGATTAACTTTGTTATGATACATTTAGTATTCGTGCTCATTATATTTGGTTTGAACTTCAGGCGCCGCAGTGGTTAGACAGTGACTCGTGTCAGAAGTGTGAGCAGCCTTTCTTCTGGAACATCAAGCAGATGTGGGACTCCAAGACCCTGGGGCTCAGACAGGTAACAGAGCCGGACCCCTGCTGGTTTTTGTCCACCCAATGTGAAAGTATCTGACGTACATATGGATGTGTTGTCTCCAGCACCACTGCAGGAAATGTGGCAAGGCTGTGTGTGGGAAATGCAGCTCCAAACGCTCCACCTTCCCAATCATGGGCTTTGAGTTCCCTGTGAGGGTCTGTGACGCCTGCTTTGACACCATCAAAGAAGAGGAGTGAGTAACAATCCTCTCCAAACAACATGTCACACAATGTCTTTGTTTCTACTGACGGAAACCATAATGTGTGTGTGTGTGTGTGTGTGTGTGTGTGTGTGTGTGTGTGTGTGCAGTCGAACACCGCTGGCCACGTTCCATGAGGGGAAACACAACATCGCCCACATGGACATGGACCCATCCAGAGGCCTGATGGTCACTTGTGGAAACGACCGCATTGTTAAGGTCAACAAGAGTCCTTTGATAGCAGATACAGTAGTTCATGTGTGTATTTGTGTTGTTTCAAACACAAACACTTTGAGCCAACGCTCAGAGCAAAACTACCAGAGGCTCGCACTCCAAGCTTCTGTTTGCACAGATTCATGTTCGGGAACTAGAGTCCTACAGGCACAAAGCCAGAAACATTTTTTTTTTACAGTTTTACAGCATCTGAATCTTAGTGTTGTGCAAATATTTGTACACACTTTTTATATTTTTAAATTGTAGTGATTTGATTTTTTTGTTTTATTTAAAATTCAGTTGTATTATTAAGAATGATCTACTGACAGATCATTATGTTTATGTTTATTGGAAGAAAAATGCAAAATTAGCTTCCAGTATAACTTCAGACTAAGAGTCGCTCAAACCATGAGATGGTTCAAAAGAGTACCCCCCCCCCCCCCCACACACACACACACAGACTTCTTCTGTTTCTGCTTTCTGACCACTTAAATGATTCAGATCCTTAAAAAAATTCAAAATACAATTTTCAAATGAGTTTATTTACAGTGAACAAAACTGTCCATAATAACCTGACCCTATGTGAAAAGTAATTACCCCCTAAATTAAATAATTGATCACCCCCCCCCCTTTGGTGATGAGTTTTTTCCTCATGTCTTTGGATGAATACTGCTAAACCCAAGTGTTTTACAAAACCTCACTTTAAAACAGCTGAAATATATAATAGTACATATAAAACAGGAATGTTTTGGTCTCAGTTGCAGCAGTTTTAGTATTTAACAAAGTGTTTTTCTAATATTCATGGTTTAGTTCTTTTGCTTCACTTTAAATAAATAAATAAACGAATAAATAAAATCCAGTTTCCCAGTAAACGAGTGGAGCGAAGGCGATCGATGGTCCTGATAAATCCACTTCTCGAGTCCTAACAGTGCTGATGTTTGGTGTCTTCACAGATCTGGGATATGACACAGGTGGTTGGCTGTAGCTTAGCAACAGGCTTCTCCCCGCGCTGATTGGCCCAGCCCACTACATGGCAACCCATTTGCTCAAGCCTGCACCTCCCTCCTCCCCCCTCGACTCTTCCGGTGTCATGGAAACCCCTCTGTACAGTCCACGTCCGCATCGCGCCTGGGTCCACAGCTACAGCCAGGCTGGCCCTCAGTCAATGTGTGTGTGTGTGTGTGTGTGTGTGAGAGAGAGAGAGAGAGAGAGAGGGAGAGAGAGTACATCTGCATGTTATGTTGTCGTCACTAACTTTCAGTCTCAAAGAGTTTGACTGATTTAGACATTTTGATCTGACTTCAAACTAAACCTGAAGCACAACTAGGTGTGTGTGGTTTCTCCTGTGGGAGGACTTGTATTGATGTTAGTGTTTGCACTGATGGTATTTAATGCTTTTTTTTCGACAGAGGTCTTTGTTTTTTTCTTGTTTTTCTGTTAGATTACTTTGGACTTTGTTTTTAGCGACATGTCGTTGTGTGAAAATGTTCTGGTTTTGTTTTTGTGTGGCCCACTAACTGCATTTTACTGATTCTGTCGCCTGCTTCATGTGTAAATAGATGCTTAAAAGTTCTTTCTTTAACACTTTGTGGCCTTAACACACTATCTCAGGAGGTTTTGCATCGAATCGTGTTGCTTGTGGAATCACTGAAGCCTCCTCCTCCATGAGTGAAGGAAATCCCCTGCTAAAGTCGGTGTTTCTGCATCAGCACCGACTCCGCCTCCAGCTCCTTGTACAGAGCCAGGCGCAGAGAAATGGTAATGCGTTGCCATAGTGACAAGCACAGACGGCAGTAGCATCCTGTTGCAGCTGTTCTGAGGTGTTGCTAATAGAATGACCTTCTAAGATGACGGTTCTTACTAAAGTGGGCTGAAAGGGTCTAACTCTGAGCCACACCCACCCCTTAGATTTAAGAGTAACACTCCTAAAAAATGACACCTAATGCTGGGTTTAGTGGCGTAAAATTGCCTGCAGAAAGTTATTAAGGTACTAGAGGTACTCAAAGTAAATGTAGCTGCAACCTCTCCTGGGTTGAAATGTCTGTAGTGAAAGCTCTGCTCAGATGAGGACCACCTGTGATCCTTTAAAGGCCTTAAGAAGACGACACACTGTCCGAGCCTTTTCAGCGCTTCGCCAGCTCATACAACTCAACTCATCGCCTCTTTCACCCTTTTTCTTTCATTTCTTCTCCACGCAGTTGTGTGTGTAGGTTATCTAGTAACGCTCCGAACTTATCTGCACGACTTGTAGTTATATTAAAACGTGATTTTTGAGAGTTGTAAATAGCTGAAATCATTTAACGGTCGACTAACGCTTGCCTTATTGTGAGGGGAGGTTGGGGAGTGAGCGTCAAAATGTTTTGATTTTTTTTTAAATGTAGCCACATTCCAGTTTTTTTTGATGTAGTGTATATTTATGTTTGTAGAAAAGTATTTATCTTATAAATTCATTTTCGTGTCTGGATTTCAGTGTTAACGCATCAGAACGTGTCTTTATTGAAGCAAACTGTTGAGATGTTTCACATGCAAACATGGACAGTGAGAAACATCAGAAACTTGCTCCACAGTATTACATTTTGGATTTAACGGAGAGTTGGCTCTAATGTTTGTGAGGAGCTGATAAACTGCAGTGGTGTTTCTGTAGAGTTTCTGGCGGCCCGGCTATCACACATGCCTCTAAGATTAGATTATTTCTGGGTGGAGAAACTTCTTCCAGTCAAGGTTTATTCTCACATTGAACACTGGGAGCTCCAGGATGAACCATGGCCTCATGTTAATCATTACCTGTTTGACACCTGTGGTGACGACAAACAGAAAAACTTACAGATGAGATTAGAAGTTATTTCGGTTAATGAGGAAATTTGGATGTTTTTGTAAAAAAAGAAAAAAAAAATAGCTTATTCATCATCTGATTACGGAAACTAAGAGCGGATGTTTTCCACAGATTTTTTTTCCCATGGTTTTCTCGTAATAACGACATGTCATTATCATGAAATAACGAGCCTTTTCTTGAGGTAAAGACTTAATTTCTGGATTGTTTACTCAAGATAATGAGTTTTGTTTTGCCTCTTGTGTATCATTCGGTAACCATGGAGACGGCCTGGTCCCCTCAGCTGGTCACTGATGAAGTTTACTATCATAGGCTGAAACTACAGTTTATTTGTCTTGCACAGATAACTTTCATATCAGCCCTCGTGATTAAAGGAGACGGCTGACCCGACTGCAGATCAACAGGTGTTTGCGCTTAACTGATCCTACTGATATAATAAACTATCAGTAATCAGGGGACCAGGCCATCTCCATGGTTACCGAATGATGCACAAGAGGAAAACCATAGAGAAATGAACTAGTTATCTCGACAAAATGCTTGTTATTTTGTGATAACGAGATATGTTGTTATCACGAGAAAAACATTGAAAAAAATTATATGCTGAAAACGTCCACTCTCAGCTTCCGTATCTGATTCAACTCTTCCTTTTTAATATCAGTAAAAAGGGATAGTGGGGTAATGTTTAAAATGATGTTCTTTCAAGTTATTATCGGTCAAAAAGCACAGAGTATGGAGAAAATGGTGGACGACTTCATCCAGGCTAGGCTAAAGAGCTAATTTTTTCCAGCATATTCCAGATCTACAAAACAACTCAAACATTTATTGTAAAAGAACGCTACATTAATTAATATTAAACCTCTAGTCTTTTGCATGGCACCATTTTAGTTGGTAGCCATTTGTTTCAACCCAACATCCATGTTGTTACATGAATGTGTGTTCCGAGCTGTTCTATGTGCTGATGGTGCTGAAAGGCTGCTGGGTGTATCAGTCAACATGTAGACTGACTTGACTAGTTGTTCTGAAAGTTGGGGTTGGGACCCAATTGTGTATCACGAAACACCAAGTGGAGGTCCTTAATCTCCTGATATATATAAAATTAATACTACTACTATTATTTAACCATAATTATTATGAAAAAAAGAATTAGTCCTAAATGACTAAAAAAATATATTGTGCATTTTGAAACAATTTTTGTTGACATTAATCCCATGTTTAATTGGATTAATGAGGATTTTTGTGTATTTAAACTGGCAACAGACGAGAAAGTCTTGGGCAGTCATGCTGTGGGTCAGGAGTTAAAACCACTGATGACTGCTGATCAGGTGAAAGGATCCATTCAGTTGCCTCTCAAGACCATCAGTCATGTTATTTGGAGGTCTGTTATTCGCTAATGTAGCATTCTTTCATACCACTATGCTGTTTTTACATTTTTTTGGAAGAAGTTGTTTTATTATCCTGGTAAATGATATAAAATGACCCTCTTAAAGTTGGCTATTAACCTAGCCTGGAAGAAGACTTCCGCCTTTTTCTCACTACTGATGTCACATTTATTAGACAGAATATCCCTTTAAAAATTACCAGACTATCATGTTAAGTTGCATGACCTTTTTTTTCTTTTTGTTTACACAAAATGTAGATGTTAAGCTACTAAACTCTACTTTAGTCTGGAGGGCAGCAGCTTCAGAGCTTCTGCTGTTTGCAAACTGGTTTTGATCCAGCAGCAGTCAATATGATCCACAATGGTGAGGCTGCTGGTTAAAGTCGAACCAACCAGTGATTCGTTAATCTCATTCGTTAATTATGTTCAGTGTGTCTGAACTGTTAGAAGCCGTCTCTTTAGCTGCTTGATCAGGATTTAGTCAGAACTGGTAAAAGATTATGTCCCACATTGAAAAGAAAAAAAAAAGATTAAAATGTCACAAAGTGCCATCGGACCAGCAGGGTGATTATTGATGCTACTGTACAATCAGGACTCGGAGCTCTTTCATGTACTGGACATCAAAGCCTTTTCCAGGCGTTGCTCCTTATCGTTTTCTTGCGGCCGGCTCTGCAGATGTGAACGTCGTGATTGATGATGGAATTTGCCTTCTGCAGAAATAGCTCGAGTAATAGATCTTCAGATTGTCCACAAGTCCCAGGAAGGAAGGAAGCAGTGGATTTTGCTGTGTTATCGGTGGTTTGCTTATATGTTTGTCCCAGCTGTCAGCTCGCTCATCATCCTCGAAACAACCAGACTCTGTAAATTATTTTCTGTTCTATTGAAACTTGTAAAAGCTACTTGCCATTCCAACAACATTGTTGTTAATGTATATCCTCAAATAACTGTATTTTTAAATACCTTTGTTGATAAGACAGGACTGACATGAGTCTCTCTGCTTCTAAAACCAGAGAGGGGAAAAATGACTCCTAATAAAAAGATTTCATATGTACACTTGTCTGTTTTTGCGTTTTCCAGGAGAATTATTGCACAGCAGCACACCGACATTGAGTATTTTCTGTTTATTCACACACGTTTACAAGATGAATTCAAGCTGAAGTTACAGGATGTATTTTTTTTTTTTTTACTGTTTTAAAGGTGCTGTGCAGATTTCGAATCAGACGTGTAGATTTGTTGCACATGTCCAGTGATGTTTCTTTGAGACACACAGCAGGTAAAGAGAACCTCCAGTCTGGGTTCAACCTGTACTGAACAGAAGCTACGTGACAAAACATACACAGGTTACATACAGCACATCACCTGAAACGGTTGTAAGTCATCAGAAACACACGAGTGACACTGAACCCATGACTGGTGTGTGAGCGTTTCAGGAATGTGACTTTAGTCTCATCAGATTCCCATCTGAGTGACAGTTATTAAAGTCACAGTATGCTCTCTCAGTCAGCAGCAAGTCTCAAAGGCAGCACCGCTATCAAACACTCGCACAATAAAAGCTCTAGTTCATAAATGGTTAAGCTCACAGGTGGTTATAAAGAAACTGCACATTCCTCGGCTTTAGCTACATTTAGTCTGCTATCATAAGGCTGGGGTTTCAAAAAAACTTTTTTTTTTCATATCTGTCCTTCTCTGAGACTGTGACCACGCCCTAATGTTACCACCCTCGGTGCTTCAGATTAATGCGATCTAGTCCCTGCTCTTCGTCTGGGCCAGATGTTTGAAACGTCTGAGCGTCAGAGCTCAGCCTCGGTCAATACAAAATGTGGGTGTTAGTGTCCACGCTCCCCTGCTGCTCAGGCTCAGTGGGGCTGAAAGGTCTTGGCCAAGTCGTCCAGCAGTGAAACCAACTTCTGCTCCTCCAGAGGGGAGCTGTGGGTCCAGGCCAGCGGCAGGTGGGCGGGCACCACCCTCCGGTCTGCACACACACACACACAAGTTTATTGTTACATATTTATTAAGACCCTGCATTGACTTGCGTTCACTTCTGTAATCTAAACTAAACTTATTCACAAACCCTACCCCTATGATCCACCACATTAAGACCAGGTTTGGGTCTTCATAAGGATCACTGGGCCTGACAAAGTAATTCAACCAAGAAAGGTCTTAAAAAGTTAACAAGTGGATCCACTTCAAACGTGGCTCATGCTAAACACCATGGTTCAGTTTTACAGTAGTTCATACCAGTGGTATTATTTAAACCAGGGGTTCCCAAACACCAGTCCAGAGGGCTGTTTTACAAAAGCAGGATTGAGAAATCCATGATAAGAGATAAATCTATGGCCCACCATCCCCAGAATTCAAGCCAGCAGAAGAGCGTTCCACTACTGAATAGGCAACAGAATCAGACATTTCTGTAGCATCATGACATGGACCAACTGTGCCGTGCTGACTTTTAGGACCCAGCAGTCTGCACAGGTAGAGGATGCCATCCCCAGAAAAGGTAACACTCATGAAGGTAAAGGGGGGTGGTGGTGGTGGT
>JARVJO010000330.1:1593331-1621910 GCA_031762555.1 Cynodonichthys magdalenae
CATTCATGACTTTATCTTTATTTTATTTTGTTTTGTTTTCTTTGACATTTTAATTTTGTATGCATTATTATGTTTTTTTTTTTTTGTATTGGATAATGTGTTTTTTGTATTCATATTGTTTAATTCATGATTGGAATAATTCATGATTGGAATAAATATAAATAAATAAACTAAAGTTCAGATTAGTTGTGGATCAAATTACTGATTGTGATGTGTCTGCTGTGGTTGATTGCCACAGCTCTGTGGAAGAAGCTGTTAGTTGTGTTGTTCTGGTTTTTACCAGAGGGGCGTGTCTGGAAGAGTAATGTCCTGAATGTGAGGGGGTCAGTGGGGGTTTTGTCAGTGTGCTTTTGTTGTAATAGTTTGTATAAATGATCTTTGTTGCATTAGTTTGATTGTGAAAATGAGGTAAAACTGTCAGTGGCCTGCTGGACCAGCATGCAATGGGATGGTTCTTTTACCAGAGCAGAAGAGGGAGTGGTTGAACACAAACTGCTTGTTTGTTACTGGGAAGATTATAAGATAAATCCTCAAAGGAACAGACAACAGACTTAGTTTGCCTGTGTTGAAAAAACTACCCCATCGGCCTTTCAGATAATTGAACTTTAAAGGAAATCACCATTAGCCTACAGTGAGGAAGAATTTGTTGGAGGAGACCAGATTTTTACTAATTTAAAGTTTTGCAGAAAAGTGTTCCACTAGGACACAGAAGAAGGGGATGGACCAGATTATCTAGAAATAAAGATTGGATTTTAGCTGAGCAACAAAGATTACCAAGACTGGAATGTGTGGGTCCAGAGGACTCATAATGAAGAGGGTGTTGTGCTGTTGTACCCGGAAGTTCAACAGTAGCCTGGTGTTGGAGCGCAGCTGGGCGTGGCTCACGGTGGACAAGTGTGGGAAGAAGAATGACGACACGGCTTCAGATCAGGGTTGAGGACAGGTGTGTTTCACTCCTGCATTGTTTGCTTTGTCTTTTGAGGACGTAGAAAATGGTGAGAATCTGACTTTTTCTCCTTACACACAGTTTATCTATCTATCAATAAAATATGTTTTTGTTTACCTTCCTTGGCCAAAAAGCTAAAGCTCCTCATGTGGATGAAGGTTATTTAACTTTTTGGTTGATAAATGTCATTTATTCCATTAATAGAAAAATTACAAAAATAAAATGTCAAGAAGTTGAAACATTTGTTAACATTGTCTGATTGATCCACTTGAGTCCTCTGGTTGTGCTTTGTGTTGAAAACTTGTCAGACTGGCAAATAAATATAAATCTGACGTACCTCAGGATATTTACCTGCATGAAACACAGGATCCTGTTGAAAAATCAGAGATTTCGCTAAATCTCACGTTCTGCTTCACCTCGCTGCAGACAGAAGCTGTTCTGCTTTAAGCTACGCCTCTGGGCAAAGAGCTTACATTTATTGCCTCCTTCACAACACAAGCTTTATGTATTTACTGTCTTGTTGCACCCAGAGGTTACATGTTCTGAGTTTTCCAAGAGATCTTCCACATTTCTAGTTGTACAATCGAATGCTTCTTGATCCAGTAATGTTTTCTCTGCTTGTAAAAAAAACAAAACAAAAAACAAAGGAAATACAGTTTGATTCAGTTGACATGTTAGTGACTGCTTTATCTGTTTACAGGTTATACTTGTGAATTGGACTGTTGATCCTGTTTTCATTGTTTTAGGCACTTTTCTGAAACAAAAGGTGAAAGAATTCACAGAGTAACCCCACAAACTTTCATATTCAGTTTTTGACCGAGATGATTAGAAGGGAAAGTTGTTGCTGTTTTTGATGAAATGTTATGTTCATGAGATTTTGTGAGATTTGTTAGTGAACAGAGTATATGTTGGGAATGACTCTCAGCTATCAAACTTTAGCTCAATATCTATAAAACTGACTTGACTTATTGTCATTTTTGTGTTTGCTCCTGTTATCCATTGATTATCTCCTGAATTTTTCATTCAAATCTGCTTAGTGGCTTCAGAGATATTTTGCTAACAAACAAGAGTTGCCTCCAAATAATTCATGGCAGAGTTTTAGTATAGTAACTATGCAAAACAAACACTCCAGAACCTTTGAGAAGTCATTGTTTTCGACTCCTCGACCGACTTCTTTTTCTTTACAGTTGCACTTCCTGTTGCTGTTCAGTCGGCAGGGGAAGCTGCGGCTGCAGAAATGGTTCACGCCGTTATCAGAGCGGGAAAAGAAGAAGGTGATCCGGGACATGATGATGTTAGTGTTGCCTCGGCCGCCGCGAACCTGCAACTTCCTTCACTGGAAGGACCTCAAGATCGTTTACAAGAGGTGGTTGTATGAAACAGCTGATTCTGACCAACATTTCACCCAAACAGCACAGATACACAATATACTGAATACAAAGCCAAATACAAAGAAGATGGGACGTTGTGTAAAACATAAAAACAGAATATGATGATTTGTAAATTCATTTCAACCTATATTCAATTGAATACACTACAAATACAAGATATTTAATGTTCAAACAGAGAAACTTTATTGTTTTTCTTTTTTTTGTGCAAATTTTCACTCATTTTGAATTTGATGCTACATGTTCCAAAACAAGTTGGGACAGGGGCAACAAAAGAATTTAGTGATTTCATCATCTACAGTCCATACTAACATCAAAAGATTCTGAGAATCAGGACAAATTTCTGCAGGTAAGCAGCAAGACCAGCATTAAATAACTGTGACCTTTGACCCCTCAGGCAGTACTGCATTAAAAACCACATCATGTCATTAGCACATTGGGTCAGGAAGACTTCAGAAAACTATTGTCAGTGAACACCATTTGTCTCTACATCTACAAGTTAAAGCTCTGCCATGCAAAGACAAAGCCAGAAACACAGCCGGCTTCTCTGGACCTCAACTCATCTGAGATGGACAGACTCAAAGTAGAAAAGTCTTCTGTGGTCTCACGAGTCCACATTTCTAATTGTTTTTGGAAATCCTGGACGTTGTGTCCTTCAGGCCGAAGAGGAAAAGGACTGTCTGGATTGTTATCAGAGTAAACTTCAAAAACCAGTATCTCTGATGGTATGGGGGTGCATTAGTGCCCATGCCATGAGTAACTTCACATCTGTGAAGGCATCATTGATCCTGAAAGCTTCATCCAGGTTTTGGAGAAACATATGCTGCCATCCAAGCTGCATCGCTTTCAGGGAAGTCCTGCTGATTTCAGCAAGACAATGCCAAGCCACATTGTTTTTGGAATGTGTTGCAGGCATCAAATTCAAAATAAGTGAATATTTGGGGGAAAAAAAAGAAAAAACAATAAAATGTATTTGTTTGAACATTAAATATCTTGTCTTTTTAAGAGTATTCAGGTTGAAAAAGGTTGAAAAGGATTTGCAAATCATTGCTTTCCGTTTTTTCTGTTTCAGTTTTTTCTGTTTTACACAACATACTGACTTCATTGGTATCATGGTTGTAATTTCACAGTTAAATTTGTGCAGCTTCATCTCTGACTGTTTCAAAAAAAAAAAAGTTTAATTAAAAAAATTTGTTGCTGAACTGTTGCGACCACTGACTGGTGCACCAACATCATATGTGACCCTTGTGTTTTGATGCAGGTATGCCAGTCTGTATTTCTGTGCCGGTGTGGAGAACCAGGATAATGAGCTGCTCGTTCTTGAAGTTCTGCACCGATATGTTGAGCTACTGGATAAATACTTCGGCAATGTAAGTATAAAAGATTGCTTTGGACCAAAGAGGATGGAAGAACTGCAGTATTTAGAGGCTTGTTTAGATTACAATTGCTCACTGCTGAAGGCAAAAAACAATAATGATTTTGCATGTGTGTGTGTGTTTGTCTGGTTTTTCCTTTCCTTTTTAGGACTTTTAAAGTGTAATCACTTACCTTGTAGGGATCAGTTGTCCATATGAGACCCAAAGCCCAGTCTTGATATGGTGGAACAGGTTTTGGATCAGTTTAGATTAGGATCAGGGCTGAAGGCAGTGACTGTTAGATTAGATGGTGTCTCAAAATTGCAGTAAAATGAAGAGAGAAAAATGAGATTTTCATTTATGACCAAGTGAGCAGCGAGAGATGAGGCTGCGATTTGGGCAGTAAAATCACGGTCTATATTCATGTCTTACCTCAAATGTGTGCTATTAGAGGAGAGTTCCTGTGCGAGTGTCAAAATACAGCTTTGGAGTTCCTGTGACAAGATGAAGACACTTTTTGTTGTTTTGATTTAAAAAAAAATCAACAACTTGTTGCACAATTTTTTTGAACATGTTCCAAACTTGAATGATATGGCTGTGCTTCTGTAACTCATGAGGGGAAATTGAGAATGTTTACAAAAACAAAAGTCTATACCAGGGCTATTTAACTGGTGGCTCAGGCCACATCTATCTGGGTGATCAAAGTTTGGCCCGCCAATTGGTTCATTAACCAAATCAAACTCCCGGTTTTCTACTTTCATTACTATAACTTCTTGTAATTAGACGTGAAACGTCAGAATCTTGGCCAGAAGTTGGTAAAAAAAACCTTTCTATGAACACCCAGATAAAACTACAGGCACTTGAAGATAAAGCTAAGTAGAAAAAATTGGTTTAAAAATGTGGCAAGTCAGAGATGTCAAAATAAAATGTGTTTTTTTATATTGTTTGAATATTTTATTACATTGAGTTTTGTATGTTGTATTCATGATTAAATTTAGCAAAATAAACAAAGGTAAAAGATCCTTGTAATACTTGGTGTATTTACATAGTTACTTTAATTGCTGTATGTTTGGCCCCTGAGCTGTTGACCTGCCATAACTGTGGCCCCTGGAGTAATTTATAGCCCTGGTCTATACAATGTTCTGATGAGGATCCAAATATGCCTATTTCAAGATGGCTGCCACAGCTAATACACAACAGAAAATGGTTCAAACACTGGTAGTAACTGAGGGTAATCCCAAACACAGACTCTAACAAATTGTGCATAAAATGACTGCTCCAAACTCAAAGAAAATAGTTTGCTTCTGTTTTTTTTTTTTGGCTGAGTACTGTAATGTTCTGTAAAGTCAAACATATTTTTTACCTGCAGTATAATAAACAATAATTAGTTCCTAAAAGGTTACACATTTTGTTGTGGTGGTTGTAATAAAATAGGAGACTTTAGTTAAACAGATGAACTTAATTACATTTACTGTGCCATCAAATATTGTCTATATTCCTGTTCTTTCTTCTTGTCACAGTCTCTTCTGACCTGCACTCTAAAAAATGAAATGTTGAATTTACTTAACCATGTTATGTCAACTGGTTTCACTGGTTCCACAGTTGAGTAAATTCAAAGCAATATACCAGTTTTTTAACCAAAGAACATGAGTATGTTGCTTTGAATTTACTTAACTCAGTTAAGTGGAACCAGTTGACCTAACATGGTTAAGTAAATCCAACATTTAATTTTTAGAGTGTACACTGTCACAGCTGCGCCCTTTAGCCAAAAGTAGTCATAACTGCAACAAAACAGAAAAGAAATACAAGCACATGTAAACCAAATAATATAAAGTTGTATTGTTAGACATTAGAATACAGTTTTCATACTTTCCATCAACTGTAGCACTCATTAAAGATTACATATTCAGCAGATAAGCTAAACTTGATATTTTTGTTTTGAAGTTAACATTTTATTGAAAGGTTTTGTTAGTGAAATTGACAGGAAGGGTTCACACAGTGCAGTTATAGTGCCTATAAAAGCATTCATCTTATGTTTTATGCTCTTATTGCTGTGACAAATCATTCACGGTTAATATAAGCTGACCTTTACAAAAAAATAAAAAAACATTGTTCAATGTCAAAGTGCAAATCAAAATTTGACAGCGTAATACCAATGAAACAAAAACCCGTGCATTCATTAGTCACAGCAGTGTGAGAGCTGGACCAAGTCAATGGTGTTGAGTAAAGCAGTCCAGCTCAGGGTTTATTTCAGATGTGTTGAGTGGACAGAGGTTTGTGTTCCATGCTTCAGTTCATCAGCATTAACCTGGAAAATCATACAGTCATATTATTGGTGCTAAAATCAAAATTATTTACAGATCTGAACGATACCAAACACAGTAAACAACAAATGATTTTCTTTTCTCCTGATTCAGAACTACCACACTCCTTTTGTCCACTAGGTGCCCCTGCTCAGTTTCCACAAATTCAGAAAACAGCCAGATCCCCAAACTTGTAAAACCCAAACAGGAATAAAGAAGAGAAACATTTCGTTCGTGAAACATTTTACATGAATCTGCTTCTGTATTTGACCTTTTGAGGTTAAATTGACTTTTCTTAGTGACAAAGATTGAGCAGTACCCGTTTTCGTGCTTCAGGTGTGTGAGCTGGACATCATTTTTAACTTCGAGAAGGCCTACTTCATCCTGGATGAGTTCCTGATGGGTGGAGAAGTTTTAGAAACGTCCAGGTTTGCTGTGCGTGGGTCTATGGAGGAGTCCGACACGCTGCAGGAGGTGAGGTTCACACCGCTACTTGAACTTTCCCGCATGTATTTTACTGGACGTTTACGTGATGGACAAACACAAAGTAGCAGCAACAGGACCATCTCTTGCCAATTTGCCCCCCTATACCTTTGTAAAGCCTGTTAATCTCCCTTTAAATGGTGCCACATTTGTAAGGAACGTGCATTTGTGGGATGAGCAGCAGAGCTGAGTATGTAGGTTGTGCAATGTTACAACAAAGAAATAATCTAACAAACACAAATCTTTTTGTGCAGTACAAGTATATACCATGTTCCTTTAACTTTAACAATTATTCTACTTTATGTTGCTCTATCACATGAAAACCCACAAAGTACTTTTGAAGTCTGGTTCTAATTTGACAAAATGTGGCAAAGTTCAATGGATATAAAGTCTTTTCATAACACTGTTTTGTTGTGATGTTGGAAATATTTTTATGTATCCTTTGTCCACAGACAATGGAGGAGTACATGAGCAAACCTGCCTACTGAACAAGCAGATGACCAGGTTTCTCTTTTTAAAACTTGAAGCAGAAGTTGCTCGTTTTTATTCAACTCTGGATTTTATGACAAGAAATCGGACTGCAAAACCATTTCTCCACTTTAAGTGCATTTGTTTCATGGGATTTGTTCGTGTTTGGACTGATGAGTTCTGCAGAGTACAAAGAGAAACACTTAGACAGAAGGAAAAATAAAGTCAATGCTTTATTAACCTCAAGTATGTCACATATGAGCACATTTAAGAAATATTTACAAAAAACACAAGTGAATCTAGAGATGTAACACTGATTTTGACTGTGTGTGTGTGTGTGTGTGTGTGTGTGTTTTTAAGGCTGGTAAGACACATGTTCATATGTCAGGCAACCTGTTTTTATTCAGAAATACAAATCAAATAAAAATGTGAACACATCTTTTTCCCCTAATAAATAACATTTTTGTAAAACTACAGAATAACTTAAATTGACTGTGTTTTCTTCAAAATACTTTCTTTTTATCCTCGCTCCTCCTCTAAAACAATATATATTTATATGTATCTACAACCTTATTTATATTCATTTGGCAGTTTTGGCATCACTTTCTTCTGTTTCTGGGTTCAGGTAGCTCAGCACTTTCATCACTGCCTCGTTCTTTGAGCCTTGCGTTTGTGTGTCCTCGCCCGTTTTGTCCTCCTCCGACTGTCTCTTTGGGTTTTTCTCTCTGTCCATCAGATCAAAGTATTCCTCTAGTGCCTTCTCAAATGAACCCGTCATGCCCTGTTCGACGTCATCCCTCTTCTGAGTCGCCTTCTTGTTGTTGCTAAAAGCAGTCTTGGGATACTGCGCCAGCATCTGAGCCGCCAAGTAAGCTGCGAGTTCGTCCTCGTCCACCGTGTCGTCGTAGTCGTCTCTGAACGTGTTGGGAAGGCGCCTCTGCGTGGGAGCGGATTCCCCTGAACGCCCGGCAGGCGAAGCGTGAAGTCGTGACAGGGAGCTCTTGTACTGCCTCTGACCTCTGGTGGGAGTTGGATCCTCCGTTCCTTCCAGACCCAGGATTTTAAGAATCTCTTGCGTTCTCAGCTCCTCTGGGGTCTTTTGTTCGTATGGCGGACGTCTGCTGTAGAATTTAGATTCTGGAAACTTCAGTGTCTTCCTGGAGGACATCTGGGCCAACCTGCTCTCGGCTCGGGATAGTCCGTTGTTCTTTCGCAACTTGTCTTGATTCATCCGGCCTCCGGTTTTGAGCAGTTCCATCAGGTCTGCAGGTGGGATGTGATATTTTTGGGAGATGGTGAGGAGCTGGTAGATGAGCTGTGGGTCGATGTTACCTCGAGTCTGAGTCACCCTCCTCTCAGCCCTCTCCTCTTCTTCAATCTCTCGTTTCTGCTCTTCCTCCTCTGTTTTCTCCAGAACCTTCAGGAGGTAGTAGTCCATCAAATTGGCCATGTCATCTGGATCGCTTGACCTTTTCACCGGATAGCTTTCATCATCATCATCTTCTTCATCAGCTTCATCATCGTTGTCGTCGATATAATCAAGCCCTCGATTGAACTCTTGTTTGTTGTCTCCTTCTTCCTCCTCCTCTTCTTCTTCTGGAGGACCCCAGTCTGCAAGATCCCTATCCATGTCATCATATTCTGCATTCCTCACATTAAATACATCATCTTCCTCCTCCTCCTCATTATCCTCCACATCATCTCCCTCATCTTGGCGCTTATGAAGGATCTTGGAACCGGTCAGCTTATCCAGTTCGTCGAACACAGACTGCAGCGTGGCCAGGTTCTGAGGTGTGTACTTCTCCTCCACATTCTCATTGGTGCGTTTCAGGAGGCTTTCATGCCTGGGCCCCTCTCTGTCCTCTTCCTCGTCTTCGAACATCAAAGGTAGCTTCTTGTGGGGCACGATGTTGCGCTGCTTCTGCTGCACCCTGGGAAAGGAGCCAGGACTCACGCCTGTTCCCTTTGTGACTGGATGGAGGGGCCTGGAGGCCTGTTCTGTTTGCTGGAGGGTGCTGAGCACCGCCTGGAGCAGCTCTTCACTCTTATCCTCCCCTTTCTCCTCCTCCTGCTCCTCCCCCTCATCATCTTTGCTCTGCATTGGGTTTAAAGCCAGCCTCAGCACGGCGCTCAGCTTTTCAGCGTCATCTGAGCGATCAACGTCATGCCCCGCCCCTACAGGGGCTTTTTGATTGAGAGTCTGGATGTACTCTAGGGCTTTCAGCATGTCTGCATCAGGTGCCTCAAGGACATCTGCTCTCTGGGGGTCAGGTTCACTTCCGCGCAGCCTGTGGTCTCTGAGCGAAGCCCCGTTAACGGCAAAGGAAGAGAGGAGGAGAGGGATCAGGAGGAGGTTGGCCAAACAGACCAAGAGAGGCTTGCTGGTTTTGGAAGTCTGAGGGAGTGACGGCATGATGACGTCTGCAGAGAGAAGACAAACAGGCACATGTCATCACTGACCTTAATGTGTTAAAGCTAACAGCTTCTCACTGTTTCGACACTAATAACATGTTCAGTCTGATGAGAAGATCCCAGAAATCAAGCATCTTCACAATAAATTACACTTTTATACCATCGCCGGTTTAATCTTTTTAAATTCCTTTTAGGGAAACTGTTTTTGAAAAAATGGACCAATTTTTGTCAGCATTTTTGGTTGTTTATTAAATAAAATTAAAGACCTAGCATTTTTTTAGGAATGCACATCACCCATCCTTTTCATGTCGGAGCTTTAAACCTTATTTAAAGAAATTAAAGAGTTGTGATCTTGTGTGACAAGATGTCATGCTCAGAGTATGTGTTGTAAATGACTCTCAACAACTACCAAATCGAATTTTAGCCAAACATCTGTAAAACTGACTAAATTATAGACATTTAATTTGACTGGGACAGCTATTTTGAATTGGACTGACTCTAAAAGTTAATCAGATGCAGAGGTATATCTAATGAATATTTCCTGAAAGTTTCAATAAAATTGCTCCAGTGGTTCATGACATATTTTGCTAACAGATACAATGTTGACTTGGAAAAAAATCAATGATAAAATTTTAAAACAATAATTATGCACAATCTGTTCTCAGAATATGTTTTGGGGATCATATTTTAGCTGAATAGCTGTAAAACTGAGTTATAACATTTTTTGTTTGTTTGTTTTCGGGCAAACATCTGATCGCCTGCCTCTGCCTCTGCCTCTCGGGGTAATAATGTAAACACAACAGGTCTATCTCCAGCAGTGTGAGTTTTCCTCCTGTCCATCTCCCTGCCTGTTGCTGATGTCGCCTGTTTGGATCCAGCTCCCTGCAGATCTTATTAGTCCAGTTGTCTGGGAGTCACGTCCCTGTTGTCAAGGGAACCCGGTGAGGCTGATGTTCCCAGAAAACCTCTCCTTCAGCCTGAAAAACCTCCCAACCCACAGATGTTATTGTTGCTCTTCAATCTTTTATTCATGTTGAAACATTTTACACTGAGACAAAAATGTCCTTTAGAGCAATCAGCTTTTTAAAAGAATGTGTCCACTATATCAAACAGGGTTAAATAGGTCTTTTAAGGCACAAACTTTAAATGAAGCGATGTGTACTTGCTGTTGTTTCGCCATGATGTTTACCATTTGTGTTCATATTTCTGACCTGTATTTATTCTTTCAAATCAACTTAACACAGTTGTTTATTAACAAGACATTATTAAACTAATCAGAAAAAGTCCACGGAGCGTGAAACGAGAACGAAGGACCACCGCGGGCAACAAACCTTACCCCCCTCTCTGCGTCTGGAGCGGAGCATCAGGTTGGCAGGAAGATAAAGATTCTTTAAGTAACTTTAAAAATGCAAATAGTCACCTGACAAGTGACCGGAAACTGATTCAGCCTCGAGCCCTTAATGAAAATCCGGAGTCCTACCTTTTTATTCAGTTACTTCGTGTCTCCAAGGTTGGTGAGTGAGCTGAGCATCTCTCTGCCTCGCGCTGTGTTTGAGTCTGAGCTCAGCACCGCGGACAGCTTCTTGTGCTATTAGAGCAGTCACCTGACTCGTGCGTCAGCAGATACGCAACACACGCGCGCGCACACTCATCATCCCTCTCTATTTCTATCTCTCTCTCTTTCGCGCATGCACGTGATTTTGTACGCACACACTCGCTGAAGCTGGCTCAACGCGCACGCGCAGGTCAGCCTAACAGCACGTTTGAGCTGCATTTAAATGTGAGACACGGTTTGTGTCGTGCAGCCGCTAAAATCTGATAATGACACGAATAATAACAGAACTATACTTAAAGCCACAGGTCTCTGTGAAATAGAAGCTACTGGTTTCTTTAATGTTTGTTCATGTAATGAGCCCACCTGCTGAGGATCAAGTAAACAACATTAAGAGCTTGAACTATGTTTTTTTATGTTTACAACGCTTCTAGTCCGAATGAAAGCTCAAACAGCATAATACACACTAAAAAGTGCTGGGTTCATTTGGTTTGAGGCTAGTTTTAACCCAACAGGCTTGGGTCATCAGTTTGACTCAGACTACTGGGTTACATTTTTAACCCACATCAATCAAGTTGTACAGATTGTCCATAAATTACACAGATTGTCCAGCCATTTGCATTAGTGTTGAGCAAAATTATATAATGTGTTATTAATCACCAGTAAAACAATATTTTCCACTTTGCAATCACTGCAATTAGTGCCATGTGATGACATAATTTTGTGTGTAACACACTAGAGACTGGGTTACAGTCATGCCCCCTCTCACTTGGCGCAACGTGTCAACTAAACACCTAGCGTATCACTATCAGGTGCACATGTGACCCCAATGGTAGAAGGCAGTGTGGAGCAGCTAATTTTAACCCTAACCCGACGAACCTGTTTAATCACTGGAAAAACTGGCATGAACACGAGTATGAGGAAAGCCAGAAAATAATGATGCCACAATAATCATGATAAATTTTTATGTCAATATTGCCCAACCCTATTTTGCATGTATATAAACAAAGAGAAAATCTCTTCTGAGTTATTTATACCATCTTATCTTTATATTTTACATCTTAAAACAAAAGTCCAGTCAGGTTCAATTTGGTCAACATCTGGCTTAAAATGTAGGGTTGTGAAGAATCACACACTGGGTTAAGCTTTTCACCCTGATATTTGGTCAAACATACCCAAAAGCTTTAACCCATCAATTGAGTTAATAAAATAAACCAGCAGATTTTAGAGTGGAGTACCTGTTTTTATCACCTTTGTAGGATATTTCCTAAAATCATCTATCTTGTAAGGACTGGTAGTCCTTCTGTAGCCCAGTCTAAATATGATGAAAGATTTTTCTGGAGTTTGAGGTTAGGTTTAAGACTAAAGTGTAAATTGAGTTTGAGTACTGGTAAGTTAGATTTATGGTCGGGATTAGATTGCAGAAATGTCCCAACAAGGATAGAAATACAAACGTGCGTGTGTGGCAGAGTCTTTGAAGTGCTGCTGTGTTCGACTTCTGTTGTGTCTCTGCCGCAGCAGAGAGGGACAGAGACAGTTAAAGTCCACCGATGACTCACACACAGCCTCCGCCAAAGTTCAAGATAGGCGGGGTGACTGCAGAGGGGTGTGTGTGTGCTTATGTGTGTGTAAAAGCGATAGATTTTGCCATCAGGCAGCGTGCACTGGTCTTTATTTTTGGCTGCTTGTCAAATCTTGTCAAGCTTAGAGCCGTGTGTGTGTGTGTCTGTGAGAGTGTGTATTTGCTTTTTCATTCATAAATTTGCTGCTGTGTTAAAATCAGAGCTCCTGCTGTTCTTTGTCAGACTGTTTATCTGATATTTTGTGACGTGGTTCTTGTTTTATACCTTGTCTCAACTGCAGGATAGAAAACTGATGTTTTTTTTTTCATCCCAGTAAATTTTAACGAACCAGACTTTTGAAATACATATTAATTTGGATAAAAAGTCTTATCTGTTTGTAAAAAAAAACAAAAGCAAAACATCATTATTTATAGTTAAGAGCTCTTTAAACAATAAGTAGAACAAAGCTTTTACTTCAAAAAGCAGTGTGTTGAGGAGTGGGAGGACAAAGGCTGATGAGTCATACACAGCAATCCTTTCAGACTCATTAAGGAACTTTAAAGGCCTAGTCCTGTTTCATTTACCACGTTTTGTATGGATTTATACTGAGTCACAGAAAACTGTTAACACTGATCTTGTGTGTTTTTTTTTTTAAAAAGGCTACAAAAACAATATATTTCCAGTATTAACTCTGGAGCTGTTTCAGGACCAAAGCCTCATTAGAAATGAGGACAAAAGATATTGTTTTAATCATGTCTCCCTCAGACTAATTACAGTTTTCCCTCATGACTAACAGACGCACACATGCAGACACTGGACCAGTTTCCTACTGATAAACCCGAGCTGTCAGGCTAATTGCCTGTGACTGTGTTCTTGGCAGTTTTACTGGTGAACAGAAACGGATTACAGCTCAGTTCCACCCAAATTTTTACTGACTCGTCCTCTAAAATCTGAATGCTCTCCCAGGTCAACTAAGTTTTTTTCTTTTTTTTTTCAAAAAGTGGTGCATTTTATGGTTCTGTTTTGTGAGAGATCACTGATTTGGTTTATCACCTCACAGAAAAAGGATGTCTGGGACTGGACTGCGTTCGCTCCAGAATTTCTAGCTCTTCTCAAAAGAACTGATGCTTGTCTATTTATATTTGTTAAGACGTCAAAAAACTTCTCATTTTTGTCGTTGCATGACAAAAATTGTGTTTTTTTTTTTTTTCTCGCACTGTCACTGAGAACCTGTTCAATGCACAAGCTCCTGGCAGAGCTTTTTTTTCTGCAGGGTATGTGATTGGTCAGAACTCTGTGGGTGTGGCTATGTGGGAAACTGGGTGAACTCCACTGGTGTCATTTCCCTTCAGTTTTGCTGAGGAACAGCTGGCAGAGGCTGTTTGAAAATACAGCCGTCTATACAGTTGTTTCAGCAAAACTTTTAACAATAGTCAATTGTATAAACATTGTCAAAGAATTTGTGGAAGCAGATAACACAATTTTTGTGCATGGAGGAGACAGCGTGGAGACACAGGCGGCACTCTGTGGCTGTGCTGTCCAGGGGGGAGCGTGCCCTCCCCGAGCAGCGTAGGAAAATGTTCTCACACAGTCTGTCGGAAACGATGGTGGTCTCTTTGTGACAATTTTGCTAATTAGCCCTTTTTTTCAGTTAACAACAGAAACACCAATTCTTCTTTCCCCATCATCCACTGAAAATGAATATCCGCTCTGACATCACGACAATGCTGTAGTGAGAGGACAGTGTTTAAACATAACTCATGCTATCAAAGCAGGCCAAGTTGAATTGTCCAAGTTCAAAAGATCTAGTAAGCCCAAATACATCAACAACAAACAACATTGTCTTAACTAAAACTAAAATAAGCAATACAAATCTGAACATGATATGAAACTTGGTATCACGTGATCCACTCTGATGAAGCTTAACTAATACTAAACATGATACTGACTGCAAAATAATACTTTAAAACAAGTAACTTTGGAACTTTATGTATTTCTATTTTATTGCAAATAAATGCTAAGAATTATTGGAACAGAATACTTGAAACGTATGGATCTAGGTTCAGGTTATTACACTTAGAACAGTTTACAACAATTTAGACTTATTTATAGTATTTTCCTTTTTGAGTTCTGATAAGTTGAGTGTATTCTGATTCCGTTGTTAGGATTAAATGAAGAAACATTCAAAAGAGAACCGTTCTTATCAACTTACATCAGATGAAACCATATATTTTTGTCTCAAAATTTGCTTTCTTTGTCCCAACAACAAAATAGGCTTCTTGCTGCAGGAAAGCTTGGTTGGGGTCAACCTTCTCTGAAAATAATGCTAAGCAGGTGGATTATCCCTAACTGAAACTGTGGAAGAACAGCGTGAACCTGAGAGTCAACTGATGGTCAGATGTGATAAACAGCTTGTCCTGAAGATGACTGAGGAGAGAATCTCTGCTAATTTTGTTTTTACCTTGGGCACATCGTAAGTTTCACAGGTTCGTCCTGTAATGAAATTCAAACATTCGTTTATAAAACATAATTCAAAGATTGTAAAGAAAAGGTTTTCTCCATTTCTTTAAAAGCTTCTGTGCACTTGTGAGCCTCAGGAGAATTGTAAGAAATCAGTTATCAGAATGTCTTTGTAGATTAAATATTCTCCTGTGGATGTGTACATTTGAAATTCTCCAAAAAAAAAAAAAGAAATCTTGTATCAGAGGATCTTCAGGGCAGGATGACATTTCATTTGCAGTTGCAGTTGCAGAAAGGTAAGAAGGAGGGATTGCTTCATACAGACTACAAAATTATTAAAAATAATTGAAAAACTGTTAAATTTTGTTGAATTTCTTTTTATGCCAGTGAGTAGAACCTTTGTTTTATCAATGCTATATTTGAGGAATTTGGAGAACCAGACTTTGATTTCTTGTAAACAGTTACAAAGTAAGAGGAAAGAAGACTAAAAATAGGTTTAGTGGAAATGCACAACTGGATGTCACCTGTGTAGCAATAAAATTTACATTGTATTTACAGTTAAGATGATCAAGAGGAAGGAGGTAAATTATAAACAAAGTGGGCCCAGGACTCTGCTGTGGAGAACTCCATAGGAGATTGTAAGTGGATGAGACTTGAGGGATTTAATTTGAATTAACTAAACCAATTCAGGGGTGTGCTGGTAAAACCAATCAGGGCTAATCTGTATTAAAGGGACACTATCATGTAAAGTCACCTTTGTTTTGCTTTATATCATGTTATAACATTATCCCCTTATGACAAACATGCCTTGTCTTGCTTTGACTCATTCATGCATGTTTGAGAAATCCTGTAGTGTCCTGAGGCAGCCAGGCAGGGGAGTAAAAACGACCGGTTGGGCCTAGAATTGCCTTTTGGTGACATTTCCTCCTCTGGGCTGTGTCTTTAAGCCGAGATTCCTCATCACAGAGCACACCTCCCCCACCCCCCGGCCCGCCCCGCGACTCCTGCAGGCTATTGGCAGCAGCAAAGTAAACACCTGGTGAAACCGCGTCTGCTGAGCTTCTTCTCAGTCCAGTCCTTTTCAGATTAAAAGTACCTTTGAGGAAATAGATTTTCAGATGCTACGGAAACCACGCTGAGCTTCCGCATCACAGTGCACAGCTCCCCCACCCTCCAGCCCACCCTGTGACTCCTGCAGGATATCGGCAGGAACAAAGGAAACAAACATCAGGTGAAACCACATCTTCTGAGCTCCAATACCAACTACTTCTCAGTTTGTTCACATCGTTGTTTGGTCTATGTGTGATCTACCGTTAGCATTTGTAACTTATATTACAATCAGTAGATGTGTGAGCATGATGGGGATCTTACCAGCTGAAGTGTCCTCTCTGTAATCTCTCCGGTTCTTCAGAAAATTTACTTTCCGGTCCAACAATAAGGTTCATATGTATCCTGAGATGCAATTTTCCAAAACAAATATTGTATAATGTTGCTTCTTTTTATATTATCATTGCAACAAAGTCTGCTACGACGCTCCAGGCTGTAAACAGCAGAGCCCTATAGAGAGATGTGGCTGTGATGATGCTGAAATGGGCGGGACGGAATCAGAAGGAGGTTCTTAAAGAGACAGAGACCAATTTCAAGGTGTTTAGAAGCCGATATAAGAAGTCACGTTTATTTTTTATTTAAACATATAAACAGCATTTTAATAACTACTGAAGGTGACATTGTTACTTAATTTTGTTATAGAATTTAAATATATGCCTGAGAAACACATAATATTGCCCCTTTAAAAATCTTTACTGTAACAGTTCTGCTAATGTGTTTTATTGGTTAATGGATTTTTTTGTCAAAACTGAAATCTCTGGGAGGCCCAATGGTGTATTTATTAGATTGTTTTGTGTTGCATTTAATTTCTTTACCAAAAATGACAAAATTCACAATAATTACTTTTTTTGTAATGTCTCTGTGGTTTGAAGCCATCAGGATTTTGGACCATATAAAATGTTTCATTTTCATGATTAATTAGAAATGGAAAAGTCATCAACGAAGTGTCAACTAAAGATTTGGATTCAAATATTGCTGAATTCTGTTTTGTGCATGGAATTACTGAGCCCACACACACATCAACCAACAAATTTACTCTGATCTGCTCTAAACTTAAAAAAAACTAACTCCACAGGGTGTCTAATTGCCTTTTTGAAGCAGCTCTCAAAAAGTCTGTTCTCAAGATTCTGAGCATGTGTGTGTGCCATTTTCAGATGAATAAGTCATGATGTTTGTGGTGTTACAGGCCCACCAAGACAGATGAGAATCCCCAACCATAAGTGCTCTTCACACACAGATGCTGATCCCTTCTGGTAGAGGGCATCTCCTCTTTTTACTTTTCCTCTCTGAGCGTTTGTCCCCCAACGACAGACCTGCTGCTCCCCATTTATTACAGCCGGGCCTGACAGCCAATATGCTGCACTGTAACTCAGGCTGTCAGGCTCCTGGCAGGCACATGGGAGAGACAGAGTGAGACAGGAAGGCAGAGGGAGTGAATGGAGCTTTGACGTCATCATCTTCTCTCCAGTCAATTGCATGAGGATGGTTTGCGTGTCTGAAAATGGGCGATGCATACATTTATTTAGGCTGTTTTGTAAAATTGTGTGACGTGGCACCTGTAATAACCAGGTTAGATATAAAACCATGTTTCCCGACATGTTTGTCACCTTTTCCTGAAAAGATGAAAACCATGAAGTCATTCTGTTCTGAAAAAACAGGGAGGTTTTGCAAATGAGAGGAACAGGGTAAAAGGACAGCTCAATGAATGTATGACAATCAGTAAAATTCTCCACCAGAATATATTAATACTTTAGTCAGAGATGATTATAGCAACTGAGTTCAAATCCATTGAGGTGTTTTTCCTTGTTTAGATATAGAGTTCCCAGATCGCCAATCAAAATTATTTGCGTATCAACAGGAGCACAGTTCATTGAAGCTGTGTAAAGAGAATCCAGCAGAAAAAACAAACTATTTTTACAGCTAAATGACACTGGCAGAGTCTGTGTGATAGAGAAACACAATGGAAGCAAACAAAACAAACACTGCAGAGGTCGAACTGATGATGTGTTGCCACACCCATTTTATTTATTTTTTTATTTTTTTGCCACACCCATTTTAGTTGGGATAAATTTGAAGTGCCCTGGTAAATATTTCTTGGTACTTCAAGGGTTACTTACAGGTGTAAACATAGGATACTTACAAGATAAATATAGGGTACTTAGGGGTACATGCAGGAGTATTTACAAAGTACCTTTGGGACCCAGGCTGTTTTTATGAGGTAACTTATTCCTCTGTTCAGTGCCCCAGAATGGTTTTACGTCTAACAACACCTCTGGGATAACTTTTTTATTTTAAATCCAATAAAATTGTATTTATTCTGTTGTAATGAATTTATCAAATGTTTTTACTTAGGCCAATTATTCAATATTTAATATTTCAAGACTGAGTAAAAAGGTCAATTTAATCAGCTGTTATTGATGTTCTTTTTTTTTTTTTTGGCTGTTCCATCTTCAGGAGTCGCTAGAGGAGAGTCATCCTCCTCCATCTCAGTTTGTCCTCTATCCTCTGTCCTCACGCCAACTGCCTTCATGTCCTCTTTATTGGCATACTTTTGTCTTTTTCCTTGTGGCATATGCCCTCTGTCTTTCATCTGTCCACAAACAAGCAAAAGCTTTTATTTTGATAGGAATGCTTCCTCTTGACTGGAGACAAGGTCTGACACAAAAGCAACGTTGTGTTGAACATTGTCTGAGTGCAACTGTTGAAGCAACTCCCAATCTAGAGTCTGAGGCATGTGTTCTAATGAATGTTGGTAGTCCATGGTTGTGGATGGCAAGTGTTGGACTTATCTGGAGCTTTAGTTTGTGATCATTGCAACTTTTGTTTGCTTCATCAATCCATTTTATTTAAGCTTGAGGGGTTTTATTCTAAGTAGCTCTCACAGTGGTTTACTCACTTTTGTGGTAGAAACTTGCTGAACCAGGAGGTTAAGGCCAGGAGTGAATGCAAAACTGCCATATCTTTTGGTGCAGGTGATCCAGCGATGGCAGCAGTGGTTTAGACTGGGGCGCAGGTTCTCCTAAAAGATGACATTTTCCACAAATGGAATACTTGACTGACCAAATTGGTTTTGCTTTTTTGTAGGCTCACATTTTTAAGACACTGGAGAACAGCTCACCAAGTACACAATGTGATGTTCCCTGGAGTTCCCATACATTGTATCATCCAAATAGTTCTGGACTCCTGGCAAATCTTTCAGAACTGTGTGCATCATCTTTTGGAAGGCAGATGGTGTAAATGCAAAATAAATATATGTGAGCTGAGAAAGCCCTTCATATGTTATTAAGACAGTAAGACTGAAACTATCAGAGTGGAAAGGCAGTTGATGGTAAGACAAACTAAAATCAATCTGGTTAAAATGTGTTGCACTAGTTAGTCCACACAAAACATCAAGTCTCCTTTGTGTTTTTGTGCCACCAGAGGACTCACCCATACAGCTGTGAGCACTGGTTCAATGATGTTTGCCACACAGAGTAGCAGACGTTTCAGTTTTTGGCTTAAAGGCTAAACTGTTGTTTACTTGAACGTTGTGGATGAACTCTTTGACACATCCAAAATGGTGGCCCGAAGCAGAATCAACATTATTCACCATGCATATTTTTGTTTCAGTGGGAGCCTTTTTTTAAATTTTTTTGTTGCATCATCCTCTTTACTGAAAGTCACTTCTCCAACAGTGATTCTAATCTAAGTGTTTTACTTAGATCCAGGCCCAATACAGGTGATCCAGTCTATATTATGTACATTATTCTGCCATATAGAGTAATGATGGAACATTTGTTGTTTGATTTTCTACTCCTGCTGGAATTTGTAGGAGGTCACCTTTCGCTTATGTGACTAGTTTAACTCTGGGCTCAGTGAAAAAGGTTGCTTGTATACAATTTATAGAAGCTCCAGTGACTACAACAAGAACCTGGGAGTTTCTGTATTTGGAATGTTATTTTACCATTAGCCATCAGCTTGGTTTTGGTTCTGCAGGAATTTTTTCCTGTTAATACGAAGTTGTTTCTTTCCACTGTCGCCAATGTGCTGCTCAGGATGGGAGAATGCAACAAAGTGGATAACTTTTACAAATTGGCTTTTCTAATATGAATGTTTTTGTGCACTGCCCTGAGAAGAGTTATGATGTAAATTAGTGCTCTATAAAAAATTGAATTGTTAATTTTTTTTGCTGCTGTTGACACTACCGTATGTTATGCAGCACTTCTGCCTGTGTTTCATAAGAAACAACTTTCTGTGATGTGAACTATATTGTGCCTACAAGACAATGTTTTTTTCTTTTCACCACCTACTCATGTGTCTCTTTGAGGCCACATTTATTGGTTTTGTCACATTACATAGCAACATGGATTTACCACAGTAATATATTGCAGCAGAGGAGAATTCATGTTTCACAGCTTTTCTTTTCTGTTCTCCTTTACAGCCTGAGGAAGCTAATAGGGCTCAGAAAAACAGGGAACTTTATCTTTTGTAAGTTGTCTAAAGGAATTCTGGTAAAAAAGAGAAATATTTATTTTATTTCCTGAATTTAGATGACTGAATTGTGAAGTATTAGGGACTAATCCTAATTAGTACCAGTGAGTTAGACTGCTAGTGTTTGTGAATTTTGGTAAAGAAGAATATTTTGCTTATGTAGTACAGAATTGCTCTTCTTTTGGAATCCTGGGTTTTGTCACTTCTTCATCTTTAAGTCACAGAGCAGCTGTCTTGTTGTTACATGATGGAAAATTTTAGTTTAATTCTATCTGAAATGACGAAAATAAACCTGACCTCGCTTCCCCTTTTCCTTCCTTGCATCTCTAATGTTTGAAAACACTGGGGATGCTTAAAAAGAGAGAGCAGCAAGAGAGTTTTGCTGTGCAATATTTTTAGACAGGGAGAGATTTATAAACAGCAAAGCTAGCCTTGGATATGTTTTCTAAATGACCCTATAAATATATCTAAATATTTGTTCAAATTGTTTTTTTTTTTCATTTTTATGAATAATAGCCTAATAATTGTACAGTCAGCTCTTCACAGATTCGTGTTTGTCTGTGACATTCGCCAAATATCTCAAACTTCTGGATGAATTTGATAAACAGTCAGATTAATCTTTGGAGTTAACCACATTAAGAAGGGTTAGCTAAACAATCTTAGAAAAAAATGGCTATGACACAGTTAATCATGCAGATAGTAAAATTTGGTGTGGTAGTTGCTCAGTAAAGAGCTTTGAGTATCCTGGTTGGACAGAAAGGCGTATAAGTACAGTTAATTTACACACACATTGCTTTCCCTTGGTGACAGGCAATAAAAAAGGGTTCATACCTATGTTTTTTGTTACCTACCCCTTTAGCAGACAGGTGTGGGCCAAATCTGGTGTCAAGCTGGCACTGCTGGCTGACTGGCATAGCTCGTTTGTCAACTGGATGTGGGCCAGGTCTGGCAATGATGGCACTGCTTTTAAGATGGCATGACCCAACTTGCCCATTGGAGGTTTGGTATATGTGGTCCAAATCTGTCAATACCACAACTGGCCCAGTTGTTTCGTATATGTGGGTGCTGGCCCACGCATGGACCACCTCTGGCAAACTGCATCTGGACCACCAAAGTGCTGCATTTCTTAGTGGTATCTGGGCCAAATGTTACTGCTCAGGTGTGGATATGTGGGCCTGAACTGGGCCAGACTAAGTTTGCTGTGTATCTTCTCCTGGGGTTAATAATGGAAGTTATGAGAGATGCTTGACTCCCCCTTCACATGTTTTTTTGAACAAATAAAAAAATCCTGAAAAATCCAGTGCAGGCACTGTACCGGGAACCATAGTGATGATCATCATCTTATGATGAATAGGGATGAAGTTATGAACTTTTTAGGAAAATCTGGCAAATTACATTATGTGTGATGTCAAACCGTATTGTAAGATCTTGTGAGGTATGTTTACATGTCTGAATGTGTTGAATGATTATGATGATAAATGACTCTCAGCTTTTACCACATAAAAATTTGGCTCAGCATCTATAAATCTAAATTTTAACCATTTTGTGCTAGCCAAGTTAAATAAGTTGTGGCGGGCATCTTGCACTGGGTTATCTCCAAAAATAAAGAGCAGATGTACACCAAATGGTTACTTTTTAATAAATTATCAAAATCTATGCCATGGTTCATGAAATATTTTACTAATACTACAGACAAATGCACACACACACACACACCCACACAGACATGGGCAACAAATATTTAGTGTTTTCATCTTTGGTTGCAGGTGCAAGCAAAACAGTGAACTAGTTTTATGTCTGCCAAACTACCAAATACATGACTTTGAAACTGACTATATTGACTTTCTAGTGGATACAAACAACCCTGGATGTTTAGGCAGAGAGAAATAAAGCAAATGTTTAGATGTAGTTCAGGCCAGGAGGAAGTGGATACTAAGCTACGACTGGCGTCATCATAATGAATCATGACCATGTGGATGTTTACTAAAATCCAGGCACAGACAACCTGTTGTTTTCCAATCATATTTAGACTATCTGTTCTCCCTTCCTGTCCATATTGAAAAGAGCGTAACTCAGACTGTGAAGGTCAAATGTCATTTCCAGAAAGCACATCAGAGTGGTTTGTCTCTGCAGCTGACAGGTGTGTTAAATCATCCAGAACCCTGTTCCTTTCAGTTAATATTTTCACCTGATTTTTCTTACGTTTTCAGTCAACATCAGGAAAAATCCCAGTTTTTACTGCCAGGCCATGACCATATGTGTGCTGCAGGTTTTACTTTTGTTCATCTCCAAATAAACAAGTAAAAAATTCAATTCCAGCTAGAAACACTGCAGAATTTCCAAACAATAATATCATGCTGTGACTACCAATATCAAAACACTGCATGAACAGTCATAAACCAGACACAAGCCAAAACATCATCATCCACCTTCATTGTACAGTAGCAGGTGATACACAGTGTGTTTGACTTTCTGTATCTTTCCAGGGGTCCAGGAGTATACGCCCAAGGGAAATTTTAGTAAACACTCTACTCAAAACTATGCATTATCCAACCATTTGAAGAGCATTTTACTAAATTCTTGGGATTAATAAAACAAAATCAGTATTTTATGAAGGTAAAACACTGAAAACTAGACTTTAACCTGAACTTTATCTTAGATCAAAACAGAAGCTGTCATTATCCTTATTTTATTTTCTATTAGCACACTGAGCAGTAGTTACTTGTGACTGCATCATATGACACTTTTATCACAAAATGTTGTCCTCTGCACCAAATAAGCTCATGAGAGTAGACTGAGAATCCCCCACACAAACTTCATAAACCTGAGTAACCAGTGAGTATTCTACAGACTAAGTCAACTATACACTAATGAAATTATAAAATATATTTTTTCATTCCAGACCTGGCAGACCCAAAACATATAGTGTGGGTCTGCTGGGAACGTCTGGCAGAGCCTCCCGTCAGACTGAGCTTCAACTCACACCTCTGGTAGAACTTTAAACACGTTCCAGGGGAAGTTGGGGACATTGAGTTTGAGTGGGCCATGTTCCATACCCCCATTGTCAAGGCGGCTTACCTGAGCTGTGGCCGTAAGGTGTCGGTGCCTGTTCTGGTGGCAACCCTCAAACCCGCTGGTGAACACCGGTGGTGAGGGATGTCAGGCTGAAGAAGGAATCCTAATGGGTCTTTTTGGCCTATGGGACTCCAGAAGCAGCTGATAGGTATCGGCAGTCCAAGTGGATTGCGGCTCAGGTGGTCACTGAGACAAAAACTTGGGCGTGGCAGGAATTTGGATAGGCCATGGAAATAAACTTTTGTACAGCTTCAAGACGATTCTGGTCCACCATCCGGTGTCTCAGGGGTTGAAAACGGTTTGCTACCTACAATGTTTATGGTGGGGATGGTGGGCTGCTGACCTCAACTCGGGACGTTGTGGGTCAGTGGGCAGAATACTTCAAAGACCTCCTCAATCTCACCGGCAGGTCTTCCATGAGAAAGCAGAGCCTGAGGACCCTGGGTCGGACTCTCCAATCTTTGGTGCCAAGGTCACTGAGGTGGTTAAAAAGCTCCTTGGTTGCAGGGCACCGGGGTGGGGGGTGAGATTTGCCCAGAGTTCCTTGAGGATCTGGATATTGTAGGGTTGTGTTGGTTGACACACCTATACAATATCGCGTGGACATCAGGGGCAGTTCCCCTGGTTTGGCAGACCGGGGTGGTGGTCCCCCATTTAAAACGGGGGACCTCAGAGTGTGTTCCAACTATAGGAGGATCACACTACTAAGCCTCCCTGGTAAGGTCTATTCAGGGGAGCATGCGAGTTCACCCAACCAGTCTACATGTGTTTTGTGGCCTTGGAGAAGGAGTTTGACCTTGTCCCTCAGGGAGACCTTTAGAGGGTACTCAGGGAGTTTGGGGTACCAAGCCCTTTGATATGGGTTGTTAGGTTTCTGTACGACCGGTGCCATAGTTTGGTCCGCATTGCCGGTAGTAAGTTGGACTCTTTTCTGGAGAGAGTTGGACTCCGCCAAGGTTGCCCTTTGTCACAGATTTTGTTCATAACTTTTATGGACAGAATTTCTGTGTTGAGGGGATCTGTTTTGGTGATCTTAAGATCGGATTTCTGCTTTTTACAAATGATGTGGTCCTACTGGCTTCATCAGATCATGATCTCCAGCTCTCACTGGTGCGGCTCGCATCAGAGTGTGAAGCGGCCAGGATGAGGATCACTACCTCCAAATCCAAGACCATAGACTTGAGCCGGAAAAGGGTAGAGTTCTCTGAGTTGGGGAGGAGATCTTGCTCCAAGTGGAAGAGTTTAAGTATCTTGGGGTCTTGTTCACAAATGAGGGTAGAATGGAGTTGGAGATTGATAGGCGGATTGGTGCAACTTCTGCAGTAATAGGGGAGTTGTACCTATCTGTCATAGTGAAGTGAGAGCTGAGCCAGAAGGCAAAGCTCTTGATTTACCAGTGGCTCTACATTTCAACCCTCATCTATGGTCACAAGCTTTGGGTAGTGACTTAAAGAACAACATCGCGGATACAAGCAGCTGAAATGAGCTTCCTACGCAGGGTGGCTGGGCTCTCCCTTATAGGGTGAGAAGCTCTGTCATCCGGGAGGGACTTAGAGTAGAGCCGCTGCTCCTCCACGTTGTAAGAAGCCAGTTGAGGTGACTCGGGCATCTGGTTAGTATGCCTCCTGGACTCCTCCCTGGTGTGTTCTGGGCACGTCCCACTGGGAAGAGACCCAGAGGAAGACCCAGGACACGCTGGAGGGACTATGTTTCTTGGCTGGCCTGGGAACGCCTTGGGTCTCCCCCAGATGAGCTGGCCCAAGTGGCTGGGGAGAGGGAAGTCTGGGTCTCTCTGCATAGGCGACCTGACCCCGGATAAGCAAAAGCAAACAGAAGGACAGACATCCCCCATTTGTGGCGCCCCCTAGATGGACAGCACCCTTTGCTTTTGCCAATACCACCTATACCACAAGGGGACCCTTGTCACTTGGACTAAAGAGTCATTTTAATTTAAGCAAAACCGATTTTACTCATCACCAGCCCTTTCTTTAAATATGTGATTAATTAAGATACAAATCATGAAAATCCAAACTCAGAGGAGGTTTAGTTTTGGTTTATCTAGTTGTGCTTATCCTCGTTGATGTTGAAGGATGACAAATTAGTCCAATAATTTCTGGTTAAAGTCATGCTCGGCCAGCGGTTGCTAAGTGTGCGGTGAGAGACAGGAAGGAGCATGAAGTCTGCTGCATCCTTCACTGACATCCACACGGTTAGAAACAGAGAGACAAAGAGGGGTGTGTGGAAGCAGAGCCAGGATGACTCATAGGTCAGATTTGAATGAATGAATGTGAAAGTGCGTGTCTGTGAGTGGATGTGAAATTACATTTGGGCATTTGCTCATTATGCAAAGTTGTTCTGTGTCAGTTTGTTTATTGAGGGGAAGCAGATCACATTAAGGCTCTGTTCTTTCTTCCTGAATCATTCCCCAACTCTGGTTTTAAATCACTGATTAAAAAACACATTAGGGAGACGTTACTTTGATGGAACATTAAATTTTTAAACATTCACTTCCTAATATGAGTCTCTTATCAGAAGCTTTCACATTCTGAGTGAGGGGTTTTAATGCAAAGCTTTAAATGAAACCCTATGAATCACTCTTCAGTTTCTAACTGTCTGGTTATTCTGAATTCACATCTGCATGTTAGGACAGAAAAAAACAGCTAAAACACAACTTATTATTATCTGTCCCTGCTAAAGGCAAAGCATTAGTAATGTTTCTGCCCGTGTCTGTAGAATTACAAAATATCTCATGAACTGTGGACAAACATGAATGAAACTTTCAGGAAGTAAACAATTGATATTCATTTAAAACCTGCCATCTTTTGGAGTCAACCTAATTAAAGATGGCCATCACAACTAAGACAACTATGAAGCCTAAACAGCCAGGTTTACAGATACAGTATTAGCTTAGCAAAGATCAAATTTGTCGCACGCCTTTTACACTGTGTTGTGCCGAAGGCTGTCCAAATTCAAAGACTTCTCTGATGCGGCCCACAAATATGCCATCCTCTTTGCCCAATTTAAAGGACTGGTCTGGTGGATCCTTTTCAGCCCATACTATCCCAAGATTCATTGTGGGCTGACCAGACTTTTTTTTTTTTGCTTGTAATGTTGGACAAAACAAGTAAGAGGAATACAGTTTTAAATACAAATCTGGTGGTATAAAAATTGAAAGTTTAAAGCAGTTGTGTTGTCAGGCTGTTGGTCATTTGTATAGATATGTTTCAATTATTCTTGTCAGAAGTCAAATAAGCTCGTACAGCGGTTCCCTTAGTTGTTCAAGTATTGCCTCTAAGCTAATTTAGTTAATTTATAATATGAATATATTAATATTATGCTACTTTTTATCTATTTTTTGCTTCTGTTGAGCGTCGTCACAGTTGCTAGGTGACAGAACATTATATGCTGCTGTAAGGGTGGGAATAAGGCTGAAGGCTAGACTGTCCAAATTCATAACCACTTTCTTCTGGTCTTTGTGGTTGACTAGGACTTGGCCCTAGACCAGGTCCTTCGAAAGGACACACCCATTCAGCTAAAATTAGATGTGGTATTAGCTGAGACTTGTCCCCAATGCAAACAAATAGCTCTTTTAGAAAACAGTACTGCTAAATAGGTGAACAGGGCGTACAGTGTTGAAGCTCCCTCTGGCAGTTCAGAAGTCACAGACGGAGACACTCTCTTACTGCACTCAAACACACTTTCAGAGAACATTAAATTAGTGCAGGATTAAAACAGGCATGGACAAAAACATGGCTGCTCAGACATGTTGCTGTCACTCAGGCTGCTGCTAAGTCGCAGGACCCTTGTCCCTTAATTTGACGCAGAGAACAAAATCTGACCATATATGTATTTAAAGGTTAAAGTTTCAAAACAACCTCAGTTTTATTATGGTTGTATCCACACATTGGATAATTTTAGCTGGTATTTGTGCCAATAAAATTTATTTCCCCATCTGCATGTATATAAATTGGATCACACGGGGCTGGAAATTTTTAAATAAACATCACAAGACTTTATCTGGTGTTTTGATTTAAGAAACCTGCAGCTGGGATTATATAGGCTGCTGAAGATCTCGCGAGGAGTGTGCGTAAGTAAAATGGCGGAATACTGGTGAACACGATTCAACTCAGGTAAAACAAACCAAGAATTTAAAAACTTCCACTATACTCACAAAAAGTTAGAGATATTCGACTTTTGGGTGAAATTTCAGGACGAGCCTAAAATGCATTCAAACCTTTACAGATGAACTCAATGTGAGCTTCTGTGAGCAGCACATGTTTAACTGTTAAATGTTTCAGTACTTTTTGCACAAATTGCTGTTCTCTAACTAGGAGCTTAACAGCAAAATTCACAACAGGTGTTTGATTCTCAAATTGACCAATAAATGACCTGGTTCAATTAGAGCTGGTGTTTAAACAGTTGTCCTCGTCATGCTGTTCACATTTTAACATCATGAGACCAAGACGACACCTAACAATGGATCAACAGTACCTTGCCATTGTGATGTTTCAAACAGGACGTTCTCAGACAGAAGTGGCCACTGAGCTTAGAGAGTCACAGAGTGTCATCAGCAGGTTGCAACAGAGATACCAAGAGACTGGAAGAGTCACAGAAAGGCGTAGAAGTGGACGTCCTTTGGCCACATCCCATGCTGATGACCGCTACACTGTGAACAATGCCCTGAGAAACTGGATGATGAATGCCACTCAACTCCAGGCACGTTTATGGGAGGTGAGAGGCACCAAGTGTCACGTCAGATCATTCAAAACAGTTTACATCAGCATGGTCTGCATGCTAGATGACATGCAAGAGTACCTGACCACACCACCAGGCAGGTAACATTTATGAGGGACCAGTGGGCCTCAGTGATGTTCTCTGATAAAAGTCAATACATGTTGGGCAGAAATGATGGCCTCCAATGATGTTGGAGACGTCAAGGAGAGCGCTATGTATCAGCCACTGTTGTCACCAGATGAGCTTTTGGTGGTGGTGGTGTTA
>JARVJO010000330.1:1699302-1720970 GCA_031762555.1 Cynodonichthys magdalenae
TCTCAGGCTGTGACTAACGTCAGTTCTGATTTAGAAGCATTCCAGTTTCCGACGTGTCAGACGTTGGAAAAAAGCATTTCTATTTTCTGCTCTGCAACAATAACACTTAGAACAGTAGCTCTCCATGCGGCATTTTAAGTGTAAAAACAGAGTTAAAACATATCTCCTAATAATTCCAATTAAGTACTCCAAGTACGACTGGCTTAATGTAAAGTAAACAACACAAAACTGCTAAAAACTGTACAAGTAAAGAATTTCACTCTCTGTTGACGCGAGGAGCAGCCATGTTGAAATGATGGCATTATGCACTCTAAAAATGAAATGTTGGATTTACTTAACCATGTTATGTCAACTGGTTCCACTTACTTTAGTTGAGTAAATTCAAAGCAATATACCAGTTTTTTAACCAAAGAACATGAGTATGTTGCTTTGAATTTACATAACTCAGTTAAGTGAAACCAGTTGACACAACATGGTTAAGTAAATCCAACATTTCATTTTTAGAGTGTGTGTGCTCTGGTATGGTTGTGTTGAACTGACTTCCCAATTTGAAATTACAATATTAGGGTCCGTTCCAGTTATTTCCAACTTGGACATCCGAGGACAACTGGAACGCAGCATCACTCCCAATGATCAATGTCCCACTCAGCCCGTTCAGACATGTTTGTAGCTTGACAGCAGAGTTACCAGCAGCACAGAAACATTTTATTTACAAATGTATTAAAATGTGTCAACAATAGAAGACTTGTCCTTCCAGTCTTACATGTTGAAGCCATGTACTGACCCAGAACCAGAGGAGGATGGAGGCAACAAACCTGCAGAACCGTGGATTCACTAAGGTGACAAGCTGTAAGTCTATGACTATATTCAGAAGGTCTCCAAGAAATACTGTGACGTTATTGTTTGAAACACTGAAAAATACAATACAAAATTAATATAAAAAATGGGAAAGATGGGAGAGACTAAATTAAAATTTTTGGCACTCCTAGACAATCCAAGTACACAACAAAATGTATTTAACAGCTAAAAAAAGGTATTTTACTAATATATCCCGTTAAACAGCGAAACTTGTTTATGTCAACCAGTTATAGCTGAGGTTGAAGGTGTCAGACAGTTGTTTTGTGGATGAAACCACTACAGAACCCTAAAAATAAACCTGGTCTAAATGGACTTAAATACCAAACTAAACAGAAAAAAAGAACTGACAATACAAGTAAATCAACACTTTTCAGTGGATAATGTGACAACCAGAAAAGATAAATAATGAGCCATTTAGCCACAGACACAAAAGCTGCCTCAAACCCCCTGTGTTTGTTGTTATATATGTTGGTAGTATCATGGTCTGGGACAGATTTGCTGCTAAAAGTCTGTCGAGTGGATAGAATAATGAACAACTAAACCAATAACGAACATTTTTCATGTTAAAATTCTTCATTAAAAGTGCAAATCTTCAACTAGACGGTTTTAAACTTGAACAAATAGTTTTTTTTCTAAAGGACAGATCCATAATCACAAAGTAAAGTTCTTTATGAGATTAATTACAAAGACGAGGATTAGGGTTTTAGAATGTCTTTCACAAAACGTTTTCCTCAGTCTAACTGGAATATATCAGGCTTAGAAGTTGGATTTATTTGTTTAAAATCAGTTAAATGTACACGTTTAACTGTTTAAATTCCACAAATATTCTACTGGAACTTTTCTGAAAGTTTTATTCCAACAGATGCATAGATTTTACTGATTGAAATGCCGGCAACTTGATTTAACTTAACCAATGAATGCAACAAATACACATTGTGCAATTAAACACTAATCCTCTGTTAAATTAAACTCTATCCTCTGGAACAAATCTGATCCAATGATCATAATATGTCCCAACAGTTTTTAGGGTTATATTAAACCACCTGTAATAGAAGGGCTGCAGTCATTATACCAATACTGTTGTTAATTTATGCAATGAGAGGCAAATATTTTTTTAATGTGGGTCTTTCGTCATCAGTTGCTGATCCTGGACCAGCAAAAACTTAACATTGGAGACAGCGGAGTATTATAAATAAAAACCATTATTTTAAAAATCCCTCATAAATAGGGCTGAAATCCTGAGTCAGTAAAAATGCTCTGAAACAACTTGTCCTTTGTGTTAACTTTCAAATATTCTAAGTAGCACAGTAGGGGTGTGATTTCCATAACATTACGTCACAATATCACAACACTGCAGCTTAATGCTTGACCATATGGTTCAGAATAGTTTTAGTCTTAGTCGACCAAAGTCATTCTGAGTCAAACAAACAAAGTGCAGTGAATGGCATAAGGCTGTGTGTGTGTGTGTGATTCAACCATAACCTTCACTATAACTCCAGCAGCACAATGCTGGGGTTCTGTAAGAAGTTGGAGGTGTAGGCTGATGCGCCCCGAGGGCTGACAGAACAAACACACGGTCCAAAGACAGAGAGCACAAACACTGATGAGGCCAATAAAATGCTCTGCTGGGAGGAGAGAGAGGCACAGTAAAGCTGGTACTGTCTAACCAGGAGGGAACTGAGTGTGTTTTAGCAGGCGACACAAGGAATGTGAGCATGTGTGTGTGTGTGTGTGTGTGTGTGTTTAAAAAGAGTTCATATAGGGGCACAGTGCAGCCAGGAATCCAGAAGAATGGCATTTTGTCCTCTTGGGGAGGGAGGCACATGAGGGGTTCAGACACAGGGCACCCACCAAGCACTCAGGGCTAAGTCACAAAGGCCACAAAAACACACTGCTTATCACACACACACACACACGCACACACTCAGAGTGAGGGTACACAGCTGTCTGAATGTCAGGGAAAGTGTCACTCCTTCAGGGATCTGACGTGTTTTCAGGGTCTGTGGTCAGACTGTTCTGGGTTCTGTCAGAATAAACATCTAACAGAGAGATCCAAGTTGTCCTTTGACCATGATGTGTCCTTATACATGTCAGGGGTCCTGGTCAGGCTGGCCCCTGTGTCCCCTCGGGCCTGAGGGATATATAGACTCGGTGGTGTCAGAGACAGGTCAGTGGAAGGGGGGAGAGGGATGAAAGGAGGTTGAAAGGTGAAGAGAAGGAGACAGAGTAGCAGTGAGAAGAAAGGTGGCTTTATGAATGAGCTGAACTGAAGGCCTGGATTTATGCTTCCTTGGTGAACTTAGACACACACACTTCTAAAAACTGTCCCTTACGCTTGTATCTGAGCTGTGGCTGCAGGCGACTAGTTTACGAATGGGATTCCGAAGAGGGTCTCCAGAACACCTCCTGATATTTTCAGGGGTTCTCAATTTTGTAGTCTGAGTTATAGAGGCTCACAGTCTAGTTACTTAAATTTATTATAAGTTCAAAACATTTGTGTGACAAATTTTCTGTGTCAGAGTCAATACTGGAGTCTCAAATCCAACACATAAAAACCAAGAGCTGTATTTTATCACCAGCTGTCTTCTGATAGTAAACATGAAAAGTCATGAAACCTAGCTGATTATAAATAATAGGGAAATTGCATTTTCTGCATTTTCTAACACTGGAATTAGCTAAACATTATGCTAAAAGATAAACTAGCAAAATGAGCAAAACAGATACTGAAATAAGAGAGAAACTGGAATTTAACATAGTAAATCAGCGATTTTTGTGAGGGTTACATGAAAAAACATGGATGTTGGATGGAGTCCAGAAACGGCTTATAGCGTGTTTGGGGTGGCATCATAACGCAATAAAAACCAAACAAAAACACACGAGAACTAAGCAGTTAGCATCTACACGCCACGCGGTCCTGTAGAATAAACTGTTAGAAAGTGGAAATGCTACGCTGAGGGCGAAACGTGGGCACAGGACATACACCATGTAATGTATTTTTTTATGCAACTGTATTGACGTTATTATTTAAGATACAAAATTAGTAGATTATGTTTTTCTTAATTTAGCTTGAAAAATCACAAAAAGACTTAAGAGCAAAAAAAAAAAACCCTGATGTGCCTAATAGTACTGTTTGTCTGGTTTCTGTATTATCACAGGGATTACAGCAAACTACCAGCAGTTTGATTCCATGAAAAAAATCCACAAAAGACTGAGTCCAAAAACTGTGAAAGACAACTTTGCAGGGGTTGACTGTTAAGCCAAACAATAGTGAAAAGCTAAAAGTGGCAGAAGACAATCTTACAGTGGCTTCATATCAAAAGTATACTGGAGTAGACAATCACAAACGTGAGGCAGCTGCTAAGATGGGTACAGAGCAGACCGAGGTGGGTACACTGTGTAAACACTGTGCATGGCCTTGATGTTCACTTCATTACTAATCATTCAGAGTTCACTGAAACCATTCTCACTAATTTGCTAATTTTCTCACAGTTTTGAGTCACGTTTGAGTCACTGACTGGTCTCCAACAGTTCCAGTCCAATGAGATCCCACCTTCAGGCTGTGACTTACTGTCCACATGTTGACGAGGCGACGACAGAGGAAAGGATCCAGATTCCAGTGTATGCAGGGCAGACCGGTGATGTAAAAGATCTCGTGACCAAGGCTGGATGAGAACAGGAAGAGGAAGTGTAGCAGCCAGTTTTTTACCTCATACTGAGGCCTGCTGCAGCTCTGCAGAGAATAAAAACAGATCAACACAAAATATGATAAATCCAGCACATGGGTTAGTATGGGACTGGTTTGGATCCATAAAGCCAACTTTGCATCACTTTCTTGGTGGCTAACCCTTCTAAAGAAGTTTTTATTTTAACTCACTAAAAGGCAAAAGAGAACAATGATGATTTCGTATTTGTCTGTTACCAAAATATTTCATGAACCACTTGCTAAATTTTATTTAAACTTCATCAGATGTACATCTACAAAAATTAACTTTTGGAGTAAACCTAAATCATAACATTTGCCACAGCCAACTGACCTTAAGAAACTTTTAAAATGTCTAAAACACATTTAATTTGACAAATATCAACCTAAAATTCAGCGGGTTTAGTGGCTGAAGTTGATCCCCAACATATTCTGAGTATTCTAGTATTAACCAGGGGCCTCATTTATAAAGGATTGTGTGGAAACCATACTAAAAGTGAACATACTGATTATGAAGTGACATTAAATATCTGAGAGTGATCATGACATAGTGTGTCTATAATTCTTCTCTTCACCATCTCCGTTGCCAGCTTCCGTTCTCCAAAATGAACGTATGCATGGGTCAGAGCTGGCGTGAGGGACCACACATTTTCACACCAAGTTTGGATTTTATAAATCAGAACCTTTGTGTGAAAAGTGGCGAACGCAAGCTTCTGAACTCGTTTTGTGCGTACGCAAGCTTTATAAATCCGACCCCAGATCTTTGTTTAAATTTTGCCATTCTCTCTTTGGACTCAACTCAGTTCTTGTTTAGTAAAATACTCCATGAACCACTGAGTGAATTATATCCATCTATTGTCTTTACCTGCTTCTTCCTCTCAGAGCCACAGGGGTCACTTGTGCCCATGTCCAGCAGTCACTGTGCATAAAGCAGGGTACACCCTGACAGGTCATAGGTCACAGGGCCACAGAGAGACAAATGGGACAAACAAACATTCACACTCTCACCTAGGGATAATATAGAGCTACCAATTAGCCATACCACCCTGATCTCGCCAGATCTAATTTGATCTCGGCTGCCAAGCAGGGTCAGGCCTGGTTAGTACTTGGTTGGAAGACCGTCTGGGAATACCAAGTGCCGTAAAACCAATGTAGGAGTTGCGCCCAAATTGGTATATTAGCAATGGAAAACCTTTGACCATAATAGGTCATAGGTTGCCTTCTATAAAGGATGACCAAAAAATAAATGAAATAACATGCATGTTTTTGGTCAGTGGGAGGAAACTGGAGTACCCAGAGAAAACCCATGCAGGCACAGAAAGAACATGCAAACTCTACCCAGAAAGGTCACTGGCCAGGATTCAATCCAGCACCCTACTAGCTGAGAGGCAACAGCTCTACAAACTGCGCCACCTGATTATCCTCTGGTGTCAACCCGATTCCAGATAAGCACAGCATCCAACTAAAACACAAAACTTACTGTTATTCAGTCAACTTTTACAGATAAAGATAAATGTTGGTGTGTCCGTAGCTGAGAGCCAATAACAACACATAGGCCTAAAAATTTATCCTCAACTCTTACAGTCACTATTCGTCTGATAGCAAAATAGCTCATAAACCACTTGGATGGATTTCAACCGATGTGATAAATGGGATCCAGAGCTTGAGAAGTCATTTGTTTCATAGAGCCGTTCAAAAGAGCCTTTGCATTTTGAACGAGTTATGTCATCACGTACGGCATCAACAGATGATTTACTTTTTGAATCACTCTAATCCACGTTGGATGTCACAAGTACTTAACACATAAAAACTGCCTGCAACTCAGTTCATTTTACAGACACTGAGCTAAAGTTTGATGTATTTTCAAAGTTTCACCAAAACAGCCACATACTGTACTTCGACATAAGATTATCTCAGTTTAAATCTCTTTAAATGGGCTGATCATTTGAACAGCCAAAAATTGTTCAGTGTACAGTTCATTCATTGCAACTTCACCAAACAATTATTTTAGTCAGAAAAAGGAAGACAAATAGCGCCTGTCAAAGTGAAACGAAGATCTGGTTCTGACTCCAGAAAAACCAGAAAAGCCAGTCCCCTTTTTGGTTTGTACAATCTTTCACTAAATCTGATGCTTCGTTAAAGCTTGCTCTCAAAGTTACTTTATGTATAAAACTTAAATAAAAGGCTATTTATCATTAAGATTTATGCTTTTTAACACTTTTTACTCCAGGAGCCAAATGTAAACCAACGTCTACAGTTCTCTGGATGCTCCACTCAGGGCTGACTCAGCTGGATCTTTGGTGGCTGTGGCTAGTGTGTTGGAATAATGATAAACTGCACTGATCATAAATAGTAAAAATACCAAGAATTTAATTTGTCATATTGTTTACCAGTGGTGGTTTCAGGGGGTGGCACAGAGTGGCAGCAGCCATTGGAAGCTAAATATCTTGCAACCCCAGCTGCCATCTTATCTGTAGGTAAATTAATGCAGTTTTGTAAATTTTGCACAACACTGAAAGTCATTCAGATCTGCACACAACTTCAATCTCCATCTAACTCACAGGTGTGAATTTCACACACACCCCTCTGGAATTTCAAAAGGGTTTCACCCATTAACTGAACCGGGAACGTTTCAAAGTGACAGAGACCGGTTCAAGACTTCCTGATTGTCAACAATCTGGAGTTTTACAACAACTTTAGTCAACCCTGAGACAACTCAGATAAACTGACAAATCTGGAAAAAAGAGATGATCTGAAAATCAAATGTATTCCTTATTTTAAAAAATGTTGACTGAGATTGGCCTTCGAACAGAATCAGATTTTTAATTGTCTCCTTGTGAAAATAAGTTTAACTCCAGTTTTGCACATTAATTAAAGACACCTGCTTTGTTCACACTTAAAAGAATCGCAAATGTTTAAAAAAATACATAAATGATGGTAAAATTAAATACTGTGTTGTTACATGTTATTTGTGTAATATACAGATTATATATATATATATATATATATATATATATATATTTTTTTTTTTTAAAAGTCTAAACTTTTGCCATCTCATCCCCTCCCAAAAAAGTAAAGAACATCCCCCCACCCCTGTTGTTCATTTCCTGTTTAAGACATACGGCATCATTTTGACCTTTTACTCCAACAAAAGCTGTTTGATTTTCCTGAAGTTGTAAAAAGACAACAGTGTTTCTTCCACCAGCAAAATGATAAAATGACATTTTCTGCAGCAACATACTCAATGAATGAAGACTAATTATTTTATTCAAAGTTATTGAAATAATGTTCATCACAGTTTTATGATACAGTTCAAAAACGTAGAAAATGATGCCAATTTTTGTAACAACTTTTCACTTTGTTTAATGTAAATTCAGGACATTTATTGCTCCAAAGTATAAAACTTTAGAGTAATTTACCTTTACTGTTTTTTAAATCCAAATACATGATGATCATCTGAAAGTTATTTGAATGGTTTTACAATTATAATAATTTTTAACATAAAATATTTACATACCAATAATTTTTTTCCTATAATTCATTTTAAATTACCATATCCAGATTAAGTTTTTTCACAATAAAAGCCTTACTTTAGCACATGATCTGTTCAGGGTGGGTTTATACTTGGAGTTCTTGTCTTGATGGTCCCATGATCCTCTCCTCTCTGAGCCATGTGGTTTCTCCCGGCGGAGCCGGACTCCGTTCTGGGATCGGGTCCTCTCCGATCCGCGGCACGACGCCTCGACTAGGAAGAGTCCGCATCGTCTCTGGAACCGGGCCACGAGCTCCGGGTCCTGCAGGTAGTCCAGCAGCTCCATCATGTCAGGTGAGGGGCAGAGAGAGAGAGAGGGGGACGGGGTTGTGAGGCAGGAACGGAAAATGACAGCTTCATGTCGGAGCAGGCAGGCAGGAGGAGGGGGAGGGGTGGGGACATCCAGGCAGGTGCGGCTGCTGCTGAGGCAGGTGAGCGCGAGGGGGCGTGGCTACAAACCCGGTAAAGGTGTAGTAGCTAGACTTTTAACCCGGCTGGACCTGGTGCTGCCTGTCATAAAGTGTTTAAAGCAGGAAGCTTCAGTCTGAACCAGGCTGAGGCAACAATGAAATGGTCAAATGTGAGGAAGTCAACATGATTTTTATTATTTTTTTTACTTTGTTTGCATTAAAAATAATGAAGATTGGACACTATGGCACGCAAAGTAACACTTTTAAAATGATAATTTAACCATTTTAAATTGAATGCAAAGGTTAACAGCTTTTAAAACAGTTGCCCATCCATTTATTTTACTTATCTTGTGTTTGATGGATTTTCTGAAATAATGGTTGACTAAATGTACAGTAGATTCAACAGAGCATTAGTATGATTTGTGAAGGAACAACACAAAATGAAAAGTACATATTTGTTATGGTTTGCTTGATTGGACAACAGCAGACAGATAAGTGACCTTATAATTTAGTAATCATTCTTATCTGTCAGCTGTGACACATAGTTCCACTATGTTCTTTCCATAACATCATAATGATCATGCAGCCATGATTTTTTTTATTAATATTGTTTGGTGTGTTTTTTTTAACAACTTTAAATAAAATGTGAAATATGTTTGGTGATTTTTCAGTTCTAGTTTGCAGTTAAGCCAGCACTCGGGTTTCTTAGTAGATTTATCTTATCGCCCTGACAGCAGTGATCTGAATATGGGGTAGGGGCAGAAATAAGTCTGCCCTCAAGGACTCTGCTGGTTTTAGCTCAAAGACACACCCACTGTACACACTGGACCTCACATGAATCTATCATGCAGGAATGGCTTGGAGCAACGGGGAAGATTTTCTGTTTAAATAATCTATACGACTAAATTTAGAATATAAATTATCAATCGAGCAGCCTGGAGCAGACATGAACAGAACACAGAAAACTAAAGAGAGAAAACATTTTCTCCACCATGCCTGCTGGTAGTATTTTACTTCCTGTAGCTACACTTGGATCACCCACATTACATCTTATTAAACTAAATGTGGCTTCTGAATGAATAGGTTGGGGATTTAATTTAAAAGGGGTGAATACAAATGCTTCCACTAGTTTTCAGTTTGATATTATTCCCTCCTCATTAAAGTTAAATAAGTGAAACTGTGTGAGGAGGGGGGTGAAAGTTAGAAAATAAATGACTGAAGTGATATTTTGATCAATTGGATGGTTTTTACAGATTTCTCTACAGAATATTTAACTGACAGTTGATGATGTCACACAAACTTTTGAGTTGTTTCAAATTTTCACATATTTTTTGCAAACAAAACATTTTTTACCAACTCTTGTAAATTGAGTTGAGAGCAGATGTTTCCATCTAAAAAGACACTTCATCATATTTTCTTACAGTTTGACAATAAATCAGACTAATCCTTTCTCGTTTTCGGTAAGTTAAGATTCCCTAAATTATTTTGATTTGTTAAAAGCACAAATAATGAAATGGAAAATAAAAAACCCCTTCATAACGCCAGAAAACTCATTGGACAGAACATTTGTGTCAATAAGGAGCAAGAGGGACCGTCCATCTTATCTCCTCCATGATGAGCTCTGTTGTCGTAAAGAAACACTTGAGGAAGTCTGACTGGTTTCCATCTCCCTGTTTAACAGCTCACCTTAATGTCAAATATAAATGTCTTATTGTTATAGAATGGTTTTACTGATTGTTATTTTTATATTGTGTTGTTATGATGAAATGTGTAATTTACTATATGACTCTGTGACAAATTAACTCCACTCAGAGATAAATAACCCACAGGTGTGGACCAGATCTGGTGTCAAGCTGGCTGACTGCTGGTATGGTTAGTGGTTTGTCAACTGGATGTGGGCCAGGTCTGGCAATGATGACACTGTTTTTAAAATATCATGCCACAACTGGCTCATTTGTGGTTTGGTTTATGTGGTGCTGGCCCATGAATGGACCCCCTCTAACAAACCTGGGCCACAAAAGAGCTGCCATTCTTTGAGGTGTATGGGCCAGAACTGGACCAGACAAAAGTATTCATTCATTCATTCATTCATCACAACTACAGTCGGCAGCATCAGGAAGATGAACAAACACTATTATCTCTTTAAGAATCACAGAAACATGTCCTTAAGACTTTTTAATCAGCATCTATTTTGTTTCTGTTCCTCTCACATGCTTAAATAATAAAAAAAGAACAATGTGTGTCAATCATATTTTATCAGAAAGGAACTTTAACCTTAACAATTGAAGGAACTTATCAGAAAGTAAGAACTATTTTTATCCCAGCTGCCCTCAACAACACAGTAAACATTCCTGTTACCAGGTTTTATTCATTTGGAAGAAGACCTTGTAGGAATTATTCCTCCTGGATGTGTCAAACTTTCCTTTTCATGGCCTCAAATCAAGCTGGACAAGTTAACAGAGTGAACAGGATAATTTTTAACACACGGTCTTTTAATGAATAACTTTGTGCAGTCTGAGACTCTCGTCAAAGACAAGCTCTTCTTGTTCATCTTGGCTTTTTCCAAATGATTTTGTGCTTTGTTGTATTTGTCACTCACATCCGGAACAGTAAGGTGATGTCATGTGCTTCAACTAAAACAAAGATAGATTTCCACTCCACTGATGAGGCATTGCATGTCAGTCAGAGATGATGAGAACATCGAAAACATTTTGCACAATCTCATGCTGATATCGATTAGCTGTGACTGCCATCTGAATTGGTTTGAGTTTTTTTGATTAATCATTGTCTGTACCTACAACTGATTAATCAGAAATCAAAAGTTGAAAAAAAAAAGATTCCTCATTATAATACATGTCTGCAAAGCTTGGGACTCCACACTTCAGACATTTTTCCAATTGATAAAGCTGATGGGAAGCGCAACAACTTCAGCTTCAGAATAAAGGGCCAGTTGGTTGTTTTTATGACTGATCATGACCTAAATGACTGAGCACACAGCTAATGATTACTTTCTAAAGGTTTCAGTTGAGATATTTTGCTGACTGTTAAATAGTAAAAATTCTACAGCATATTTGTTTCTGCTTTAGCCCATGCAGGGCTGGGCAATCCTTGAGGGCCACTATCCTGCATGTTTTAATTGTTTCTCTGCTCCAACACACCTGATTTTAATGAATGGGTGATTATCAAGCTTCTGCAAACCTAAAGAGATAATTTATTCACTGAATCAGGTGTGTTGGAGCAGGGAACCAAGTAAAACATGGAGGATAGTGGTTATGAGGACCAGAAATGCCTTATAGGATTAGCTTGTATTTGCAATGTGGTGGGAAAAGATTTTCTTTTTCAAACTAAAGTACCCTGTAGTCCAATGTACATAAATTATTTATCTAAATTTTTACAATTTTATTTTTTGTTTTTATGTGGCCTAGTATCCACAGACCAATATCTGTCCTTTGGGCTGTTGAGGACATTTGCTCTAATTGACAAAGTTCATTATTCATTGAGTCAAAAGTTGTCCTGAAGGTTGATTCAGAATCAGAAAACAATTTTTGGATCTAATATATTCAAAAATCTAATACTAGATAAAAATGTGATTGCTTTACCAAGCTGGAAATAAAATTCTGCTCATTGTGCTTCTTCTGAAGCTCCAACAAAATGAGGGTGATTCAGGTTTTGGTACATCTGATGTTCTGCTCTCAGGGAGGTTTGAAGTCATAATAAGATGACACAATCAAATGATGTGTTGTTAATGACTCAAAGCTACTACCACACCAGTCTGAGCTCAAGATGTCAATTTGACAGTTGCAGCCCATTTTTTATGCTGGCGGTTTCTGATATGGGCGAGGTGGGAAGTTGCCCAGGGCGGCATCTCTTCAAGGGCGCCACGAGCCCCGGCCCCGCCCCCATCCTCCCCATTAAAAAAGCATTGTTTCATATATATACTTGAAGGAAGTGGGCGCCCTCCGCACTGAAGCTTGCAGCTGACCACTGACACACGGAAAAAAGGGGAAGAGAGGGGTTCGCGGGGGATTCTCTTGTCTCCTGCACAAGGTCAGGTATTGCGCAATCGAACGTCCGTCTCCTCTGAACAGGAAATGAGAGAAACCAGCGATTTTAAATAATAATGAAAAAAAAAAGAATCAAAATTGTTTAGGTTAAACTGTAAATTAGCTTATAGTACAAAGCACTGGATAAATATAACTATTTCATTTATTTTATTGTAGTTTTTTTCCTTCTCTCTTTCCATGATAGGGAGAGCTTGCTGCTGATTGATTGAAGGAGGGGGAGGGGCAGTCCGGTGGGGGATTATGGTCTCCCTTGCTTTTTTTAATTGTAATTTTTTTTTTTATATTTTATTTTAATTCTCGACACATTTGTATATATACCCAATTCACATTCATTAAATTTATATTCAAGGACAGAAAGAAAAATCTGAGAAACCATAAAAGAAACAATACATCCAAAATGACATCTAAATGTTCAAACAGTCTCAAGAAAGATGGTTAACATCTGAGGTTCAGTGTTTTCCTCTAACAGCATCACTAGTGGTTGGTTGGATGTCTTTGCTCTTAATTGTTCAGATGTTTGTGTTATTGACACACATCACCAGGCAGAATGAACATCTCTTGGAGTCTGTTTAATTTTTTTTAATAGTCCATAAAAGACAGATCTTGTAGTGTTGCCCTCGCTGGGTAGCACCAGTTCTCTAAATCACCATTCATCCCAAACAAAGCACATTTAATTAATAATAATATTGTTATAGCCAACAGTATTAAACAGATTTTTTAGTGTTCAATTGGTGTGGAGTTTAATTTATGTTTCGTGAAGTACAAAAAATGTTTAAATCTTCTTTGACAGTTAAGCAGTGAAATTAAGACGATTGTCTGATTTTCCTAAATATTCTTCTATTGGTGCAACTTGTGTTTTTTGCTTTTAAATTCATGTCATATGTATGTGCCTTAAAATGTGTGTCTATATTCTACATGAATTTAGCACAAAAAGTTAGGAAATTACTGTTAGGAAGATTATTTCTTTGTTGTAACGATGCTTTTAGGCAATAAATCTTATACCAGGCACCTGATTTGCAGCGCTGGGGGGTACCAGAAGCTCAAAACAAGTGTCAGAAACAACAGTAAAATAAGCTGTTTGACAGGGAAGATTTGGCAAAATTTGTAAGTGTGCAACCTCTCACTCAGTTCTACTGCTCATCCCACAAATGCATGTTCCTTGCAAATGTGGCACCATTTAAAAGGGAAATTAACAGGCTTTCAATAACATTTATTGCCAAAACAACAAAGAATGAATCTACCAAACAAAAATGACCTTATAATTGTCAAAGAAAGCTTGAGTGTGTCTGTGATGGTGCACAATAATCTAAGTGATATTTTATAGCTGGGCACATCCAGCTCTTAGAGTGGGGGTGGGGTTGGAGGGCACCAGAGGAGATGTTCGCCCAGGGCACCAAATTGGCTAGGACCACCCCTGCTTATTAATGCCAGTTAACTTTGGGGGCCAGGTTGAAATGATGTGACTGTAGACCAACATCTCATAATTGCTGAGAGTTAATTAAAATTTTATCTGAGGGTTCATGATGCCAACAGTTAAGGGCAAAGTTATGCTCAGTTATTACCACACAAACTTGAGTTTAATATGCTTATTTTTTTAACTTCATGAGGTCTGTGGCAGCTTGGATTGGGTTCTCTTGAAAAGTTCATCAGTTGTAGATGTTTAAGTTTATAAATTAAGCCCATCAAGTTGATGAGATATTTTGCTAACAGACAGACACTCCTAATTTTTAAAAGCATATCTCATCTGACCAGTTAGTGCTAAGAAAATGTAGTGAGAATGACTCCACAGCAGACTTCTTCTCAATAGGCCTATCTGTAAAACAGGCTGAATTGAAGCCATGTTTGTGTTTAACCCGCCCCTGAAATTCCTTAAACGCCTTTTGACATGTTTTTATACTATGTAAGGGTGTCGTGCTAAAGGTAAGAACCAGAGGAAGCTGTCTGACATCCCTGGTTTAAAAAAAAAACACCCCCAGTAGCATCTGGAAATGTCTGGAAACGTTTAAAGGAAAAAACTGCCCCGTTTTTGCCCACCGGTGGAAGAAAGACTGTTAAGGGGCTAACATGCGCAAAAACATGATCGCTTCCGGTTGTCCAAATGAGCGCTCCCCGCTGTCTGTACGCAGCATCGACGTAACAGCCATCAGCTCTGAGAACAACAATACACACATACTGTGGGGTGTGTGTGTTTCAGGGATGCTCGGGAGCTTTGGATGATGAGCCGGAACCACCACCATTACATCACCCTCCCGTTAATCCCTGATCCGAGCGGGATCCCGGAGGTTCGGACGGAGCAGCGGGTCTGGTTCCTGATGATGGCGCTCCAATGAGAGCCGGGGCGCGGAGGGGGACAGAGACGTGCACCGTCATCAGCATCTGTCCGCCAGCTCCCTTTGTTTCCAGCGGACACCGCGGATGGTGAGAGATGACATGGCAGAGGTAGACTTCCCGTCCAGCGGAGCGGAGCCGCCCGGCGGGCCCTCCTCCTCCTCCTCGGCCTTTCCCTACGAGGAGTACGAGTGTAAAATCTGCTATAATTACTTCGACCTTGACCGGAGGGCTCCAAAGATCCTGGAGTGTCTGCACACGTTTTGTGAGGAATGCCTGAACACGCTGCATCTCCGGGAGGAGCGGCCGTGGCGCATCAGCTGCCCCGTCTGCCGCCACCGGACCCCGGTGCCGGACTACCGCATCCAGAACCTGCCGAATAACACCAAGGTGACGGAGGACTTTCCGCTCTACATCGACTCGGACCCGCTGCCGCAGGACGCGCTGCCACCGTACCCCCCGCCGCTGCACCCGGCTCTCGTCGCTCTCCGCCGGGAGGAGGCGTCCAGCAGCGGCGCCGGCCAGGCGACCCCGTCCACCACCGTGTCCACGGCCACGACCCTGTCCCAGGACTCGGTGCGCTACGACAGCTGCCAGAGCTGCAAGAGGGTGGCGCTGACCACCGGCTGCGTGTGCGTCATTTTCTCCTTCCTGTCCATGCTCGTGCTGCTCTTCATGGGCCTGATCTTTGTCCACAGCCACAGCATCCCCCCCTCTCCGGCCGGACCCATCTGCCTGTCGGTGGCCAGCATCCTGGCCATGTTCTCGGTGGTCGTCACGTGGCTCATCTGCTGGCTGAAATACAGACCGGAGCACGAGACAGGCCGCGGGTCCGCCACCAGTAACTCCCGGAGAAACGCCTGACAGGCTCAGGCTGAAGGGGGGTGGATGTCATGATGTATATAGTAGCATTGAGGTGATTTTCCTGCTCCCTTTACCTTTTTTAGGGATAAATCCTGCCCCAGATAGCCTTCTGTCAGAAGAACAAACACCAAAGGCCTTCCTGTTGTTTGAAAGAACATAGGCCGACCTGATCCTCCAGAACCGTCTCCTAAAGTTCTACACTGGTTGATGGATGAACTTGTTGGGTTGGATTTGGTTTGATGGCTGAATGTGAGAAGATTAGTCCAGGTTTTACACTCATATTTAAACAATGCCACTCACTGTAAGATACCTGTCCACTAGGACCCACTCATCATATCTCAACAAAGCACTAGCTGTACAGATATTTGTCCCTTTTCTTTTTTCAGGCTGGATTTTGGTTCTGATGGGGACTTTATGTCTCCCAGCTCTTGATCTCATTCTGTCTCACTTAAAAGCCTATCATTGAAGGTATGCATATCATCCACTGCCTTTCTTGCCAGACTGTGTTGAGAAATGACAGAGTTGTAGCTGTTTTGGTCAAACTTTAAAAATCGCATGCAACTCTGCTCTCTCAGAATATGTGCTATGAATGACTCTCAGCTACTACCATGCCAAACTTTAGCCTAATATTCACTGATGATTAGACATTTTGTGTTGGCTAATGTTGATTAGCTGTGGAAGCCATCTTGAATTGGACTGATTCCAAATCAGTTCATCTAATGATTAGGTTTTTAAAGTTTCATTGAATTCTGTGATCAGATAATCAAATATTTTGCTAACAGACAAACAGAGTTAGCTACGACAAAAAAATGCTAAAGCTTTAGATCAGGATGTTACACAGAGTATAGCACTTTAGCTCAATATTTGTACAATTGATTGACTGTAGCCATATTTATGTTTAAGGTCAGTTGGATGTGGCGGCCATCTTTAATGTTAATCAGCTGTTAATCAAAAAGTTTCTTTAAAATCCATTCAATGGTTTTTAACACATTTTGCTAACAATACAGACAAATTAACTCACACACAGGCAAAAACACATTATCACCCCACCCCTTTGATAACTAAGTTGTACCCACAATGCAAAGCTGTAAATAGTTCCCACGTACAGAAAACAGGTGTGGAGATATTGGGCGTGATCAGCCTTCAGGGTGGTCAGCCTTCCTATACTTTGTGCTTTAACTCAACACTGAAAACCCTCACATCTTCCAAGCGAAGGGCCACAAAGCGCTCGTGTGTTTTTTAACCTGTGTTTTGTGTTTCTGTGCATGCTTGGCTCCTGCAGGAAAACTTTTTTTTCTTATTAATGGAAGAAACTCGTGTGCCTCACCTTCTTTCTGAATGAAGCTGAACCTCACTGCTTTCATCATCAGAAGCATTCATGGGCCTCCTGCTTCAATCAGCACCCAGCCTGTCAGCAGGGACCCCCCCCCCCCCCCTTCATCCACTCGCAATCATTTATTTACACATCCAAAGTTACAAAACCAGGGTTTTTAAATGTGTAGCACCTTTTTTATATTTACGAAAATAATATAAAGATTTTTCATCTTGCTTCGGAAAAGGAGGTGAATCTGACCCTATCTGCTTCCAAGTCTACTCCTCTTCCTTCAAAAAGCCATAATTGAAAATCCAATTAGCCGTTATAAAACACAAGGAACACGATTTAAAAGGATCCATTTGGTGTCGCCATGTTTCCTTGAAGATTCTAATCAGAATTGTCTCTTAAAGAGCTCCAGGGATTAGACTGAGCCATAAAGGAAAGAAAAAAACAACCTGCACACACACAAGCACCTGCAGATGCTAAGCTATGCTCAACTGAAGTATCTGAAAAAACAATTGCACTCTGAAATACAGGCTTGTCTAAAGTTAAACATTGACAATATTTCAGAAAAACCTGCATCAGACAATGCAATGTTTAAAAAAAAAATCCTAAACGGATGGATTGATGCACTATTTTTTGTGAATATTTGAGATCCCGTCTACCTACTCTGGATTTAATGTTTTCTTTGTTGCACATTTAAAAAAAAATGTCTAAGAAGTGGTGAAATAACCATAATGTATGAGGGGATAAGAACCTTTATGTTAATGACGTTAAAATACAAAAAACAAAAGCTTGACTAAAAAGATTTTTCTTAAAACGTATCATGTTTTTGGTTTGCTGTTGGACACCAGTTACAATTTTCTTTTGTTAAGGGTGTGATCTCACTGGGTGTTAATATTAAAGACTTGTAAGCAACTCAAAATTGTGAGAAATTAGGCAATGTTTTTATTGCAGTCTGATCTCAGTCTCACTGAATTTGGAGTGTTTTAAACCCTGGTAAGATGTGCAACTGCATTTTAAACATCCTGTTGTCACAGTCCACTGCCTATTTTCGTGTGCATGACTTCTGAAACTGTATTCTTGGCTGTGCACATTATTTCATTGCCTACCTGGCAGCTGCCTCTACATGTAATCTGGAGTACAATTTTAAATGATTTGGACATGTTTTTTATGAAATTTTATTAAACATTGATGGGGTTTTTTTTTAGACCTCAGTGCTGTACTCCGTGATGTTTTCTGTCTGAAGAGAGGCCCCCTGCTGGGATCGAAACACAGCTTTAACACTAAAATGTACAGAAACTAAACTGAGACAGGTCTGAAACATGTTCTGAGAGAAAATGTTTTACGAACATGTTTAACTTCGAGCTACAAAACAGCGAGTATCTACAACTCACGCAAGGAGATTGAGAACCTCCAGTGGATGTTTGAAGACATTTTGAAGACTTTTGCAGCCCAGTGAGAGACTGACTGAACCAGTTAAGCCCCATTCAAAAAAATATTTAGATTTACTTAGCCCGGTTGTGTCAACAATTTCCACTCAACTGAGTTAAGTAAGTTTAAAACAACTTTCACATTTTCTTTAAAAGTAAATCTGAAAGTTGTGGGGAAATTGTTGGTATAACTTATATAAGTAAATCTGACAATCTGTTTTTTGAGTGCACCCCTAAACAACTGATGTAGGTTTTGGATTTTAGTTACAAAAAGATGATCATCAATGTTCAATCTCCTTTGCTTTTTCAAATCCCCACAGAAACTGAATTTCTCCACTTTGGGAAGTGTTTTACCAAACTTTGACTTTCTAACCAAAACCTCAGCTTGTGTTTGGACTCGAGGAGCAAAAGCAGTCGACGTTTTGAAAATGATCCAGTTATGTAGACGGGGTCTAAACCTGGAAAATAAAAATAATAATTAAATGAAAGGGATGTGTTCTTGCAAAGTGAAACCAAAGGCTTTGTGTTGTTTCAGCCCCAGTTCTGTTAAACTCACAATTTATTCCAGAGTCAACGAGAAACAGTGATTGAACTGAATTTTCATGCTTTCCAATCAGATGGCCTTCAACCATCCCACTCAGCCTTTCCTCGATTTTGATATGATGCACTTTCACCCTTGTATTTGACACAAGTAACGGGGCTAACCCTTTGACCACTGTAAGCGTATTGTATTTATTTCCAAGGATCTATAGAATCAGTTTGTGATGAGCCTCTGTGGTTGTTGTTAAATGTACTTGCACAGAGGAATGGTCTGTGTGTGCTGTTTTACATACATCAACACATTTCAGTAATAAAGAAAACATGAAGAGCAGTTGTGTTTTGATTATTTTGTGTCTGAACAGGAGGCAAACGCCAGCTGATGGAGCAGCCTGCTGCTTTCATCATGTCAGCTCTTACGCAACAGCTCATAATAAACTGAGTTTGATCCAACATGACACATTTAGTTCCCTGCTGTGCATCAAATGTGCCCCCTACTGGACAACAAAGGATGCTGCATGCTGAAGAAGAAGAAGGAAAAAAAAAAAAAAGAAATCCATCCCTGACTGTAAACGTCTGCTGGGCAAGTCTGATTAAAAGTAAACATCATTTTTCAGTGTGACCAGGATGTTAATATCACAGACTGAGATTTATTTGTGCTGTGTGTTCATATACAGGGCTTTCCTTTCAGTTTGACATAAATTAAAGCATTCAGCAGAGCAGATACAAGCTAAAGCTGGATGTTCACCAGTTAATAACTGAACTGTTATGTTCAGGCGGACTTTACATCAAGTCTTCCCTGTCCTGTTTGACTCATTTTTACATGCTGTCTCTCATTTACTCTTTCAAATAATAATGCCTTTGTTCACTTTAAAATCTCAGCAGCATGTCAACCTTCTGCTTATTCATCGATTAGTCACTGTTAGGCTATAAAAATGACCAAAGAATACACTTTGAGGCACTGATGAGTAAATTAAAATCCTTGAAAAAACTCCCATATATTTAGAATATGATGATCTTATGTTGTAGCTGTTTTCAACAAACCTAATACTCATCATGTGCAATATTCTTATTAAGAGTTTCAGCTATCAAACTTTAACTCAGTATACAGAACACAGTGTGTGGTGTACAGCCACTCGGCAAGTGACTACACACCACACACAAAAAGATATTTCATTGATGAACATTCAGATGTCAGATGTGATGCGAGACTTCTTGAAATCTCGCTTGACCTCCAGAAAAACATGAGTTCAATGTAAATAAACATTTGCAACTACACAGCAAAATCCAGTGTTAGAATTTCAGTGTTAAACTTTTCAGAGTTGATTTTAACTCCTGAAATGTTATTTTAAAACTTTCTGAGTTAACTGACAGCCAGTGTTAGTGTTAATTCACAGGGTAGATTTCATCAGTGTTGTCTTAACTGGAGAGAGTTAAATAAGCTTTGCCCACTGTTAAATATGTTGTTTAACACTTAACAGCGTTGTCATATAACACCATGTAGTGTTGATTCTGAAAAGCCCCGCCCTCTTCCACCTCATGCTAAATGAACCAGAATATTCAAAGCAAGGGATGTTGGGTAATCTTGTAGAAACGATGTGTTTTTCATGTGTGAGACTATTAAAGATGTTCATGAGTGTAAAAATGAGTTCTTCTGGTTAGTTTTTTGTTCAGGTTAGTTGGTTGTTCAAGTTTAAGTTTGTGTTATTGATCATAAATTGACACCATGAGTGAGAGGTACTTCCTGGTGTGTGAAGCTCGACTCTGTTGTTCCGCTGTCTTCAAACAACATTTAAAGTTGAACTCACTGTAGCCTCCAGTGTCAAACTTACACTGATTTTGTATATCAGGTTGCAAAATGCAGAATGCGTGATATATGTACTGAAAAACAAAACAATAAATATTAATAAATTAGTGTAAAGAAATAACACCATTGTAATTTTAAAAATACACTTTAATGTGTCTTAAAATGACACGATGCATGTTAAAATTTTAACTCTAAACGTGAAAGAGAGTAACACAATTTTGAGTTAGCAGTGCACTTATGCAGTGTAAAATATTTAACACTATGAAAGAGTTAAATATTAACATTTTAAATGTGTTAAATATGAACACTTTTCAAAGTGTAATTTTAACTCAGAATCTGTGAGAATTATATAAACTCGGAAAAAGTGTTAAATTTAACACTGTGAGTTAAATTAACACTTTGGATTTTGCTGTGTATGTGGCTGTGGATGAGTGGTTAGTGTCTCATCCTATAATTAGAGAGTTGGGGGTTCGATTCCACCGCTTAAACAATCCCATGTTAAAGTGTCCCTTTAACATGTGATTTAAAGCACTGATTACTCTATAAAATGATTTATTCTATGAACACTATTAAGCATTCACATTATTGAGATGATCTGTTATTCTTTCGAATGTTTTCTGGGTATGACTTTTGGTATTTCAGCAGTTTGTTATTATTATTTATGAACTTTTTGAGATATTTAGCTTTTCCAGCTATTTCTGTTCTCATTGAAAATGAATGGAGATGTCTTCCAAAAAAATTAAAACTTATCTATCTATCTATCTATCTATCTATCTATCTATCTATCTATCTATCTATCTATCTATCTATCTATCTATCT
>JARVJO010000330.1:1721791-1736626 GCA_031762555.1 Cynodonichthys magdalenae
CCCTGCTGTGGCACACCTGATTTAAATGAACGAGTGATTGGCAGGCTTCTGCAGAACTTAAAGACATGCTGAAGAGCTGGGAAACAACTAAAACATGCAGGGTAGTGGGTCACAAGGACCGGAATTGAGAACCACTGCTTTATGTTCAGTCATTTTCAGTAAATATACAAAACCAATTTCTATTTAACTGTTACTTTGTAAATTTAGAGAAAGATCACATTCGGTGTCAGAAAGGTGCTTAAAGAACACATTTAATGAATTATTATTATTATTATGATTATTATTATTTTACCAGTAGAACTGTCTTTAAACACATTTTAGTGAAAATTCACACTAGATTTAACTGATGTGTTAAAGCTGTGCATCCAGATCATTTATAGAATAGAATAGAATAGAATAGAATAGAATAGAATAGAATAGAATAGAATAATATGGTCCACAACCCTGCATCATCACACCTGACTGAAATAAACATGTCAGAAAGGTTTCTGCTAACTGTGATGATGTTCTCAGGTCATTCAATTATTCCAATCAGGTATGTTGAAGCAGGAAAACAGTTAAAACAGGCAGGACATGAGGGCCAGGGTTGGGGACCTTCCACCATAAGGGACAACTGGGGCAGCTGTGGCTGAGAGGTTAGGGGAGTTGTCCTTCAATGAGAGAGTTGGTGGTTTGATTCCATCATTATTTGGTCACTTGTCAAAGTGTTCTTGGGCAAAACACTGAACACCACTGCCTCTGATGTGTCCCATCAGTGTTTGAGAGTGATTTAAGAACTGATACATCTCTATAGAATAATCTGGATAGATCATTCTGTGGAGACTGATTAGTCTTCATAGAATGATCTATCCAGATTAGCTTTGTAGAGAGATGTAGTAGAGGGTAAATGAGGGTACAGATTGTACACTGTAAAAAAATAGAGATGATAAAAAAACTAAGCAACATCATGCATTAAAATTTTTGAGTTTTCTCAATGCTATGCCATCTGATTGTCCTAAATATATATATATATAATTTCCCTTTATTAGTTCAATTTGTTTTGTTTGGTTTAACTTTTGTGATTTGTCTCCGCAGTGAGTGAAAACAAATAAATAAACAAACAAACGTTGGCCCAATCTGTCTGGACTGTTGTTAACGGCATGTTTCTACCAGTAGTGACATCTCAAAACTATCCAGTGCTCTGATATTTGCTAATCTGATGGTTTATTTCAGCTGAATTTAGTTTCAAATATTTGCTGTAATAAAATGTTGAAAATGCATATTCTATTTAACACTTCTTTATCTGCAGACTGCTGGAGCTATCATCCAATTAGAAAAACAATTTTGAGTAACAGATCAGATGAATGTTAACTACAAGGTGAGGGTACACTCTTGTGAGCTGTCAGGTTCTGAAAATCTCACAAGAACAGACCCCCAAGTGTGATGATATCCTTCAGTTGGTCCTGAATCCTGCTCTATGTTGACTGATCTGGCTGATCCATGTTGTGTCTGAATGTCTTCTGTCAGTAAATAAATGCTTTAAGACTTCTGTCACTTCTAGTCTTTTATAATCTGGTTAGGTCTTCATCTGAGTTTTCTTTCTCTCGTCTTCAGTTTTATTCAGTTTCATAATTGGCATTGTCTCTGTCATGTTTTCTTCTGACTCATGTATAAGAAACACAAAAACCTTATAAGAACAGGGGCACCACTGGGATGAAGTGGGGTTTAAAAGGGGGGGACAATGCCCCACCCCCTCCTGTCAAATCATACAACCACCCCCCATTAATCTTTTGCTTGATGTGCATTAAAAAATTTTCCTTTAGGATTAGTAGAACTTGTTAAACATAAAAACAATGTTTTTGAAGAATTAGGAATTAAAAATATAAATATATATTTGATTTAGAATTAAAAATAGAATTCAGTCTCCGGGGGGGTCTAAAACCATCGTCCTCAAGTTTAGGCTGCAGGAGGTTATATATAATATATAGTCTTATAAATACATACATTTAGGAGAGGACAAGCTTTAATAAGTTGAGTGGTGACATTTTTTTTTCAGTTGAATTGAATTAATGTCTCATATATTCAATATAGATTATTTCGACAAATTCAAATGACACAAAAATGTTAAATAAAAAAAAGAAGGTGCAGTTTAAAACTTTGTAGTATATATATAAAGCTTTGTCCACACCAAATAGTTCACAGTGGCAACAGTTTCATGACATTTGTGAGTCTGAAAAGCACATGGAGTAAAAATAAAAAATGTCAGACAGAGCTCAAAATGAATGTAGATGTGTGTGAAGCACCTGGTCTTTTAAAACATGATATATTTAAAGTAAAATGTTAAAATGGATTTAATTAGCAATGTTTAGATGCTCTAAAACATAACCTGCCAAAATGCTACAATGTTTTTGTAAAATGTGTCATCTGTCTAAAAAACAACTACTGACTGCCAACAAATTGTGATATATGAGCGAAATCAGCAGAGTCCTGTTTTGTTGCCAACAGTTTATCCTTTGTTAACATTGGAACATTGGCTCCACAGATAATGTGTCAGTAAAATAACCCCTGGATGTAAACTGAGTCCGAGGGAAAACGATGGAATCAGAGACCGCAGGTCAAAATGAAAAAAGTAAAGTTCTTCTTTTTTCAGAAACGAAATATTTACAGAAGTTATTTTGGGGGAAACCTTTAAAACAAAAATTAAAGCTAAGATCAAATGAAATGAACAGAGATATTCTAAGATACTGATGGACAAATTAAGTTGTAAAGAAAAGTGAGAAATATTTACTGTAACAATTTATCCAAAAAGCATGAGTTTGGATTACAAACTTTCAAACAACCCTTTAGTGATTGTATTAGAAGCATTCACATTTAAAACACTGAAAAATCCTGTATTTTGACTGTTTTAAGATTAAACTAAAAGTTTTGAGTTTGAGATAAAAGTACATTCAAACATCAACGGTTTCATTTTTCTTGTTTTTAATAAAATGACTCAATTATTACTTAGAAATCTAAATTATAGAAATTATGCAACAAGATATATTCTGAATATGAAGAAAAAATTCACTTATCTGTACAAAAATGTCAATTAAAGTTTTATACAAACATTTGTCATTGATCTACAATATTGAAATGTTTTCCATCACATCACGGTGAAGATGACCGCAGCAACTTTTATTAAACTAAAGAGAAATCAAAGAAGTATAAATATTAACTCCTTCATTTTGAAGAAATTGAAATCTTTCTGCAGATCTGAGTTGGTGTTAGATGAGGTGATTTTGGCGCATATGTTTGGAGATGTAAGTGATTTCTTCCTCATCAGGAGGAAGACTCCTCAGTTTGTCCCCCGGTCATGGATTGGACACGGAGATTCGGTGTCGCTTTAAAAGAAATCTGCAGCTCTGCACCATGTGTCTCCCTGCTTTCTATTTACCGCCTCATTTTTTTCCTTTTTTTTTTTATTTGAAACTCTCCAGTTTCACTACAATCAATGTCAAATCATCACGTTCGTCAACATCCAGGTCATGGGTTAAAACGTGATTTTTGATTTTAAATATTTTCCAAAATGTATTTTCAAACGAAAGATGTGTAAAACATCAAATCTTGCTTTTAAACTATTAAAAAAATATTGTGTGCAGCTTCTTCTAAACTGGTTTCAGTGTTTTATGAAAATTATCATTTCCCGCGACCAAAGGCGGACAAACATGTTTTTGCCCGTGTATTGCGTGCGTGTGTGAGTGCGCTCGCAATGAGTTTGTTAGCAAAATATCTCATGACCTAAGGGACGAATATATTGTGACGAATTTATATAAAACTTACAGAAAGTAAACACTGGATTACAACTGATTTAGAGTCAGCCCTGTTCAAGATGGCCACCGCAGCTAGTTGACCCAAACATGGCTCTAACTCAATCCGTTTTACAAAGCTTGAGTTAAAATGTGGTGAAACTGAGAGTCAACACACACTCCAAGAGCTAGGCTTTGTGCACAGTCTCTGGTTAAATTTTACATAGTTTGTCTGTTAGTAAAATATCTCATGAGTTTATTGAAACGTGCACAAGATACTCATTGGATCTGGAAGTCAGTTGTGCTGGATTTCTTCATTTCACACATACACACACACACACACACACGCACGCACGCACACGCTCTCCCCACCACGAAGACATGAGTCTAATGACGGCCCCCCTCAGCAGGTGAAAGACCCAAGTTAGTCCTGGTTATTTGTAGCTTCTAACTCTATTGTCCGCGCGTGTCTCTGTCAGAAAAAAAAAAACTTTTAGAGTGGGATACACTTTCCAATAAACCCTCCGCCACCATAGTTAGAGGAGTGAGACATAAGAAGGATGATCAGGTGCGCGTGGTGCTTCAGGGATCTAGTTTTGCAGGATAAAAGTGGAGCGGTTTAGGTTTTTACGCACGACTGAATATGAATGATTTTTTTATATTCTAAACTGTTATGAAGTTAACGTCCAGAAACAAAAATGTGTGTTTAAAAATACTGAGAATATGGTTCATTTGTACTTTTGCGCGCTGCTCAACTTAGCTTTCTGAAAAAAAAAAAAAAGTTACATTTCGGTGAAAAAAGGAGCGCAGTGATTCAGTTTACGCTAAACGATGCTGTGATCCTCATCTTGGAAGAGAAGACAAGCTGAACTTTCTTGACTTGGTGGAGCTGCGCCCTCCTGCTCTGTGGCACTTCGAGCAGCTTGGCGTCGTGTCCAGCTGAGGCGCACCCCCACCCCCCACCCATCAGTCTGCTGCTCAGTCTGAAAAGCCACAATAAATTCCTTGAAGTGCACACTCTTTATCACCATTTGTGTCATATGTGAGGCCACGGAGGGGGGTGGGGGTGGACAAATTGGAGGTCGTTGGCGAGCACGCGTTAAACACCTTTGGGGATGATATTACGCACAGGTTGGCACCGGAGAAAGCTGATGGGAGCTTAATAAAAAAATGGTAGATGAAAGCGTAAAACGTTACGAAACCAAAACATGATCTGACTGAAGCAAACTAAAAAATGATCACTGTTTGATGTGGCTCGAATTGGGTAAAAAAAAAAAAAAAAAAAAAAAAAGATTATGTTGTGACAAAAACATTTGCAGTGTAGTATAGATTTTAAAACTTTGTTTAACTAACCAGGGGTTTTTACTATGTTGTCTGTATGATCAAAACAAAATATACCAGGAATTATTTGGAGCAAATGTTAGAAATAATTTAATGATAAATGTGTGGTGTTTTCTGACAGTATGTGATCAACTTGTCAAATATGTTGATTCTTTTTAAATTATTGCTTTTTAAAAAAGGTGTGAAAAAGAAAAACACAATGACTTTCACAGTAAATTAATGGAAAACGTGGGAACCGTAATAATCATAAAACATCTAAAAATCGTTGACAAAAATATATATTCCATATTACTCAAATATTTATTCTTTTTTGTCTTTTATCTCGACTTCCATGCAGCAGGGTTAATTAAACGGTATATTTAAGTGTTTGTTGTTTCATTGTGTGCCGTAAATATCTGTGGCTCATACAGACTTTTATTGTGAATCGACCGCTCTGTTCTGTCCGAGCTGAGCAGCGAGGTCGTTTCTGATTGGTTCAAAGTTTTAGGCATCGGCCAATCCACGCGTTCCACTGCGCCGCGTGCTTATCCGCTCGACTAATCAGAGCCCGGAGCGCCGAGGGGGAGCGGAGACGAGCTCCGCTACTTTTGACCGTCGCATCTCACTTTGAGCCGGTGTCAACAAACAACAACAGCGGGCTGTAATTTAGCTGCTCCTCCTCGACAGCCGCGGTTCATAAAAGCCTTCAAAACAAAGGCACAGAAAAACAGACGTCTTCTACGCCTCTAAATCGCATTTCTAACATTTTGGTGGGCGAGTTTGTCTCCTGAAGGAGTTTCTGCCGTCCTGTGACACTGGTGCTCGGGTGTAGCCCGGGCGCGGCTAACCCGAACCGAGGCTTCTGACAACTTCTCACGAGGACATTAGCAACCTTTCTCATCCAGCTACAAGTCCAGCAGCTTCTCTGTGAAAGGAGGAGGAGGAGGTTTGTGAGCTCGGTGGGGTGGTGGAGGTATGACTGCGCTGGCGGGGTCAGTACCCAGGATGATGCGACCCACGCTGGCTCAGAACTACCCCCGCAGCGGCTTCCCTCTGGAAGGTAACTCCGACTAAAACGACGGGAGATGTTGGCGCTTTAGAACTTTCTTATGACAACCCTCAACTCTAAAACCAGTCATACTTTTTATTTAAAAAACTCTTTTATTTTATTGAAATTTTTAGCTAACACTAATTATTCCATTTATAACACGCTTTGACTGTTTTAATTTAGAATTTAAGAAACATGTTTATACTTGTCAGCTGCGCCATCTTTGTTAATGCTCCCTTTTCTCCTAGTTCATTTAACTTTATAATCTCACATCTAATTTTGAGACAGTTCTTGACGCCGCGTTGCACTTATTATTATTAATATTATTATTTGAGCTCATCCTGAACCTCTTTGCTGACCTGTTCCCCTTCATGTTTTTGGGTCAAACTCAGTGTCCACCCCGCTGGGTCAGGGCCGAGTCAACCAGCTCGGAGGAGTCTTCATAAACGGCCGACCTCTGCCCAACCACATCCGGCACAAGATCGTGGAGATGGCCCACCACGGGATCAGACCGTGCGTCATCTCCCGGCAGCTCCGGGTCTCCCACGGCTGCGTGTCCAAGATCCTGTGTCGGTACCAGGAGACGGGCTCCATCAGACCCGGGGCCATCGGAGGCAGCAAACCCAAGGTAGAGTCCACACCGGTCCGTGCGTAAAAAGTTAACCTGTTGAATCAGAAACAAAAAAAAAAACTTTCTTTTGTGCATTTTTCTAATTTGAAGCCGGGAACCTCGCCGGACGTAGAGAGGAGAATAGAAGAATACAAGCGGGAAAACCCGGGTATGTTTAGCTGGGAGATTCGGGATAAATTACTGAAGGATGGAATATGTGACCGCAACAGCGTTCCTTCAGGTAAAACAGCGAAAAAAAGAATCAATTTGTAGTTTTATTTACTTTTTAAAATAAGCAAAACTTGATTTCTTTTTTTCCATTTCAAAAGCCACATAAAAATAATCCTATTTAGATTTATCTTCTAACTTTTCAGATTATTAGCACGTGACGGACTAGTTTACGCACAAATTATTATGACAGCATCATTTACTTAAAAAACAATTTGCATTCTTTTTTAACCTCAGTGAGCTCCATCAGCCGCATCATGAGGAGTAAGTTCGGAGGGAAAGGCGATGAAGAGGAGGATGAGGATGAGATTGAGAAGAAGGAGCTGGAGGAGAACGAGCGGAGGACCAAACACAGCATCGAGGGCATCTTAGGAGACAGATGTGAGTCAAACTCTTCCCACTTATTGTTTACTAAACAAACAAACAAACAAACAGTTTGTCAGTTAAAGGGGTTTTCACATTTTGCTCATTCAGAGTTGCTGATCTGAGAATTCAAGCGTTTGAATTTTTTGTTGGGAAATTGAGATTTTCAACTTCAAACTTTTTTTAAAATTATTTTAATTTTTTGCAAAATTATAACAAAAATCTCAGAGACAAAGTTGCTTTAAAGTTGTTGGATGTGGGCAGAATCCTGTTTCATCGATCATATCTCTGCACTAATGCTTTTCCCATGAGGCCATGCCGTAAATCAAGCAGCAGGTGATGGCTCTGTGCGGGAAGAGAGAGACTGTTAGTGTGTGTGTGTGTGGTGTAAAAGCATGTAACTGCCCTCTGCTCAGGCTGTTGAAATATATTTTCTTTGTTAGTAGAGCAGCATTTAAAGCCTGCACAGTTTATACTTTCATCAATTATTAAACAATCAGTCTGTCATCGTGTTTAGTTGATTGTTTATCGTTACTGTAAACACTAAAACATTTTGTATTAGTTTCACAGTGAATTATGAAATAAAATTAGTTTCTTTCTTTCTTTCTTTATGAGAGGCGAGCAGTGGTCAGAGCTGTTGCTTCACAGGAAAAAGGCCGCAGGTTCGCCCCACGGCCTTCCTGTCTGTGCACACACAAAACACACGCGTGTCATGTTAGGTTAACTCTAAATTGTCCCGTGGTGTGAGGGCGCTCTCCAAACCTGGAAAGGAGGAAAGAAGGGATGAACTGTCATAAACAGAAAAAATGAATAAATCTGGATTATGCAAAAAACATACACAGACTGTTTGATTTTAAAGCTATGAACTTATTTCATCAGAGCCTCATTAGGCCTAATTCCTTTCAGCTTGCGCAGTTAAAAGGGAAATTCGTCACGTTAAGCGGCTCCTTTGATGATACTTTTCAGACTTTTCCCAAACATATAAAACAGTTAATATTCACGTTTTCTGTTATTTTGTGTAACTATAGAGGATAAAACTGTCAGCATGATGAGTTTTTCTACATTTCTTTTTATAATTCACCAAATATGAACTCTTCTGAACTGAAAAAAAAAATAAAAAATAAAAACCTCAAAGTAAACATTTAGGCAGTGTTTTTGATATTTAATAATTGCCACTCTTACTAAGCCACTCTGATGAAAAATAATTATGAGAGTTCTTTCAAAACAACTTTGTTTTCATCTGTTTCCATGTTTTCGACGCCTCCAAATGTTTTATAAGAACATTTAAGCCTGTTTGTCCGCGCGCCGCGCGCCCGGTCAGTAGGGGAGGACAGAGATAAAGGACTCCGGCTCGGAGAGACAAAATGACCCAAAGACGAGTTGATCAAACATTTGTTCAACGGTTTCCATCTCCGCACGCCTCGCGCGCACAACGGGGAGGCGCGCGGATGAACTTGGGGAGACAAAAGAGCGCGAGTCTATTTGAGGCTCACGCTCGGGCTGCGCGCGGACAAAAGACGGCTCGGCTTGGAAACAGCTTTTGGCTGCAAGAAGGAGGCGACCTGTTTAAAATTCAGCCAAGGGAAGGAGAGACTCAGCTTAAAAAAAAAAAAAAAAAGCAGAAGAGAACACATCATGAGGCCGCAGAGGATGCATTATTCAGGCACTTAGCTTTTTCAGCAGCACAATATTTTTTTTCTCTTTTCTGCATATTTACACAGTTCAGAGAACAGGACGCGCGTTACCCCCAAAATCTCCGCGCATGAAAAGCGACCATTAAACACAGATTGTAAGTTAGTCATTTAAAGTTGCTCAACTTCATTTGAACCTCAGTAACAAAATACAACAATAATATAACTTCACAGTCTTTTTTGTATCAAGCTCTGACTGTTTTACACGTAAAATACCAAAACAGTAGCGATAAACTAAATAACTGTGGACCGTTATTAGGGGTATTTGATTAAACCTGATTACAATGTTTCTGAGCAGACCAACAAAGAGGAGTTCTTTGCCTTTAAGGGCCACAGATTTCCGCTCAGACTTTAACTCGTGATCTGTTGATGCGCTCCGGCCTTCATGCCCCTGGCCTGGAACATTAATAATGTCCTCTAAATGATGTTAATATTGGGCCACGTCCCGCTTTAACGACGAGGGGAGAGTAATACGGAGTATTTTCGTTGAATAGGCCCCAATGTTCTCCCCGGAGAAACCCCAGACTGGCCCGGAGCGCAGATTCCCAGTGGGGGCCCTGGCCACCCGTCCCTCCGCGCGGCACCGATCACTCCGCCGCCAACCCCTCCCCTCCTTTCCCCTGCCTCCCCGCTCCTCCTCTGCTTCTCTAAATCTCTTCAAGCAGATTAAATGGACTCCTTTATTTCATCCCACTTTCATCTGGGGAGCAACACCGCCCTTCTCCCTCTGGTTCCTTCAATCCCCGCAGCCTGCGGCGCGCAGCTCATAGCTTTAATATCCGAGCTGCATCCTCCGGAGCGCGCAGAGGAAGCTCAGCCTGTAGTGACTATCTGTGGGTTAAAATGCACATGTTCAAACCATCGAGCCTGATTTTTAAAATGGAAGCTCTCTACTGTAAATATTCCCTATCGTTTTATATGTAAGCAGACAAATTAAAGTAACAAAACTGTCCTAAAATAAGTAAAAATCTTTGACACCAAATCCACAGTTTGATGTTTAGTTGAAGCAGAAAACCTTGGAAATTAAAAATCGAAATTTTAAAAGCTTGTGCATTAATTTTTCTTTATTTCTTTTACAGATATAATATTCAATTTTGAAATGTGGGTCCACTCTAAGTGTAAACAAAGCCTTTGGCTGAAATCACCAAAAACCACATGGAAGCTTGAGTCCCGTGACTGACCTATGATTAGGCTGGCTGCAGTCTATGTAAAAACTATGGCAGAATCGAGAAAGTGTAGATTCCTGGAGAAGATGTTTATATGGATTTATAGGAGTGAAATTAGTGTTAAACATGGAATAAAAGAAAAAGAACAAAGACAACTTTCGAGAATCAGGGATCAAGCATGGCAGTGAAGGGCCATAAAATCATAGACTTCACAAATCTGAGCCTAGATGTCAAAATGATGAGATTTCTCTATCCCAAATGGCTCTTCCATCAACCGACCTATTTTCAGCCACTTTAGCTGTTTTCTTAGACAAACACATGTAATAATTGGTCATGATTTCTGCATTCAGTTTTTATTTTAATAACTCATTGAGAGTCATTATGAGAAAAACATTGTGCAGATTTTATGTTTTGCTTCATGAATTTTGGACAGGTCTTCCCAATATTGCGAAATTTGGAAAGACGTAAATAAAAAGTGGCAAAACTTCATTTAACCCACGGCTTACTTTTTCCTAATTTGAGGAAGACAATTAAATAAACATCTCTTTGTCCTTTTTTATAAATAGAAGTTTTTCTTTGGCTGCCGTCTTGCCCGCCCCCAGGTCTTTTGCTTGGGTTTTAACTCAGGATAATTAACACCGGAGACAAAGTTAATGATTAAAACAGACACAGAACATTGACCACTTCCTCCCCCTGCTTCTCATTTTTACAGTGTATCTTTAGAGTCCACACTTACTTAGGTGAAATTAGCCAGATTATACAGAGGAGCCTTGTTGAAGGCCGATACATTTCCATTTGAGCTGGCTATTTGGATGCGCACACACACTTACACACACACACGACCGCATGCATGCACACACATTCCACTCTGCAATGCAAACAGTCAAAGGGATAACTTTATTTTGCTGAAAGAGGATCCTGCAAAGGGCTAATTGAATAAGCCCGAGATCTTTGAAAAAGCCCTACCATGGTGAGCACAGTCATCATGTCATAATTAGGTTTATTGAGGCGCATTCCTTCAATCTGCCTCCATTCTGCTGGGCTCATTGTACCCACAGGCCGGGCCAAAAGCTCAGGGACAAAAGAGAACCGCGAGCAGACAATACATGAAAGAGTCATAAAGATTTAGCTAGCTTTGTCACAGAAACCGAGCAGGACTTTGTTTGTGTAAATAATGTGGATGAATGAGGAACTCGGTTTCCTCTGCCACTTGGGGGTGAGGGATGTCGTGCTGCAAACGCTACGAGGGGCCAAACCCTGGATGGGTGCCACAGCAGAGGGGAAGAAGCAGCAGATCGAGAAGAGGATGCAGCAGAAGTGGAGGCGAAGATTCTGAAGAGAATTTTAGAGTGGAACGGCAGAAGCCTTTGAGCGAGAAAAAACTACTTGTTAAAAGGAACTTTATAATACATGGACTAAAAGCTTAGTTTGTTTTCAGATATTTAATCACTTTTGGTGGACAAAAAAGGTTTTACAAAACACTTTCAGTATAGGCACTTGTTAGAAGTGTCAAAATGTTCTGACTAAAATGTGAGACAGAAACGTTTCGCATTTGTATTTTGTTTATTACAGGCAACGTTCACCTGCAACCAGCCTGTAACCATCTGGTTTTTAAACATTTTCTTTTTTTTTTTTTTTAGATCTAACTTCAACTATAGATGGTTTTTGAAAAGTAAAAAGTTCTTGGAGAGTAATAAGTCCATTCTCCACACTCTGACACCACCCAGAATGTCTCATTTATCTTTAGGACAATTACTGTATTTATTCATGTATAATACTAGAAATTTAACCCTAAAAATCATCCAAAAAGTGGGGGGATAGTATTATACACGGGTTATTGATAATTACATTTTATGCTTTTAAGCTCAAAAAATGATGATCGTATTATACTCAGGATCGTATTATACATGAATAAATACGGTACGTGTTTTAGTTTGCTCACTTCCAGTAACAATAAAAGCAACAACAAAACTATTATAATTTACAAAGAAATATTAGGTATATTTAAAATATATGAATGTAGTTATTTTACACATTTAAGTTATCATGTTTGGTAAAAGTTGCGAACCCAAGTGCAGAACAACAATTGAGACTCGAAGGGGAAAAATAAACTCATTTATTTACAAAAACCAAAACAAAGGCTGACGAGGCAGCAAAAAAATACAGGAAAAATAATCAAAGACAACTCGAAGAATAGCTATAACGCTTGGAAAAGCAAATACACAGACACTCGACAAACAAAGTGACAAACTATTTAAAGAGACACTGACAACAGACAACTGGAGGAAAGTTAATAAGGACCAGGAGAAAGTGGCATGAGGGAAGAAACACTCGGGAAAGATGGAAACACAAGTACAACATAATCACACAAAACTGAAGCTGTAAGTATTAGAAAACAAACAGATTCTGGTTTTTAAAGGTAAACTGCAACGATTACGGAATTATTGTCTAATGGATTCATAATTTAAGTAAAAATGATTGGACTATCTCTCTAGTTTTCATACAAAATAATGTTTAAAATAATCCACAGGGTTAGTGTTTCATTGTGTTTTACAACTGAAACAACCATCAAGTCTGCAAACAAACCAACAGTTTTCAAGCTTTAGCTTCATGTTTTTATCTAATTTCAGATTGTAACAACATACAAGACAGCTGTCACATTGAATTAAACTTTTAATTGACCGTTTCTGTAATTTTACTCCACAGAAAATGTGTGTAACTGAAAGAGTCGTCAGCCAATTAGAGGCGATTGAAGATGAGTTCTAAAGTTGCTGTTTTTGTCTCAGTTGGGACGAAAACAGAACCAAGGAGCTCTTGATGAATCCTGTAAAAGCTATCGACTATTAGTGGCCCGAGCCAAGTGTCTGGTGAAGAACGCTCTGTCTGTCTGTTGAGCGGATGAATGTGTCACTCAGTCAGTCTCTGGGCACGAGGGCACAGAGGGGAGCAAGGGCCAAATGGCCAACACCAAATCACTCTCGTCTACCCTGGGGCTGTCTCCGTCCCTCTGTCCTCTCCTCGTTCTGCACTCCTCCCTCTCTCGTGGGTCTCTTTCTAATAAGCTCATGCATGATGACTATCCAAGCATGAAAACATAGTTATCTGCAAATGAATGGCTGCTCTATGCTTCATTAAAGCCTCTTTTTGCTTTCACACTCTTATTGTGACCCTCTGATATCAATTCAAAGGGCAATTAATGAATGCACACCAACTTTGAAGTCTGAGTGATTTCTGGAAGGGGCGGGGGGGCTTTTTCGGCTGTGCGTGCTTGGAAGTGCATGCGGCTACGTGAGGGGGCAGGGGGTGTTTCTGACTCGCCGCAGCGGCCCGGCCTTCCCCCGTGATGGACTCGACACATAGAGCTGAGAGTCAGTGAGTCCCAAAGACGGTTTTGAAGGGAGTGAAAGAGTTGAAAAGGCTCAGCGAAGGTCAAGTAGAATGGCTCGCTTTAGAATAAGGCCCCTCTTTATCTGCTGCAAGTATGCAATATAGGCTTAACAGCTGAAGGGGGGAGGGGGGTGTCAAGGGGGGAGAGGTTGTTTTTTAAAGTGTTGCTTATGAGTGTGTTTCAGTGTGATTTTTTTTTTCTGAGAAAATAAGGAAGAATGTAATTGTGGGTGCTTTTTCCGTCTATCTGTCTGCTAGTTTGAGATTGTTTTTAATTTGTGCGTGTGAACTCACTGGGGTCAGGGTTGAGTGTCAAAGTTTGCAGAGGCCAGCTAGAGGGCAGTAAACGCAGCAACTACTCAGCTGATGAGGGGACAGGCAGCTGTCAATCACCTGACTGATGAAGCCTGACTTTCTTTCAGAGCTTTGTTAACTAATTAGCCTGAGGTCCTTCATGAGGTGTTGGGAATGAAGCTTTAGAGATGTGTTTTTGCTGTCGTCATGTGGGAAGATCTTTTTTTGTTGGACACGGTGCACACGCTCAAACATGAGACAAAGAATTATTTATTTCATTTATTAGTTGGTACAGCTCATAAAACACACAAAGCCCAGATTTGATTAAGCTTATCTTGTTTTTCAATGAATGAACTGAGTGAAACTTGATTGCAGGTATTTAGATGTTCAAATATGGATTCACTGCCAAACTAGAAGTTCCCTGGTAACGTTCACCATTAGAGGTAAAAAGTAGAATAATTACATTGTCATTCATATGAAAGGAATTCATCTTTACACAGTAAATTCATACTTTTCAAAAACCTTGCTTATTTTTATATTACTTGTATTGTGTTAAAACTGACATCTGAATATCACAGTGATTTCAACAGATGAGCTGCTGTAGTTAGATAGGAAAGATTTTCAGTGAGATGATAAAATATGTCATAAAAACTGAAATAAATAAAGGCCTAGCATTACTTCAAGGACTGCATATTGTCAACCATCTTTCACACCAGAGTTTTAGACTAAAACTAACTGATGATGAGAAGGTATCTTTTGGTTAAACCTTTGAAAATACACTGCCTGAAAAAAAAAATCATACACTCTAATGTTTTGTTGGACCGCCTTTAGCTTTGATTACAGTACGCATTCACAGTGGCATTATTTGGATAAGCTTCTGCAGTGTGACAAGATTTATTTCCATCCAGTGTTGCATTAATTTTTCACCAAGAACTTGCATTGATGATGGTAGAGTCTGACCTTC
>JARVJO010000330.1:1736726-1768898 GCA_031762555.1 Cynodonichthys magdalenae
GTCTGACCTTCTCCAGCACATCCCAAAGATTCTCAATGGACTCTGTGGAGCCAATCCATGTGTGAAAATGATGTCTCTGCTCCCTGAACCACTGTTTCACAACAAGAGCCCCATGAATCCTGGCATTGTCATCCTGGAATATGGCCGTGCCATCAGGGAGGAAACAATCCATTGATGGAATAACCTGGTCAGTCAGTATATTGAGGTAGTCAGCTGACCTCATTCTTTGAGCACAAACTGTTGCTGAACCTAGACCTGACCACCTGCAGCAACCCCACATCATAGACCTTAGTTAAATCCAGGTGGACACTTTGTTTTTGGCTGGGCAGTGTAGCGTAATACTGCTAGATGTCATGCTCAGGATATATGTTGCACTGTAAAAAATAACTATTTAAAATTAAGTAAAAAACATCTTATGGTCTGAACCTTCTTATATTAAGTGAAATAATCTGCCAGTGCACTTTCAAAACAAGATCAAAAATACTGTTTGGCTGGATATAAGAGTGTAAAACTTGGTTAGATGGACAAATACTGCAGTGTGTGAAGGACTCAGCTACTAGAACATCACATTTTAGCTACCTGTTAGATTGACTGAGTAGTCATTTTTATGTTGGCTAATGTAGATGATCTGTAGAAGTACATCTAATCAATAATTTCTGCATTCTCCAGTCATTTCTATACCCTAATCCTGACCCCTTACCTTAAAACTAACCACCCCCAGTTCATAACTGTCCCAAAACCTAATTTAAACTTAATTCACTCCTTGGTCCTAAACCTAACTGTCTCTCAAAATCAGCATCCATACCCATGTGGACCAGGCTTTGTTCCGTATGAGGAGCATTGAGTCACCAGAAGGTTGTGTTTTTCTGGAAAATGTTCCCCATAATGTAGCAAATACATGTCCACATACAAACGGTCTAGTACTACTATTGTCATGGAGACTTTGCATTGACTTCCATTTATTTCTATAGACTAACTCTGACTCCTTACCCTAACCTCACAGGTACATACCTGACCTTAACCCTAACCTAAACTCAGTTTGCATTTCCTCTCATGGGGATGTCCCATAAGTAGGTTGTTGTTCCCACACATGTATTTTTTTTGTCCCCACATAGTAGGGAATACCTGCCCACACACACACAAACACATGATTAAAAAACATTATTGTCCTTCTTTGCCGTTCGTCGACAGGCAATACTTACTAACAAAAATTATTTTGTGACAAGAAATCTAATTTTTAAGAACTTTTGTTCTTGAATACTGCTGAGAGATATTTTTTGTTAGAAAAATAACAATAATAATAAAAGACAGAAGAGCTGCAGAGTCATGGTGCCTTCAAGGGTCAAATCTCCCCCAGCGCTACACAGGAAACAGGGTTAGAAACACATTTAGCTACAAATGACAGGTAACTACTTCCTCATTCCCTTGGACACCTCCTGCTGTGCTACGTGTGGTCCTTACTGACAGCTTCACACTCCTGAAGACTTTGCTTGTGCCATGTTTTCCAGCTTAACAAGGCTTTGATTGATGGCATTTTGTCAGCATGTATACTTTTTCTTCAGTATGTTCATGTTCTAGGCTACAGTATGAGCAGCTGTGAATGTTGGAACTTCTTAGCAAGTCAAGTGAGTTTGCCATCCCGCCACCCCTCTTCCCACACACCCACTATCACACGATTCACATGGACTTTACAAAAATGCACTGTTTTTCTTAACCCAGCAGAAAGCGTCGCAGATGGGTCCATAAGCTGTCAGTAAAGCTATTATCCGACCCAGCATCTGCCTGCCTTGACTTCTATGTACTGTTTAATGCAGTCGGCCAGTCACTTAGTCCCAGAGCTCCTGAATGGGAGCAGCATGGTCGTCCCCGCCCAAATAAATGCTGCGTTTGTCTCCTCTGCCTTTTGTTTTGTGGGTTTTTTGAGAGGTGGAGAAAAGGAGGGGGCAATGTGTCAGAGGCTTGATTTACCCTTACTATTAACCAAAGCCCTCCAGAGTTGCCTGTATGTCCGAACCGAGGTGTAAATAACACGCATATGGTCATTCAATTCCCCACGGTCCCACAATCAGGCCCGCATGCATACATGCTCGGTGTGTACTGTCCCATGTCTCAGTGGACAAGCCTTTGTGTCCCCATGCGAGCACCACCCCCCACCCCTGCCTCTCAGAAAGTCATCAATGCTGAAGTCTTTCCAATCCACTGTTTCAGCTAAATCCTCTCCTCTGTTTTCTCCTCCTTGTTTCTCTCTCCTCTGGGATGGCGCTGCTTGGTGGGAGCCATTTTAGGCTTTCTTGGCCCTGGAGAGGTTGTTTTGGCTCGGAGCCTCTGGTGCTGTGTGCCTCTAAGGGCCTCAGTTTGGTTAAATTAAACAGTTTTCTTTTCTCCTCTAACCCCCTCCACACATCCACCTCCCGTTCGACTGCTCCTCTCTTAGTTTGCAGCTTAATGCTCCTGAGAGCAAGTTTTCAGACCTTCTCCCGCTCAGATAATCTGACCCTTTTAAGGCTCATATTTTCTCATATTTTTGATGAACTGACAAGGATCACATGTGCAGTTCCCTGCTCCTTTCAGCTGAGCTAGAGCTGAAGTCTACATATAGATGTCAAGTGTTTACAGGGGCTGTAAATACAGCACTTAAGCCTGTATATACATAAATGTTGGGGTTAAAGTGGATAATTTGATTGGCTGAGGCTATATGATGGTGCCAAAATAATACCATCAGATTTTAGGGAGGTGATGATGGCAAACAGGCTTTTCTGAAACCACAGGTTGGAAAATATCTAAGAAGATGTTAAAAGCTTTCAGGGTCCTATCTTCAGCTAAAACTCTCTCTGTTACAGTAAAGCTGGCTGATTTGGCAATATATTCTGTTGTGACAAAAGGAAAGAATGTGTTTGTGCTTCAAGTAAGAAGAGAGAGAGGAAAATGACGGTAGACGCCTCAGGTTGACAAGCTTGATTATTGTAGCTTAAAGCATGTAGAATGAGGAGAAGCCCAGTGTGTGTGTGAAGAACTGTAGTCTTGTGTTCGTCCTTTTGTGTGTTTATGAGTTCTTTGACCAAGCTGTGGAGAATACTGAGCTTTGGGGTTAATCAGGTCTCCACCCTCCATTTTGGCACAGTTTTTCCGCCAAAACTTCCCTTCTATTTTTATCACCAGGTGCTTCAAAGTGCATGAATTTATTTAGGTATTTATTTCAGAATTTAAGTCCTGTGGTGTTATCAGAAAGACCTGCAGCCATGTAAAACGCGGGTTTTAAAATACTCCATGTGTGTTTAAACAGATAACAATGGGATAAATAGGGTATGTGGAACTGTTTTCAGGAACTATGAACCAGAAAACAAGCAATTGGCTCTGAAAACTCGATCTATCCATGCAAAGATCGTTTTAAAAAGAGTTTTTTATACAAATTTGATGAATAACCCTTGATCATCCAATGTAAATTGGGACTTTCTCACGAGGGACCATCTGAGAAGTTCCAAAAATTTAAACAGAGGTGTATAATAAAGTATATTTAATTTGTTACAATATTTTTTGAGGATCTGTAATTTTACCAAGTATTTTTTAAATCATAACTTTAACTTTTATTTTGTTACATTCAAAACATAAAACCTTTACTTTTTTACTTTAAAAGTTAACATCTTGTTAGACGCTACAAATTTAAATATGACCAAACTCCTCATGAAAGGAGTCATTTATATATTTTAAAAAGTGAATTGTTGAATTTACTTAACCAAGTTATGTCAACTCGTTCTACTAAACAGAGATGAGTAACTCAAATGTAAACTTTTTCTTGTACTTTTTTTTCTGTGAGCAGTTTTATGACTTTTACTTAAGTAGGCTTTTTTTATAAGTGAAATTCATTTTTACCAAAGTCATTTTCTGTAACAGTATTTTTACTTTTACTTAGTTATTTTTTTTTATACCTCTGAATTTCAAACCCTACCTGCATACGTTCATAAACAGCTGCTAATGGGCTTTATGTTCAGAGTTGTAAAGAAAATAAACAGAAGTAAAGTAATTCATTTAGTTATTGAATATGGAGATGTGGATGTTATTTGCGTCCACTGAACTCAAACAAAACCAGCGCAGATGCCCGGACGAACCATCCCCAGGGTTACATTTAGATACAAAACAACAGCTCACCCCTCAGGTGCTCTTACAGTTCCTGCTGAAAACAAGGGGTGGTTTTTTTTTAAACTTTTTTTTTGGCCAATAAGGTGGGGGTTGCAATGCCCCTGGCTATACCCCAGCCACCCCACCCCATTCCCAAAGCCCTCTTTGCGAAGCCCCTTTATGCCTCCCTCCTCCCCAACACCTCCCAAGCTCCCCCATGGGGCAGGTGACAGGCTTCCACTGTGAAGGGCTGAGGGAGCCATGACGGATTCCACAGATGGAGCGTGGAAATCGCCGGCAAAGACCTCAGCTCTGTGGAGCAACAAAGAGCCTGAGAGTCAGAGAGAGAAATATGGGTGGAAAAGAAAAAAGATGGGGGGGGTGATGGGGGACAAAGAAGGGGTGAGTAGGAGAGAGACTAGGGAGAGAAGAGAGAGGAGAAGGTTGTTTGAGGAGGGTTTTGTGCTAAAGCAAAAATATGTTTGTTTAGTAAATTCAATCATTTGATTGAGTGAGAAATCTGCATATTTGGCAATAATTCTGCTGCATCTCTTAGTCTCAGTGCAGTATGTTTTTCTGGCTCTCCCTTCAAATATTATCTTTTCAGCTATACAGTCATTTTATCTTGTATCTTAAGTTCACTTGATGTAGCAATGCGAGTTGGATGAAACTAATGAGCCTGCTTTGGTCCTCTGTCAGAGACTATAAAGACTAGACTCCCGAGTCTTAAGAGGTGCCACCCTGTCGCTTCTTTTGAAAAGTTGTTGAAACCCCGGTAGCAGTTATAACCGATAGGTAATTCCAAAGTGATTAAGGATTTTCCCGAGCTGCCTCAGCTTTCCCAAGGCCCAAATCCCTGTGAAATGCTGAGGAACGTGCATACTGGGGTGGGGATTGGCAGGCGGGGTTTGAGTAGGAAGGGGTAGGCATTCCTTGCAGCCCTCTTCTGTGCACAAACTGGGGGAGGCTACAAAAGGTTTCATCTCTTGTTTTTCAGACGTGCTGTCCAAAACTCCACACCCCAAATTCTTTCCCCACCATCTAAAGCACAAAGACCCACAAGTCACAAATTAAAAAAAAAAAAGAAGAAAAAGTGGCCTGAAGATCAGAGATTTTTACCAACTGCTCTGTGATGATCACATCTGAAAAAGATTCCTCAAACAGCTGATACTGTAGAAGTGAAACTCTAAACCAAAGCGGACCTTTTAATTGGTCTTTTCGTTGCACCTGTTAGAGAGAAAAAAGCTGAAACTCACACGCAGGGTGACGAGTACAAAAACACACACACACAAAAAAAAAAACATCCAGCAGGAGCTTAAGCCAATGTCTCAATTGCTTGCTCCCCCCCCCTTGAAAATATTTTACTTATTGGCTCCCTCACGCTTGAAAGTTTCTTTACCAATTTGCTCCTAATGCAAGTTAAGTTGACTCCCACTGCTGTTGGTGTTGTGAGGAGAAAATCGCCAAAGGGGAAGAGAGGATCAGTTTCACATGAGGGGCCCTGAGCTATTTGGATTCTCTTGTATTTTATTGTTGCTTCCGAGGGGGGAACTAATACAGTGTTGCACACAAAACTTCCCCTGTGCTGAGGGGGAATTAATTAAGTGTAACACAAAAAGTGGGTGCTTTAGCCTGGGTGAACTTAGAAGAGAGCCAAAGAAGTGTTTGAAGTACTTTGTGGTAAAAACCAAGCCGCTTGCTTAGAGCAGCATTCACAAAGGTATTAATTCCAACTGGGGAAAGAAAAGGAAAAGTAAAGAAAAAGGAAAAGCTGTCAAGATGCATAAAATCTTCGAGGGTCAGTCAGCCAGAAGGTAAAACTGGATAACATAACAAAACAAAAGGAAATATTAAAGTTGTTTCTTCCCAATATTTTTTATATATTTTTAATAAAATGTGTAATCAAACAGAAAAAATAGATTTTTGTTTTCGTAGGGATTCACAGTTTTTAATGTAAAAAAACAAACATTTTTTTTGTCCGTTTGTCCAGCTTTTAAAATATTAAGAAGATGGTGTTTTTTACAACAAAATTCTTATTTTTAGTTTAAACTCTGACATAGGAGATTTCATGCTAAATGTTTTGAAACATTCATAAATTACAGATTTTCAAAAAGGCTGCAGCTGTTATAGATTAGCTCTGATCAATGTAGTCTTTAGTTTTCTTTAGCGTCTTTTATTGATAAGTGTATGATACACCTGGTGGTCAGAGTTGTTTTTACAGCCTCTCGTTGGATCATCAAACAGTTGACTTGTTGTACAAGTCCAAAAAGATCTGAGTGGGTGTCCAATTCACATCTTCACACACAAAAATACAAAAATAGCCACTAGATCTAAGTTATTAATATTTTTGAGTAATATTTTTATTCCACTATTCCAATTGTGGTGGCTGTGGAATCTTGTCCAACAGGATTATTTGCAAGAGTTTTGAAAGTTATATCTGAAAGAACATTTTTGTGTTTGATGATGTGTGTGAGATTGTGTGTTTATGTCAGAGTGAAGTAGAAAATATCTTGAAGCTATTGAGGCTAATAGTAGAAAACAAATCATCTCCTGCTGGATTAATGTCAGACATTAAGAGAAAAATATCACTTATTTTCCTTTCTCCTGTATCTGAACAGCGAGTCACTCAGACGATGGTTCGGATGTGGAATCGGAGCCTGACCTGCCACTGAAAAGAAAGCAGCGGCGCAGTCGGACCACCTTCACTGCCGAGCAGCTGGAGGAGCTGGAGAGGGCCTTCGAGAGAACACACTACCCCGACATCTACACCAGGGAAGAGCTCGCTCAGAGGGCCAAACTCACCGAAGCCCGGGTGCAGGTCTGAGCAGCCACCTGTTATTATAGTACTCAAACACAGATTAGACTGTTTTATGGTGAAAGTTAAAACTCATTTAAACAGGTTATACCAAAAAAAAGAAAAATGTTTGTGTTAAACTATAGTGAACATCTGATGAAAGTGATGACCTGTATCATCAACACACACCTGTTGATAACATTGCAGCTCTATTTACATGTGTTCTGTCAGCATGTAAAAATGATCTGCTGATCTATTTGCTCCATGCAATGCCCCCCCCACCCCCCCCGACACACACCCTCTTGTCTTCTGCTCCCAGAGCACAATATGGACTTTCCTATTTATGATGTAGAGCAGCAAATTCTCCTTCACAGGCTCCATATGGGAAGTGTAAACAGGCCCAGCATGAGGCAAGTCTACATGGACTCAGCATGTCACTCAGTGCAACCAGCCATGACACACACACACACACCGCTGTGTCCACCTATACTTATGGGGACATTCCATTGAATTCCATTAATTTCTACAGCCTAACCCTGACCCCCTACCCTAAAACTAACCTCACAGGTACCTACCTGACCCTAAAACTAACTTAAACTCAATTCACACCTTGGTCCTAAACCAAACCCCCAACCCAAAAATGTCTTTTAAACCAAACAGGGACTCAGGAACTTAGGTTCCCATATGTACCAGTGGTCCCCAAATGTAGGTGTTTTGTCTTAAAATGGTCCTCATATGTCACGAAATACCCGACCACACACCCTCACACACACATGGTCTAGTACAGCTATTCTTATGGAGACATTGCACTGACTTCGATTAATTTCTACAGCCTAACCCTGACCCCTTCCCCTAAATATAACCCCTGACCCACCAATGACATTTCCCCCATAGGGAATAGGCTTAGGTCCCCATAAGTACCAGTTGGTCCCCACAAGTAGGAGTATATGCCACAAATGATCTCCACATAGTAGGGAATACCTGCCTGCACACACACACACTTTTTCTACTCACTTTTTTACCTCACTATGAACAACTAAATCTCCATTTCTGTGTTTGTTACTACAAATTAAAAATACACGTTTCATATTTAATCATGACAGTATTCATTAGTCATCCTTTAGGATTTATTATTGTCTGTCTCTAAAGCAGCCAAACCACATGGGTTGTAGAAAACTGAACAGTTTGGTTTTGACTTTTCAAGGTGTGGTTCAGCAACAGGCGAGCGAGGTGGAGGAAACAAGCTGGAGCCAATCAACTGATGGCATTTAATCACCTGATCCCAGGAGGATTCCCCCCCACGGCCATGCCCAGCATCCCACCCTACCAGCTCTCTGACACCACCTACCCCCCCTCATCTATAGCACAAGGTAGGATCGAGTTTACAAACAATTATCAGCTGTCAAAGTGTTGCTAAAATGCCAAATGAGTAAGTCAATAAATAAATGAATAAATAAATGAATAAAACATTTCTAGGGTAATAAAAAAAATTTGTGTATCATATTTCTATTTCTATTTTTAATGTTTTTTTTAATATTTTTTTCTTTTCGTTATTATCAAACACAAAATTATTTATATTTCATTTTAAAACCTTACATATGTCCTCTTTAGTCATTTATTCCCCTTGAAATAGGTGATTTGTATTAATTTAGTTTGGTTTTTATTAAAGTGACAGGTGAACTACAGGGCATCAGCTTCAGTGGTGCCTTTTGGTTTTGATTGAACTGTCAGTCATCCCAGTTTCTTTTGCACGTTTTCAACATTCAGTTTTATGATCGAGCAAAATGAAATTGGAAAAAAAAAACCAAAACATCTTGTGAATCTGAGCCCAGAACAACTGTCCTGCTTTACTGCCGATCCAAAAACTAAAGTCACACAAAAATCCACTTACAGGTGACTGAGGTGAGTCTGGTGTTTGCTGTTTTGGAATCCTGTGCATCCAGACAGCAGGAGAGAGAACAGCAGACTGCAGCTGTGATTATTTTTTTTTTGTCTTTTTAATATCCTCTCAGCTCCGTGCAGACAGCTGACTCAACTCTGTGCTAGTCTGAACACTCCAAACTATTTTTAAGGTAGTATCTTTAGGAGTTGCAACTGTCAGAAACTGGTTGGTGATTCAAAACTGCAAGAAGACTTAATCGTATTTTGAATGGTCGATATTTGGCCCATTTTTAAAAAAACATTATCATCTACACGGCTATTAGACCTGGACATTTGCCTCAGATCTTTTCTTTCAAAGCAAAGTTTCCATGCTAGAGTTTAAATACGACTCTGATGTTCCTAAGACAGGTGGGAGATGCTCACAATAAAATTCAGATTGATTTGAAACAAATTAGAAGAGCTCACGTGAGGAAACCGAGAACCATCTTTATAATCACAAAGCATCCTGGAGACTCCTTCATGAATGCTATTCTTCAACTAGGGAGATTCCAGCTTTTCAGTCACCTTTAAATGAAAGTTCATCTATTTCATCAACTGTGTTAACGTGTCAGAAATTAAGTGAAATTATGTTTGTAAATAAAAAGTGTTTTAACCTTGTTCATCTTTTCTTTGGTAGTGTCGGAGCCTCCCAGCACAGTGCATCGTCCCCAGCCTCTACCTCCCTCCGCAGGCCACCAGACCTCCGGTGGTGGGCAGGGAGAAGGGGGCTCACCGTACTGCCTCTCCTCTGGACGCCACACCTTTTCTGGCTACTCTGACACCTTTGTTAGTCCTGGAGGACCGACCAATCCCATGAACCCCGCTATAGGAAATGGGCTTTCCCCACAGGTGAGACGCAAGGAAGAAACATTTGGGAAGGCTGCTTCATATGTGATAATAAAACTGTTTTTGGTAACATCTTATAAGACAAATGGAAAGATTAAACTAGAAGAATTCATGCTGGTATAACATGACACACAACAATAAAGAAGAATAAGATTAAAACTGAAAACCACAGATGGGCGATCACTTCCTGAAAAGGAGAAAAGTAGGATGACTCTTGTAGGATAAAGGACAAATCACTGTGTGACAAATGTGAAGTGAAAAGACAATTACAGTCAATTATCAGGCCATGAAGTCCCAAGGTCTCTGCTTCAAGACACAGGGTGCAGCAGAGGGATGGCAGAGTCCAGACCTTAACAGGCAGAAAATGAGATTTCAGCCTGTCGCTGTCTGACCCCTCAGAGTGTGAGGACAGAGAAACACTTCCACAGTTTCTCATAAATACAGACAGACACACACACACACAAATGTTTTTAAAAAATGGGGTCATCATAATTTTATTTTTGCCTTTCAATTACGAAGGTGTTCACTGTTCTTCATGGAGAAGAAGTCATGTAAGAAATGTAAAAATATTATTACACAAACACCAGGAGGTTGATGCCCAAACACTGCTACACACTTTAATCTTTATCACCGCCCTAACAGAAGCTTCTCTTAGAATATTTAGAATGTTTTATCACAGTTTTCTTCCATGTGAAAACAAAAGACTTATTTATTTGTATATGTTTCATACAGCAGTGAAGGCATGTCCTGTTTCAGATGTTTCTTTCACATTCAGACGTTCTTCCTCACCAAGTCGCATTGATTTTTGGTAACAACAACAACGTTCCAATGTGAAGCACTATACAGTTCTTGTCTATAAGCAAGTGGAAGTTAAGAAAAGAGAAGCATGATGGGAAAGTTTTTTTGTTAATGACAGATAGCAGCTAAAAACACCCTTCTGAAATCCGTCTTTTCAAATGGCACGGCTCCTTGTTGGCTCTCGCTCGCATTCGCTCCAAATACAGGTTAATTTTTTAGGAAAATGTTACCAGGCATGGAAGGAAACACAACTCCCCTCTCGAAATCAACATGGACTCCTTCACTCGCCTCCCCTGCTTAGGAAATGATTTAAGCAAGACCATGTGTGTGTGGATGTTGAATAATATGTCACTTAGAGGGCCAAGAGGACACAGAGAGCAGTGTACCTGCTTCTCATTAGGACAGCTAGAAGGGCCTTGAGGCCTTTCCCCTGTTGAGAAAAGGTGGGATATTAAACATTTAGCAGATATACTTAGAGTCACATCACAAAGATGGTCTCAGTTCTTCATTAATGGGCACCTCGACGATGAACAGGTACATTAAAAGGCGTGTACAGAAGTTGTCGGTAAAGTTAATCAGTCTGTTTTGAAGAAGTTGAAACAGTTTGACCTACGGCTCTTTTCCGTCCTTCGCAGGCCAAAGAATATTCCCCCAAATTTAATTATCTGGTTGCTAATAAAGACCAGGTCAAGAGCTGAAGGCTTTTCTTGAAACTGCAAATCTATTCTGTAGTTTAACAGAGTCCAACTCACACAGACCGCTCCTTTGTCTTATCTGCGTTTAAGATAAGTCAGCATCTTGTACCGCGGGTTTTTGGAGCAGTGTCAAAAATGAATTTTACAATAATTAGAGCCATGGATCAGGGACAAATTGCCTAATTCTTCTCCTCTTGTGCTATCTCTGTCTGGAGCTGGCTGGCTTTGATGTCTGTGAAGGGGAGGGTTTCCTCTGTGTGTCTGTAGTGCTTGTGTTTGTCTCACTGGTGACTCTTTTTACACCCTCCTGTGCCTGTACGCTAAAACTAGCTATAATGTAATAATAATATAGAGGCTTGAAAATATTTGAAAAGGCAGAAGTGTCAAGTAACAAAGTGCAAATACTTTTTCTTATTTAAGTGGAAATTTCATATTTTATTAGAGTAATTACTTTTCATTCTACTTTTTTATTTCTACTTCTTACATTTAAAAATGTAAATTTAATTTCTTTTCCGCTTTCGCTTGTTTTCATTCCAAATCATTCAAAAATAATAATAATAAAAAAATATCCAGATACATGAAACAGGTAGACTACGGCGATGGTTCCCAATCTATTTTCCTCAAATCCCCACTTTCTTACTTCCAATATGAAGGGGAATCTCCCAAAGAAGCATTCAACCTTTATCTCTTTATCGACATAATAAAAGAACAAAGTGAATAATTACAAACTTATATTTGAAAAAAGAGGGGTAAAGAACTGAGTTTTGCAGAGTTGTAAATATTCAAATGGATTTATTTTGGGGATTTTTATACACAAAAAATCCCCCCCCCCACCAACATTATATAAACCTTTATTTTAACACAATGTAAGTCAGTTGAGAATAAATCTTCATTTACAATGTCTACCTGGCCAACATTTTAGTTCCATTATCATTATTACCTTTAGAAAAATATTTTTTGGGGAGGTGGGGTTATGTGTTATAGCCCCCTATGACACAGCTTGAGCTTTTGTCCTTAATTACATTCATTATTTTTTTTACTTTTATAATTTAAGTGATTTTAAAACCAGTACTTTTATTTTATTTTACTTGTACTTGAGTAAACAGTTTGAGTTGATACTTCTATTTCTAAAAAAAGTATTTTTGAACTCTGGTATGTATACTTTTACTTGAGTAATGAATTTGAATACTTTTTACACCTCTGTTAAAACGACACCTGCTTCATGTCTTAAAAGAAGCTGCGTCTTTTCATCGTCTGCTTGACTTTGACTGAATTAATTAACAACATGTTTTGGAAACATTAAGTCTTTTTCTGACAGAAATACAACCTAGAAATAATTTGACTCTTTTTTAATCCTTCTGTTATCTACAATCAGGTGATGGGTCTGCTGAACCCCGGCGGTGTGCCACACCAGCCCCAAAGCGACTACGCCATCTCCCCTCTGACAGGCGGCCTGGAGCCCCATGCCGGCATGACGGCCAGCTGCAGTCAGCGCATGGACCACATCAAAGGCCTGGAGGGTCTCACCAGTGTCCCGTCCATTTCGGCCCTGCCCTCGCTGCCCAGCTCCCAGTCCTACTGCACCCCGTCGTATAGCTCGCCGGGCTACACGGTCGACCATGTTGCGTCCTACCAGTACGGCCAGTACGGACAAAGTAAGGTCAATAGCCTCACCTTTTTATTCTCACCTCACATTTCCACACCCTGACAGCTACACAGACAAATTCAGGCAAACTACTAAAGTGAACAACTTGAATTTTTTTTTCATGCATTCACCATTAAAACTTACAAAAGGAGAAAAACAACAAAGTGTATAAATGTTTTTATTCTTTATCAGATTAATTTAGGAGTCGTTAGATCTAACAAGCCCACATTATAAAAATAGTCCAGAAAGATAGGCAGAAATAAAATATCTATTTAGTCATTTAATATATTATTTAATAATTAATTTAGATATCTAAAATTTCATACTCTACAAAATAAATGGCAACGTAGACAGATAGATACATAGACATAAATAAACATTGCAGGAATTTTGTTTAATATGCATTTAAAATGTGAAATTTAGCTCATAAATATTAATGAACTTTAGGTCTATCCACCACTGCTGCTCTCAGATTTTTCTCACACATGCATATAGAATATGGTTTAATCAGAAAAGGTTTTTGTTTGTACACTTGAACAAGAACAAAGAATGAATCTTTTGTACTTTACTGTCCAAGCAAATTTGCTGTTGAAGCATTTTGAGCTCCTGAGACAGAAACCCAAACAGAGACTAAAGAAGAATCAAAACATGGAGAAAACATACACATGTAGCTCATTGAGTCAGTAAACCTTTTATCTGCCATGCAGATGTTTCGCTCTGTGATTGTTGCTGCACAGATTTACTCATTTTGATGAAACACGTCTTTTGATGCACGAAGGTCATCATCATGTTTTTGAGTTTTATTTGTGGTTGCTAAAAGAACTTGTGCAGCCACCAACATAAATGGATTTATTTGTGACAATCTGTCTGACTGAGGGTTTACAGATTAATCAACCACAGAACTGTCAAGCCACAGAGATGAGTTTTTTTTTTATGACCCTCAGACCCTTCAGAATCTGTGTCCTTTCACTAAAGTACTTTCTGTCAAAGCCACACAATTGAATGAGAGTCAGACATAGTGAGTGTGATCACTGCTCTGACGTCTGCACTTTCCCAGCATTCATTTCTGTATGCATGCCGCTCAGGTGGCTGCAGAGCTGCTTGTTAGGACCACCTTCTTTTTTTTTCCTTTGGGTCTCGTCGTTGTGCTCTCTCAAGTGTTGGGGTTAATTGTGCAGATCTGATTCCATCTACAAAATATTTGGACCAGTGCTGATACCGAACTCCTGCAAAATCAGTTCCCATCAAGGTGAAGTGGAGCGACGACGGTGTCTGTTAGTACCTCCTCTCCCCCCTAGAATGTTTGCCCTCTGAGATCAGCTGCAGCAAGAGGGTCTTTTCACTTCACATTACTCTGTGGAGGGCTCAAATAAAACTCAAACAAATCTCCATCTTACTTTGGATGGCAGCGTCATTCTCTGTCACATCATGATTACAGCGGCTGGCGTTTCCAATCTGGTCCACAGGGGGTTGGCCAATCAGGTTCATCGCCTGACCCCGTGGCAACCTCCACACAACCGGGGCCTTCAAAGAGAGCGGCGGTGACCCAATGAGCCTGACTCCGTGTGGCTGCAAGTATCAAATGAATATCTAACTTAATATCCGAGAGCAGCAAATGTCTAATGAAATATCTCGGTCAAACGTCTTAATATGGACAGAATAAAGAACTGAAGCGTACAAAGCGCAGCACACACACTCACACACTGTTCAGCAGTGTTACGGGGCTGAACGGTCCATCTTGATGTGATTAATCAGTGTGACTGGATAGCTGGTGTGCGGCTGGGTTTGGAGCTGCAGAGGTACGCTCCTTTTCTGGGGCTGGATGGATCCTAATAGCCTCTGGCAGGGCGGCTATTGGAAACAGGTGCTCGGACTGAGGTCAGCTGGGGAGGCAGCGCCGAACAGAGCTGGTCCAGCTTCCAACTCCGCAAAAGAAATTGCACCACCAGACCGCCTCACGGAAATTACAGCTGTAATCCATAAAACACTTGTTTGTTTTTATTTAGGTAATGTCTCTGTTGCCTAGCAGACACGGCTGTGCTGTTTTTAAGCTGCGCTTCAAAGCTAACCGTCAGTCAGTGTGGAAAACGAGACTTTCCGTCCCTCTTTACCTGTTCAGCGTTAAACACAGGTAACCCTCTCCCTTTTAGAAATCACAGACAGTAAATGCTCCACTTCCTGCACATCACAGGAAACATCTTCAGGATCTCAGTTCATTTTCTAACTTTGATCTTGTTTGAAAAGTCTCAAGTCAAAACCAGGAGTCTTCACATTGTTAACAATGTTTTTTTATTGATTTATGACTGTTTTTAATCTTTGTAGCAATTACAGTAGATATGTGCTTTAAGCAAGGATGAGTGAACATTTTAGTATTTTTCTTTGTCCACTATTAAAAAGTATAAAAAGAACAAAAGCATGCTTAATATTCAGTTAATCCTATATTCACATACATACGTACAGTTTAGCGATTCATGTTTCGTGATCAGTGGCTAGAAATTTAGAGACATTAGACAATTTTAGACAATTTTTTTTCTTGCTTTTTCTTGACGTTAGAAATTAGAAATCAGAATTTTACAACAAAATTTGAGGTGCAATTTTCCAGCATAACATAAAAATGCAAATACTCAAGTTAAAACTAGTATATAAACTGCATAATAAAAAAAATAAGAATAAATGAAAAACCTAAAAACAGCTGTGGATTAGTGACTAATCATTTAACTGGAATTTTAATTTTATTTTCAAGGGTACCAAACTCGAATTTGGGATTACTTTGGCAAAACACTGTTGTTCTGATGTATAAACTGTACAAAAAGTGCAAAAAAAACCCCAAAAAACCCTAAACCTGCTGCTAGGGGCTCATTAGAGTTACCATGGTAACCCCACATTTGTATTTGTCACTCCCTGACATCAGTCTTAATAAGACAGATAGACAGAAACGCAGAGTAGAAATAAGCCTCAAATAGTTACTTTGTGAAAAATAGAAAATATATTGTAGAAATGTCTGAATGGCAAGCAGCAGAAGCATCTGCTAAACGTGAGTTTTTATGTTTCTACAGTGTTTTATGGAGAAGATAAGAAAGTGAAAAAGGACACTTTCTTATGAATTAGCACTGTATAAATAACCTGAGTTAAATTGATATGCCTGATATATTTTACAGTTGTTTAATAGAAAATTTTATGGGTGTAAGATTTCTTTGCATTATTTGATGTACTGCTACCAAAAGTCAAAGCACATTATCTCTGTTCTCACTGCATGTTTTAATAATTTTTTGTATGGGTCTGTAAAAGTTTTGGACGTAGATGAAAATCAGAAAATGTGATGAAAGAGAAGAATATGTGCCTGATAGTATATTGTATGTAGGGTTAAAGATTTGCACCTTTATGGTTTTGTTTTTTATTGCCTGATTCCACTATCTGCTTTTATGTGTATTTCAGATTTTTTAAAACTTGAAACTTTTATCAAATCATTATTGTTTTCAATGTGGACAAAATCAGCTGAAATTACAGAAAAATTGTTAAGAAGAAAAAAAAATTTTAGTACATTTTCTGTGTTCTGGTAGTACTTGAACACATCTTATTGTGACAAAAATGCACATTTCAGTCCTGGTCTAAACCAGATCCAGTTTAAATCAGGTGTCCCTCAGTTAGAATCTTTACCTTACTGATGTAACTTTTTTCTTGTACTTTGCTCTTTTTTCTCTCATTTCTTCACACCTCTACCATCACCCTGCTCTGACCTTTCTCTCAAAATCACTGCTGTTTCATGCTATGCTAACAGCAGCCATATGTAAGCAGAACTAAAACATGTGCCCAAAGTTTATAGCAGCCATATATCTTCTTTATTATCATCCTGCCTGATTTTCTTCTGCACTGCTAATACTTTAACAACTGTTTTCTCAATTTTTTTTTTTTACAGGTGCCCTTCCTTATTTGAGGCCAGAGATCACCTGATCAGATGGATATTTGTGTGTGTACAGCGAAAGAAAAGCCTTAATATTTGGACCAAAATTGCCTACCATTTATCAGGACACATTCTCTGCAGTGGAATATAATCTTAGTAATTATAACAGAGTATTGGACCAAAATAAATATAAAGAAGGGATCAAAAAAGAGCAAGAACTGTTGACTGATTGTGAACTTTGTGATGAAGAGCAGCGCTGTATAGATCGGGTCAGTGAGGTTTTGAGCATCTACTGTGCCACAAAGAGAGGCACTTTCCACAGACAATTTTTCACAGAACATCAACTTCTGTGGTGTCTTTGAAAGGACAGCAAACCCAAAAACTATATCCTAGGTTACATTTGAAAACTCTTACATATCTTAGCGTTGCATGTAAAACTCCATATATCTTGAAACTATTCCCTCTGATTGTAGATGGGAAAGAAAAGGGCTTTGTCATGTTTTATTACCTTCATTTATGTGAGCTCTCCACACCACACACATGCAGAGGAACTCCAGAGAAAAGAAAACAAACATAAGCTAACAAACCTGTAGCATTTTTCTGTATCAGACACACTAATGTACACTCCAGCTGTACAACAGGGGGAATTTATTAAAACATTTCTTCCCCCTCTGTCCACCAGTCCTCATCTTCACTCTCTGTCCCCTTGTCTCATTGATGTTTTCAGATGGTGAGCTGAAGATCCCAGCCTTTTGTAGTTGTTTTAGCCAGGAGGTCAAAGGGCGACTTCAGGGAAAGTGACAGATGAGAGAGCAGGAGTGGAGGGTGGCAGACAAGTGGCTTTAAAGAAGAGCGGGATAGATGAGAGGGGTGGCAGGACAAGCAAGATCGATCACAGTGTCAAAGAAAACCTTTAAAGATCCCCTTTCAGCAAGAAAACGCCAGTGGGTCACAAGTCACGACCAAGAGACACTCAAGAAACAGAAAGAGTTTAGGTCTTAAGGCAGCAACTCAGCCAGCTGACCACAAGTGCAATATCACATATCTTCAAGTCAACCTCACCTTTAAAACTGTTGGACAAGAAAAATAAACTCAACATTCCTCTTTTAAGTCTTGAAAATGCTTTAGATTCACACTTCGGTTTAGATTTTGGACAATGGGGGGTCTGCAACCTTTAAATTGACAACAATCATTTCTACCCCTTTCTGCACCAAAAATACTTGTCCAGAGCCACAAAACTTTCTTGAAGACTGAAATAAAGATAAAAAAATCAGAATAATGCAACTCATTATCAGGTTTTACAAGAATACTACACTTGCTTGCATTCCTACCACTCACAGGAGTGGCTAGTCTGCTATAGTGTACAAAGACCCTCTAACCGAGGTCTACTGAAGCTGGCTCTTGGAATGTAGAATATCACCTCTTTGGTGGGGAAGGAGTCTGAGCTTGTGTATGAGCTTGAGAGGTACCAACTAGATATTGTTGAGCTCCTCTCTACACAAAGCATGGGCCCTGGAACCTATTGGTTATTTTATTTTTTAATATACTTTTATTTACCCAGAAAAATCCCATTGAGCTCACAGATCTCTTTTGTAAAGGAGGCCTGGGCCTGAAGACAACCTATTGTTAATGTTTTTTGGTTTGTGGGAAGAAACACCCAGAGAAAACCCATGCAAGCACAAGGAGAACATCAAACTGCACAGAAAGACCCCAGGTCCGAACCAGGGAGATCTTGGGTTCGATCTGAACCCGGGATCCCCCCCGGTCCCCAGGACCTTCTGGTTGTAAGGCATCAATGCTAACCACTGAGCCGTCATGCTAACCAATCTCTTCGAGAGGGGCCAGACCGTGTTCCACTCTGGAGTTGCACATGGTGAGAGGCACAGTGCTGGTGTGGATCTTATTTCCCTCCAGCTTGGTGCCTGTGTGTTGAAGTTTTCCACATGGTAGTTTCTCTACACCTTCAGGTGGACTTACTGTTGTTGTGCCTACATGCCAGACAGCAGTTCAAAGTATTGTACAGAGTACAATACAGAGGGTGTTTCAGCTGGGGACTCCATCATTCTGCTGGGTACATTAACCACATGGGTAGTGACAGTATAATCTGGAGAGATGTGATTGGGAGAAAAGGCTTCTCTGACCTGAACTCAGGTGGTATGCTGTTATTGGACTTCTGTGCTTGTCATGATTTGGCCATAACCAACCACATATTCCAATAAAACTCATTGGGCCTCATGCAAAAACCGTTAGTACGAACAGATTTGTTTTTAAGTTGTGCGTACGAGTGATTTAGGAGAACTTTTGGCATTCACCAATTTTCTCGTATTCTAAGATTTTTTCAGATACGAACAAAATTCACGTGTGGTCCACACCTGTCGTATATTTTACATGTAGTCAGTCTGCTGTTATCCAGATGGATTTTCTTCACTAATAACTTTATATTTTGTTAGTTTGAAGATATTTTGAGTTGAACGTGTTGTTATCGCATTAAGGCAACCAACAATTAACAGCTATAATTTTTTAAACACGCCTTAACGCAGTTTCTTTATATTTCTCCGTCTGATCTCTGTTCTCTGGGCTGTGTATGAAGATGCACACACAAACCCAGTGGTCACCGAGGGGAGGCGGGATCTTGATCACTATTGGCTTTAGATAGCCTTCATCGCACACCTCATCCAATGAGAGCCTTTGTTGTTGAGCGGCAGTCGCTCACATGAACCCGAGCTGCAGCTGGGTGAAAACGTGCCTGAAGCCGCGGGATTCTTCAGGGCAGTTTTTATTTTAAAACTTTTCTCAACGGTGGGCTGGGAGGAAGCAAAGTTATCTGTAAGCGCTGTAACGCTAAACTGTCTCACCATCAGAGCAGTTCAAGCCTGAAATATCACTTCAGTTTAAACCAGGGTAAACAAACGGAGGTTCTGCTGACCAGTGTGTGGGAGAAAAAGTAAAAAAGTAAGACTAGCTTTTGCTTTGCCTTATTTGTTTAAAGTTTTTGAAAATGCATTGCCCCCTTTTTTTATATAAAAAAGTACCTAAAATGCTCTAAACATTTTCGAGTCAGGTAAATCTTTTGTAGAATAATGAAATTAAATCAAGAATTCAAGGACTTTTTTGTCATTCTAAATGAGTATTATGAGGAATGAAAGATAGATGAGGCCCCTGTTGTCAGGAAAAAAATAGAATAAGCAATCCATCCATCCATCCATTATCTATACCCGTTTCTTCCTTTAAGGGTCATGGGTGCCCATATCCAGCCGTCACAGTGCAAGGGGCGGGGTACACCCTGGACAGGTCACAAGTCCATCACAGGGCCACATATAGAGACAAACAAGACAAACAACCATTCACTCTCCCACTCACACCTAGGGACAATTTAGAGTTATCAATTAACCTAACAGTCATGTTTTTGGTGTGTGGGAGGAAGCCGGAGTACCTGGAGAGAACCCGCACATGCAAGGAGAGAACATGCAAACTCTACCCAGAAAGGTCCCCGGGCCGGGATTTGATCTGGCAACGTTCTTGCTGAGAGGCAACAGCTCTACCAACTGAGCCACCGTGCCGCCCAGAATGCAGCAGTTTATAAATTTATAGCGGGGGTGGGGAGGGGGGACGGTGTGTGACTGGCACATCAATGTGGCTCTTCTTTTGAATAAATTAAAATAATTTAACACAGTTTTTTACACTTGAGTTAAAAATATTTGACCAAAGGAAAACCAGAGCAGGACTAGAGAGAGATAATTTAGATTTTTATTTTTGTGACTGTATACGACCCACGGGAGACATGACATTAACAGCAGTCGTCATTTCATCCCTCAGCTTTAGCAGCTCCTTTAATTCCACAGCTGACGCTGCTAAAAATGACTTCAGTCTTCAAACTCATAAAGTTCTACTTTTAAAGTCATTTTCATGAACGAACACTTCCTGGTATGTGGGGCAGGAATCGTAGCCTTATATGGTGTCTTTGGGGTGGTTATTATGCTAATCTCCTCTCCTCGTGCACGAGCACCTGGATATGCATTCAGACGTGGCATGTTTGTACGAACAAAAGTAAGAGAAATTTAGGATAAGAACACAAAAATGTTCTTGTATGAGACCCATTGTGTCTATATGTAACAAAGTCTTGAGGCTTTCTTTGTTATTAGACATTTGATTACTTCATGTCTTTTCGGACATAGCTGACATGTTTCGATGTTCTACTTCAATCTTCATCAGAGGTGTCATAGCCGTCCTTCTGCCTCTGGGAACAACAGATGTGACACCTCTGCTGAAGATGGAAGTAGAACGTCAGAACATGTAAGGTATGTCTGAAGAGACATAAAGTAATCAAGTGTCTAATAACAAAGGAAACCTCAAGACTGTAGCATACACCAAGTTCAACAGAAGACTGTCCATAAGCGCACACGGCACCTGGACACTCTTGGCCACAAACAGATGATAGACTAGTCTTGTCATCTAATCTGCAGCCGTATGTTTTGGACACTTGCTTGAAGAGAAAAGCTGAGCTGTCAACTGATCACCACCTGGTGGTGAGTTGGATCAGGCGGCAGGGGAAAGATGCTACACAAATCCAGTAGACTCAAATGTGTAGTGAGACTCAGAGTTGAGTCAGCATTCCTCTTGGCAGCTTCCTGTAAATATGTAAAAAAAAAAGTTTCATTTTCCAGTGGATTTGAGAGAAAAACCACAATTTATCACTCTGACTTCATTTCGTGAAGTGGTAAAATAGCCAACAAACTATTAGAACAAACTGATTGATGTTCCTCGTCTTAAAAGAATCACATTTACATAAATTTTATTCACATATTGCTGAAAACTAGACAAGAGAACAGCTACAATTAGCTTTTTTCTTATTTTTTTTTCTCTTCTCCAATCTACACGTTATTCTTGGTTGAAGGAACCAAAGAGTCGCATGTGGCTCCAGAGCCACTGGTTGCAGACCCCTGGATTGTAGTAATAAACAACATGTGACTTTGAAAGTTATTCAGTTCAAAACAAACAATAAGTTCTTTGTAACGACAGGACCATATTTGTAAGGAAGTGAGATCAACCAAATTTGGAAAATGTCAGAAATACAGCGAACATATAAGTAATGCTAACCATAACCATAATGCTAAAGCCAAAACTGTACAAGTCATAACTTTGTGTTGCTTGGGACCTTTATGATTTAACTTGCAAGAGCAGAAAAAAACGGAGATTTATGAAAATATGATCATGAAGTGAGCTGTGTGTGAGCAGTGTGATCCAGCTAAGTGACAGCAACAACAAAACCACTTCACCCACCAAACTCCGAACATTCGGAGGCTCTCCTCTTTACTGAAGCAGTCCTTTCATTCCATTGATTTTTTTTTCTTTGTATTATTTGACACAGCACTGTGACATCAGGTCATGTGTACAAGCTCATTATCATTGCTATTTATATAAAAATAAAAAACTTCTGAAAATAGTTGCTGTTTTGGCCTTTTTTTGTTGTATATTGTGCTAATTGCTAAATAGTCTCTTTGTGCTTATCTTTTGAGGAGAAAAAACCATTTGACTGTGATTCACTGTAAAGAAGAATAGAAGTGCACTCGGGAGACAAATATGTACTTTGAAGGGACTCGTGAAGCCTCCAACCAAAATAGGATCACCAGACCTCAGATCTGACACCAAACACAACAAGCTTTCTCACGGATGGTTGTAAACGCTCAGGCATCTGCATTGGTGTGTATTAATACCCCCACAGCCCCCCTCCAACTCACTGTAACAAACTGACTTTTGTTTAACAACCTCTGCGATTAAGAGAGCGTGCCTCAAAGCGTTTTGCACAAACACACACAGGGCCCCCTCTGTGTGTGTTTGTGCACCAAATGCAGTCATACATTATGTCTACAGTGTTTCTGTGTGTCGCTGCAGCCCCAGGGTGCGAGGCCTAATTATAACATTCTTCTGATTAATCGTGTGTGCAGCTCATGCAGCGCCACCACACACTCTGTAAACAAAGTCCGAGTCAATAACAACGTTCAGGATCACTCACAGTCTTGTCAACTGCGTTTGCTAAAGCCTGAAGATTTTAGCCAATGAGAGGAAGCTAAAACACACACACACAAAACACACACTCTGGAAAAGTACAAGCACTCAAACCACCTGCTGTGTGCCGTGTGCGGGTAGACACTTTTTACACCCACACACTGTTTGTTTTCTTATCCAGTCCCAACCATTAAAGATGAAGACAAATCACGCCTGTAGAATTTCCAAACTAAGACGTTATTTATATTAATGAACACTTTGCCCCCAAGTGTAGCTTTATGAAGCAGTTTTATTGACATTTCACACGACCACTAATGAGGAGTTTTAAAACCTTTTATTTTTTGCTCAGAGAAATCTAAATTAAAATATCCAAATGTCTACTTATTAATATATGTTTTAATTGTCTTAGAAAAAAATACAATTTAAAACATAAACTCATTTCTTTAAATTGTCTGCTAAATAATTTAGACACTTTAGTTTTACTGTAAGGTAAAAAAGCAAAATGCTCAAAATTTAACTCAATTTTACACTTTGAACCTCTCCACACGCACACACACATCCACTCAAAGCCCTGCAGAACCATGTGATCTAGTATTTCATGTCTTAGACGACCCCCTGAGTGAAGGAATTTGTTTTTTTTCTCTTCAGAGTTGTGATCTGACATGACCTCCAGATAAGGCCAACAGCTGCTTCTGTCATTCTGATTGTGTAAAATGTGTGTGTTTCTTGATGGTTTTGCAGCTTGTTATTTTTATTTATTTATTTTTTTGTTACAGTGGTAACTTTAATGTGGGAGTCTTGTTGTTTTTGATGTGAAGTCCAGTCAAATAGTTAGCAATAGTTAGTACCTTATCATTTATAACATCACTCATGAAGTACAACAGGGCTATTTAACTACATTGCTCTGGGGGCCACAGTAAATGCAGACCAACAGCTCAGGGTCTCGACATCCAGCAACTAAGTCATTATGTAAATAAACCAAGTATTACAAGGTTCTGTTACTATTGAATTAGTTTATTTTGCTGCATTTGAAAACAAAATACAGAATCAAATGTAATAAAAGTAGTGATATTAAAACAAACAAACAAAAAACATATTATGCTTTCTATTTAACACAAATATTATTTTGACATCTCTGACTTGCCAAATTTTTAAATCAATTAGATTTTTACGTATCTTAGTTTTGTCTTTAACTGCTTGTAGTTTTATCCGGGTGTTTTTTACCAGCTTCTACCCAAGATTCTTACTTTTCTGTAGATACCACATGTCCATATCTAACTACAAGAACAAATAATTAAAATAGTATACTTTAAAGTAGTATAATTAAGTAGAAAATGGCTTAATAGATTAATAATAAATTAACTAACCAATTGGCAGGCCGGATGTGGACCTTGGGCCACCAGTTGAACAGCCCTTATCTAAACACATGAGCATAAGAGAACATTAGAACAGGTGACCAAGTTTGACAATCTGAGTTTTGAACAGAAACTGGAAAAACAACAACAACAAACTGGTTAGGTCTTATCAAATTTGATAATAAATACCCCTGAGCTCCACTGGATATTACAATACAATGAAAAAGTATTCACATTCCTTGAACTTTTTCTCATGTTGTCATGTTATAACCACAAACTTCAAAGTGTTTTTCATGGTTTCACTTATTGTTTTTAAAAATAAAAATCTAAAAAGTGTGTCATACATATGTACACATGTATTACTGTGATTATCTGACAAAAAAAACATTTCAAACAAATAACATTAGAAGTTAGCCCACATAGCAGGCAGGTGTGGGCCAGATCTGGTGTCATGCTGGTGCTGCTGGCATGGCAAGTATGTGTCAATCGGATGTGGGCCACGTCTGGCAATGATGGTGCTGTTTTTATATGGCATGCCACGACTGGCTCAGTTGCAGTTTGGTGGTGATGGGTCATCATTCTTTGTGGTATCTGGGCCAAGTTTTATTGTACTGTGTTGGCCAGAACTAGGCCAGACCAATTTTGTTATGTAGGTTTAAACAGAGTTCACCTGTGTATAATTTCATCTCACTGTAAATCCAGCTGTTCTGTGAGCCTCAGAGGTTTGTTAAAGGACATTAGTGATCAAACTACATCGTGAAGACCAAGGATTGCACCAGACAGGTCACAAATAAAGTTGCACTGGAATGATTTTGATCTTTCTGTTTTATAGAGATGTCACATTCACGAACGATCCGAATCTTTTGAACAGCTCTTTACAACGAATGATAGGAGCCGAGTCGCGAGCAGTAACGAGCCATTTGTTTTATTTTTTTATTCCTCATAATCTTTATTTTTTTCATTCTTAAATCGCTCACGCTTAGTTTTTTCATGGAAATCAAGCAGAGCAGTGAAGTACAGCAGCTCATGGGGAAAGGGGAGGGGATTTCTGTTTAACAAAACACATGGTTTCACCCACGTAATGTGATGGCGTCATCACGTATGGCGACGTGATGATGTAACCCATTCAAAATTAAATGGCTCTTTTGAATGGCTCTATGAAACAAAGATCCGGATCCCTTCAAAGAGCCATTTATTCCATCTTTACTGTTTTAGAATGAACCAATCAAAGATAATTTCCATCCAGTGTGACTGAGCTTTAACTATTTTGCAGAGGAAAAAAAAGGGTAAAACTTTATTTCTCTGTGCAAAATGTGCAAAGCTGGTAGAGACAAAATCCAAAAGACACAGCTGGAATTAAGAATGGTGATTCCACGAAGAAGCAAGAATCACTACAGTTACAAACCATGTCACACATCTCAAAGCTCTAACAGCTCTGTCTTTTTAAATGTTGCTCAGATATTCCAGTAACTCACTGATGTGAATACAGCATGTTCCATCTCTGCAGATTTGTCCTCACCACTTGCTGAAGCCTCAGTCTGGTCCTCTCTGCACCAGGTGGAAGGAGGTTTTTTTTTTCCTTTGTGGGGGTCACACCCCAGGTTATCCCTCTACGCACACTTAACCCCTGACTCTCCCCAACATTCACACACTCTGTCATCACAGGTCCTGGCTGCTGTTGACCTGAGCACCAACACATGCTGAGGACAACTTAACCTCTGGACCTTCAGACAGAGAAACACACACTGACCGGGGGGTGGAGATCAGTGTGTGTGCATGATAAAAAAAACAAGAAATAAAAAGGAGAAGGTTTTTCCTATTAAGAGTGAATAAATAGTTATGCTGTTCCTGATTTTGAGTGGACTGAAAAAAAGTTGGGACGTTTATCGTTTCATGCTTTTTCTGCCAAATGTTTTGTTTTCTCTCGTCTCTCCTTCAGTCCCTGCATCAGTAGTGAACTCGTGATGTTAAGTTTTGAAATAAAACTCAACAAGAAAAAAAGTTCTGCAGATTTATTTCATCTGCTATAGAAACAAACAAACAAAAAATAATAATACACTCTAAAATCTAATAAGTTGAGTTTACTTGAAAAAATCTTGGAAACCGATTGCCTTAAAAAATTTAAGTAAATTTAACTATTAGTCCTATGTTTTGTTTACTTAAGATAAACTTGTTCAGTGTACTTAAGACTTTGTTGTATGAACTTATTTATGTTAAGTAAATTCAACTTGCTTTTTAAAGTTGTTTTAACTTAGAGATAGCAAGAAATCTGTTCTTAACTTAGCTACATCAAGTTAGTCCAAATTACACAAACAAGTAGAGTTTTCTTAACAGAATCTAGGAAACTGATTGCCTTGAAAAATCTAAGTAAAGTCAACTATTAGTTTTACATTTTGTTTACTGAAGATGTACTTGTTCAATGTCCTTGAGATTTTGTTCTAGGAACAAAATTTGTATAAAGTTATTTCAACTTACCTTTTGAAGTTAAGTTAACCTGTTCTTAACTTAGCTATATGAAGTTAGTCTGACTTACACAAACAAGTACAGTTTACTTAAGAATCTAGGTAACAGATTGCATCAAATGAATAAAATAATTACAAAATGATGTTAAGTTCACAAGGTTCAATGTTTTATTTTTAAAAATTGATATCCTTAGCATCTTAACAAAAGTCCACATTTGCACTGTAAAACACAATAAGTACTATACTTAAAATTGTATGCAAACTCATTGCCTCAAAAGAATACATTTTTAAAACATGAAACATATTAACCTACGTCACCAACAACATTACCTTTAATTATCTATAAAAACATGTTCCCATCACATATTTACATTTTCAGCAATGATTTCAAACTTGTTGAAGAACAGCAGCACTGGATGTGGGCTGGAGTGTTTCATTCTTCCTCAGGGGGAACAGTCAGCGCCCCAACTCTACATTGACCAAGGCTGCTTCTTTTCTGGCAAACTACAACAAAACCCATTTTCAAAGCATTACAATAACTTAACTTGTAAAACACTTGTGAATTACATGTACCTGGGTGGTTTGACATCAGTCACTTCTTTACCCCATTTGAATTTCTCATGTATATAGAAAGTACACAATAACCATAAAACTTTAAAAACTAGATAATTACAGCATGTTTTGAGCCTGAACAGAAAATTTGCAAAGCATGTTTCGTAGAACTCTGGAGTCGTCACCCCCCTTTCTTTTTTTTTTCACTCTGGAGTCGTCACCAAGTACTAGATGAAGACCTTTAAGGACAAGTGGACGGTGCACTGGTCAGTCACACTGGTTGTCTGAGACAGAAACAAAACAAACAATTTAAAATAAATAAAATCTACTACCAATAAACTGTTAAGAAATTGACAATTTATAAATCTACATTATGACATCAAATCTCAAACGGTTGTATCAGAACGCAGAGAACAATTATTACATTACTTCCTCATCTATCAAGTAACATTACCATACTTGCTTTTTGTTTTTGCAGGCATCACATAATCATCAATAAGAACTAATAAATAGTTGTGGCTTTTAAAGTGTATAACATGCCTGCTTATGTTCTAAACTCCAGTGAGTTTTAAAAAATGTGCAAAATTCCTCTTTGTCTTTGGAAAAATAACTGATAAAAGATTTGTCCAAAGTAGTTGAGAAGCTCTTTCAAGTTAAATTTACTGCTGTGACTGACTTAGAACATAACACATGGCCTTATTGATTCTAGTTTAGTACAACATAAATGTTTAATGCTATCAATGCAAACACACATTTTATGTTAAATAACTATAAAGTTTAAAACTGTAGCAACCTTTGGCCTCTGAAAGTAAATAGACCAGAGCGTGGTAAACTCAGGCAATATTTAAACTTTTAACTATGACAGCACACTAATGATAAAGAAAATTATGTACACAAAGAACTAATATGTACTTACCTATTTAGTGTACCATAAGTGTAAATAACAGCTGACAATGAAAATAAATTATGAGATGGGTTCAGAATTAAGCATAAATCTCTTTGGTTAGCAGGTATGCTAGTTGAGCAGGAAATGGAGTAAAGTTGATCTGAGCATGCCCAGAATGTTAGGTGGTAACTCTTTACAATGCAAAATCCCCACCAATTTATAATACTTGGACTCAACTTAAGTATATTAACTTACCAAGCATTTTCTATCCAAAAGTTCACATCACTTAATTAAGATGAGTATAAACAACAAGTTAATAAAAATTAAGTTAGCTTTACGTGAAATATTTTATTAAGCAGAATGTTGCATTTTACAGTGTAGTACTCACTAAAAAACTCTTTTCAACTCATTTCATTCATTATGTGGTAGTAGCTGAGAGTTATCTCTAACCCTCACTAACACATCTGATGATACAGCACAAGATTTCATACAAGGTTCAAGGTCTCATAAGGCGTCATCACTGTAAATGAGAATGTGTTTTCAACTGACTAACCTAAATTCCCACTCCTGTTTGAAAAAGTATTGACTGATGATTATTATGTTGCAAATTAACTCTTTTGCATTCTTGTGTATTTGTGTATACGTATCTACCCCTATTGATATTTTATTTTATTTTATTTTATTTTATTTTATTTTATTTTATGTGTTTGAAATGAATAATTAAATTAAAGGTCAAATAAATAAATAACGTCATGACCGTGTTTTTACTGGAATGTTGTCGATTCTGTCATGATCAAAGTTTTATTCCTTAAAGAATAATCTGTTCCAAATATTCCACCAAAATGTTGGTCATGTTGTACACCTAAAGCCCTACAATCTTGGGGCTTTAGGTGTAGGAAATCTTACATTTCCTTAATAAGCAGATATTTATATTTTTAGCTGATCTGTCTTTCATGCACGAATTCATGAGTCAGTATTTAACTGACCCAGGCTGTAAAAACAATGACAGAAATGTAGTAAAAAAAACAGCCTAAAACATCACAAAACAGCCTGCCTTCAGGTCCAGGTCTCCCTTTAAAAAGAGATCTGAGATCTCAATGGGACTTGCCTGGTTAAATAATGGCAAATAAATAAATAATAATAAATAGTTCTTGAGATCTTTATACTAAGTTCCTAAGGTTAAACTAAGAAATACGTAGCCATTTTAGTCAAACCTTGAAATAACATTGTGCACAATCTCCTGACACGTCACAAGATATAAGTTTTGTGAATGACTCTGTTACTACCATATCAAATTTTAGCACAATATTTAAGATTAACTAAGTTATATACATGTCTGTGTTTGCTCATATTGATTAGCTGTTGGTGCCATCACCATCATACATAAATGTACATGTAGAAGGCACAGATTGTAGTGTAAAGCACTTTAAGTAGGTTAAATAAAAAGGTGCTACATAAATATAGTCCATTCAAGACCATGTAAGATATTGCAATATTGTGCAAAATTAGGTATGATGTTATTTTTTAAGGTTTGACAAAAATGACTTCAACTTTGTCATTTGTTCTCAACAGATTAATTTAGTTTTAAACTTTGGTTTGGAATGCTAGGCTTTTAATCTAATGTTACTTCAAAAATATATATATACAAGATCTTTACAGTTTGTCTTTGAACAACACAGCCTTTTTGTACATTGATTTTTTTTTACTGTATATGCTTTTACAGGAACTCCTCTACAGACCTTTTATGCCACAAAAGTATACAAACTTTGTACTTACCACAAGTTGCAAACCAACAGTGCCACATAAAATAAATGACTGTAAGTTGCAGAAAAGAAGTGCAACATAAAATTATTTACCCTAAGTTGTAAGAAAGCAGTGCCATAAAAAATAAATGACTGCAAATTGTAAAAATGTGCACAGCTAAACTTACCGTAATTAATTAATTAACAGGATTTGATGAAATTTTACACCATCTGAAACAAATGATCATAAATTGTAGAAAAGCAGCACCACATAAAATCAATGATCATACATTTAAAAAATAAATTGTGTCACCTAAAAGAAATGATTGAAAATTGTAAAAAAAAAAAAAAGCTGTGTTGAATAAAATAAATGACAATAAAAGATCAAAAAGATTTTCTGATCAAAAAGTTTTGCTTAAACTGCAATACCATGAATGTATAAAAGCTACTCAGTCATCAACAAATTACCATAAATTGTTAAAAAGCCACACTACATAAAAAAGTCAATGTAAGTTCTAGAAAAGCCGTGAAGCAGAAAATCAATTACCCTAAACTTTGGAAAAGCTGTGACATATAGAATTAATTACCATTAATTTTAGAAAACCTGCACAGAATAAAACAAAAAACTACCATAACTTGTACAAAAGCTGCACCACATAAAATGTTTTCTACCATAACTCATAGAAAGGCTGCTAAGCCTAAAATGAATTACTGTAAATGTGAAGCTGAAGGAGACAGAGTTGAATGAATGTTGGTTTATTAACAAGTGAATTATTCATGCTGTCCTGTGACCCAACATTTCTATACAAATTTAGTTATTCTAAATGTAGTTGTGTGTGCTTTTTATTGCACTGCTACAGTTTTCTAATTTAATTTCAAACAACTGGTGGATGTTGACCAGTTTTGCATTTACATTATGAGGCACAGCAGCCAACATTTTTATGATTGCAGGACTGACTTCACATTTTATGGCCTCACATGATGCTGCGAGCAGAGGTTTGAAGACAATATGTTCAGTGTTTTGTGTGTGTCAGCAGAAACTAAAATACAACTTGAATGTGTTGCTCTGCAGAGGAAGAATAAAACTGAGGACAGTGATGCAGATCAGGCGGTAAGGGGAGGAAGAATGAAGAATGTCCAAATTTTGGGGGAATTTACAGTTTGCAAAACAAAAAAAAGTTGACCAAATCTACAAGAAGAAAAGTTTGCTTTAAAGCTCAAAGCTGCTTTTAATGTAGAAACTTAGTTTGATCCCCTCAACACAAGGTGTCGCGGTATTGAGGGGATCTGTTTTGGTGGCCTTAGGATCGCATCTCTGATTTTGCGGATGATGTTGCCCTATTGGCTTCATCAGATCGTGATCTTCAGCTCTCACTGGAGCGAGATGAACATCAGTGCCTCCAAATCTGAGACCATGGTCTTGAGCCAGAAAAGGGTAGGGTGCCTTCTCCGGGTCGGGGAAGAAGTTCTGCCCCAAGTGGAGGAGTTTAAGTATCTTGGGGTCTTATTTACGAATGAGGGAAGAATAAAGCGGGAGATAGATAGGCAGATTGGTGCTGAGTGTTCAGTGATGCGGACTCTGTACTGATTTGTCGTGGTGAAGCGAGAGCTGAGCCAGAAGGCAAAGCTCACGATTTACCAGTCAGTCTACGTTCCAACTCTCATCTATGGTCACGAGCTTTGGATAGAGAACAAGATCACAGATACAAGAGGCCGAAATTAGTTTCCTCTGTAGAGTGTCTGGGCTCTCCCTTAGAGACAGGGTGAAAAGCTTGGCCTTCCAGGAGGGACTCCTAGTAGAGCTGCTGCAGAAGAAAAAGGACGAAACTTAGTTTGAACAGGAAACATCAGAAGCTGAACAATACACATTCAGAATCATTCAGTATATAACTCAGGTTTTAAATGCAATAATATCATGGTCCAATAACACGCTGGCGTTGTGTGCCAGTGAGGAACACAATCGAGAATTGCCTGCAGGCTCAAATATTAAACCACTGAAAACATCCAAAGTTTGTACTGGCCTTTTATCCAGATTTAATCTGTCCTGACAGTCATCTGGAGCCACACAGACACCTGTCAGCAGACCCTCCTCATACACACTCGTTGATTTCACACCTTTTACTTATTTTAAGCAAGCCTTTTCTCATCTTTCCATCACATTAAAATAACCACTCAATTCTGATGCATTTCCCAACGTTTCCTAGCTAGACAACAGTTCCAGATCTTTTTTTTTTTTATTTTGGATACTTCTTGTTCCATCCATCCATTATCTTCTTCTTATTTTGAGTTGCAGTGGCAGCAGCTTGAGCAGGGAGAACCAGACCTTTATTTCAGTAAATAAGTAATAGACAGTAATTTTAAGATGGACAGCCAAGTAAGTGCTGTGGTCAAGTCAAGCTTTTTTCACCTCAGACAGCTTGCAAAGGTGAAGCCTTTTCTTTCCCACCAGCACTT
>JARVJO010000330.1:1787371-1813908 GCA_031762555.1 Cynodonichthys magdalenae
CGGACCGGAAAAAAAAACAAGACGCTCCTCCCATTTAGACGCGCGTCTAGTTTTGTTCTGGTCTGAACGTCTCTGAACGTAGCACGTCCAACTTGAGGCGTCAAGCGCGTTTTAGATGCTCAGAACGCGTTTGGTGTGAACGCAGCTTAAGAAAGGCAAGGGTAAGAAGTATGATATAGTTCCCCCACACTTTCTCGATGTCCTGAAAAGAACTGTTACCACAAGAGAGAACCAACTGATTTTAATAAATGAAGAGTTGCTTTTGTGATGTTTGCTTGTAAAACAAATGCGATTAAAACAAAATCATAATTGTGAAAAATGCGTCAAAGAGATTAAAGTGTTTGCTTTGCTATTGTGTTTACCTTTGTACTACAGAAATAAACCTTTGTAAATAAAATATCCAATCATGCAAATGTGTCCCCTCATTCCATTGCACATTTTTTCCTTTCATAAATGCAGCTTCGTGGCAAACAAATGAGAATGAATAATCACGAGTGGTTGGAAAAGCCACTGGCGTTTCCCAGAGGGCTCCTTCAGCCTGAAAACACTGTTGTGTGACAGCATCAGACACAAGCCATGCATCATAACAATACGGCACTGGCACTCTCAGGACATGTTGACACAGCAGATAGCCAGGTTGGCAAAGTGGCGATCGTGCCCACACTCTGGTACGTCTGGCAGAAACATGATCTGGAAGAGTCAGCAACTGGGGCCTCAGGCATGGCTGTTGGCACGCCTTGGCATTTTTACTGCTTGTGTAATGAGTGTGTGATTGATTGAGACCACAATGGGGACTCATGTAGTCAGAGTGGTGTAGAGCGCACACCAGGCGGTTGGCACTCCTGGATTAGCGGTCCCTTAGGCTCCCACCCAGATTAAATGGTTACATTGAACAGCATGAATAAAAAAAATGATTTTTTCTCTTTGGAACATGCCCACAGATTGGTGTGTTTACTTCTGGGGTTGCTGTAGAGAATGCTTTAGATAAAGCTTTTACAATTTCCTTTTGCCCCAAATACAACACACCTTTTACCAAACTGAAAATCTCCTCCTCTGATTTTGGCAGTGTCTAAATATATAATTAACAGCCACAATTGCACAAATGGGACACCCGAAACATGATTATGCTGATGTTCAGGGTTACCTCAGTCATTTGGATAATTACATTAACATGCTTGGGGCTATGCTGTCCCAGAACAGAAGAGGGTGGTGCCACCTGAGCTGTTTCACAGCATCCAGAACTTAAATGGTATCTTGTACTAATTGGGACATTTGTAACTATAGGCATCATAACTTTACCTAAACTTTACAGAGAATGGCATCCATAGGCTGCTTTTATGTGAGCTTATGGTTTGTGGGAAGATGGATCATCTTGGTCTTATAGGAATGGTGGTTTCACCTTCGGGGCACAGATGCCAGGCAAAGTCCCACCTTCTTTGCTCTACTAACTCATCTTCAAATGCTCACTTAACCAAATGAAACGTGACTCATTGTAATGTTTTACATTTTTACCTGCACAATAAATTATACAGGCATTTTTTATTGCACTTTCGTACTGCACATCATTAATTAATTTATCAACGTCCCAGTTCTAATGGGATATTTATGTTTTTTTTTTTCCTATTCTGTTTTCAGTTTGTGAAAGATGTGGCCAAAAAAACCCCTAGCTTGTAAAAAGTAAGATTTGTTGCTACATCCTGAAGAATTAGGAAATAAAATCTCCATTCGGTGACATCCTGACTGGAGATTTATCAGGCTGTTCCTATTGATCTTTAATTTATTATTCCATCCAGGGCAATGGGCTAACGCAAGTAAAACAAGGAATTGGCTCTGGCCTCAGATGATGACTCGCACTTAATCAGTGCCTGACAATGAAGAGCCCCCCTCCTAATTATTGACGACTGCAGAATAGCTTTCCTTAGCTTCCTTATTTATTTAGACAAGGGTCAGTGAAATTGCTATCTCTGCGTCCGATTCAGACTGTCCAGTTGGTTAGAGCAAGCTGAGGTCCCAAGGGAAGGAGAGGTGAAAGGGTGACTTGGTCAGGGATTAAGAGCCCTAAAGGCTCAACGATACACAGTTGTTCTTTCCAAGCAAGGAGGGATAAGATGGAGAAAAGATTTACTTATCAGTCAGCTCATCGGCCAACAGTCGCAGAAACACAGGTGCAGCTTGGCAGGAGATTGGCTTAAAGCGACAAGAACATAGCCTCCTGTCCTTAATTGTTCTTTTTTTCTAGTCTTCCAGGTTTCTGTGTGTATAATTTACTGAATGCTTAACATTGTTAAATAGAGGTATGTGAAATGGCTTGTGGTTAGAAAATGTCTTTCATTATTTTGCACTAGGTGGACCAAAAAATGTCTTTCATAGCAAGCATTCCAGACATTTCTTTGTTTCATTGGTGAAAACTGCATTATGGGCAAGAAAAATACAAACACTATGCCAACTCAATTTGTTTTTTTCTCTTCCACGCTGCACCTGTAGGTAATGCTTGGTCATAAGTCAGGAAATTAGGTCTGGTGAGAGAGGGTGGTCTGACATTTCTCCCTCCACACCACAAGGAGACTAATGTACCTCATAAAACTGTGGGAAAACGGATTTATCTAACGACTTATTATTTCCCTCTTCGCAGCATTCATTCACATCTACTTCTTTACCTAATCTGACACAGTCCAGTAGGTTTCCTCCTTCTGCTGAAGGTGACTCTAGACACCTCAGTACCAGAAGGTAATATCTCAATGTGGCAGCATCACTAAACCTTTGGTAAGTACAAATGTTTATAAATATAAATTTGAACAGAGAAATTGAGAAAAGCTTGTTGTCATATGAGTGTTTGATTAAAAAACAATTTCTGAGTTCCTCACAGCTGAACTTCTCTCCCTCCAAGGGACAGCCCACCACCTGTATCTGAGATCTTCTTCTTGCTCTCACTGCCCAGAGTTTGTGTCCAGAAGTGAGCCACTTAGCTCGGCTGGTAAACAGAGAGCTTTACTTTGCAGATCAGCTCCCTTTTCAACACAATGGACCAGTGAGGTGGAAAGATCTTTGCAGTTCACCCTTTTCTGATAGAGGACCATGGCCTTAGATTTGGAGGCCCTGATCTTCAGGCCACTTCACACTCAACTGAGAACTGGTGAGAATCCTGAGTCTGCTGAACTGGACCCCGTAGGTCTTCTGATTGCACCAAGAAATTCTGTCCATCAGAGTTATGAACAGAATTGATAACAACAGGCAGCCCTGGCGAAGCCTGATTCTCACCTTTAAGAGATTTGACTAAATGCTGACTATGCAAACCAGAGTATTCCACTGTTTGTATAGGGACTGAATCGCCCAAAAAACTAGACATGTCAATCTCTTCTCCAAGTCCACGAAACATATTAAGGACCCTAGCAAGGGTACAAAGCTGGCAGTGTTCTACAGCAAGAATGTAAAACAATGAAACCAATGAAAAGGTTTAATTACTGATGCATAAATATTAACCCTATTACTTTATGACTGATCACAACTAAATTAAAAGTCAAAATTTGAAAAAGATTTCAGTCTTAATATAAAATCTTATGTTTTAACAAAAATATTTAAACATGAGATGCAGTTTGCTTTACTTTTTAATTTTTACCTTGTGTTACTTGTTATCTAAACATAGAAGAGTCATCCTCATTTGTGGAGCCTCAGTTTACGTATCTACCCTATATTTCAACAAAATTGGCAAATTGAGCTATATTGGTTGTGAAAACATGCATTACATTATTACCACTAAAAATCAAAACTATTTTTATGTCTGCTTCCCCTGAACGCACATCTCTGAAATCCAGAGGTGAAACTTCCCTCCAGCCCATCCCTACACTTTCTTCCACAACCATGAAACTTGTTCAGCAACACGTTCGGATACTTGTACAACCCTGGAGAGGCTCACATGCAACAAACTGACTGCATTTGCAAATAGGCAATTCGTTTTAGGGTGGCACTGGGCAATGAGCCATATAATCTATAACTGCCCCATGAATTGGACCATTTCCAAGCAACTGTTTTCCCAATCACAAAAAGGCTACAAATCTTGCAAATACAATTTTTAAAATTCTTCTCACCATGTAGCTCACAAGAAATAACTAGCTAACTTGGCAAATTTAGTTTCAATTCAGCCAAAAAAAAATTGCTGCAGTGAAAAAACTATATTTTTGTTTCAGTCTAACTGAAAGGACCCCTCTGCTGCTTACAATTTATGTTTCCTGTAATGTTATGCAACTGATGATGCTGTTAATCGATTGACTAGGATGTAATTAACCTTTGTGATGACATGCATTTCAAGACGGTTTCAATGATTCATCCCAGTCTGTGTTGTAATGTCATCTTTTACGTTTGACTTGTCAAGCTCAAATTGCCTCTTTGTTATAAGAAGCGTGAGCGTCAGTACGGCAGCGATCAATCTCACCTCTGCAGTGAAACGTTTAAATGTTTATATGTACAGCTGTTATTTCTCATGTTTGCACACAGATCCATTAGAGTAAACCAACATGTTTATCTAGACTCCCTGTGACCTGCCGGCCCTTTATCAGTGGGAGACTCTGCACCTGGATGTTTGCAGGCGAAGGTGTGCATCATTTCCAAAACACATTGACACATTTCCTAAACAGTTTTTTCTCATTAGAAAAAAAAAGAAACTTTATTGATCCATTCATATATTTTCTTTACCTGTGTTTCCTTTCTGGGCCATGGGAGAAGTGGTGCCCATGTCCAGCAGTCACTATGCAAGAGGTGGGGGACACCCTGGACAGGTCACAAGTCCATCACAGGGTCACATACAGACAAACAAGACAACCATTCACCTTCTCACCCTCATCTAGGGATGACTTCAAGTTACCAATTAACCTAACATGTATGATTTTGGCTAGTAAGAGGAAACCAGAGTACCTGGAGAAAACCCACAGGAAGAACATAAAAATTCCACACAAAAAGTTCTCAGGCTGTGAGGCAATCCCTCAACCGTCTCTCTTTGAGATGCCATCTCTAACCATTGGATCATTGTACCACAGAAAATACTGGTGGTATGACCAAATAATTGTGAACAGTGATATGTTTTAGAGACATCATGGATGTCTGTGCAGGAGTGTGACTTCCTGAGTGAGAGTTTGTGATTGTTTGCATGTCACAGGTCAGACTGGGAGAAACTTGAAGGCTGATGGGATCATGACATAACGACCAGAACATGTCCCGCAACACACACTCACACTCCTCTCACTCCCATAAGGAATGCCATTCATCAGGCAGTGTGACTTTCCTGTTTGAATTAGGGGTGCAAACATCGGCCCGCCGTGATAAATGATGTTGATCCAGGGCCAAAGGATCAAGGCAACTGTAATGTGGTGTAAATTGATAAAGAAACAAAGACAGAGACAACAAAAGAAACTGATGAAGTTAGCACTAAAGCCACACTGAAGAGGGAGGAGGGCTGGAGAAAAAGGACAAAGGGGATGAGTGAAGCAAAAATAAAAGAATAGATGGATTTTAAAATGGGCTTAAGAGGAGCAAGGCAGGGGGGAAATCAAGAATGTCTGGAGGCCACACTTATTTCTTTCAATGAAAGGAATGCACACACACACACACACACACACACACGCACACACACATTTAAATTAAGATGTGCACTAAAAAAGAAGCAAAAAAAATCAATAAACAGTTTAACACCCATTTTCCAATGGATGTTAGAATATCTTTATGGAACACAAGTGTGTGTGTTCATGTTGCTCTTTCTGCTCATGTATATGTAGGAGTGTCCTATGTGCTTTTAGCTGCGGGGGGACTCCTGTGGGAACATACGCCCACACTCATCCTCAATCAACTTTCCCCTCCCTCCTCTCACTCCAACACCCCAGCAGGCTTGTCTGCCCAGCTGCCTGAAACATCCTTTTATTGCATTGAGCAAAGAACGTGTTCTGAGGCAGGAACATCTTTAATGACTGAACGGCAGGATGTCCCTAAGCCTTATGTTGATGTACCTGATGGACCGACCCCCCCTTACATATGGGTTTAATATGAACTGGTGGTATGAGGCAGTTCTGGGTAATTAGCACTGTGCACTGAAAAGTTGTTACATTAAACTATATTTGAGAAGCTCTTGTTTCAAATTGTTCATATTAAAGACTTATTTTAGATATTTTTCCAAAAATATCCATGTGCATTTTATTTAGATGTTGAATTTTCTTTAAGAATTGTTGACTTTTACACTAGCTGTGTCCTTTTACTCCTCCATGTAAGGCACATTCGTAGGCAACATCTTGTGCGGCTGACAAAATTTATCACAGATGGTAGAATTCATTTTTAAATATATGTTTAGCAATGTAGCTGATGAAATTTATAATACAACAAGATATTAAATAAAAGGCAATTACAAGTAGCCTACTGATACTGGAACTAAACTCAAATAATTAAGGTTGTTATTTAGTTATGTGTATTGTTTTTCTAATATTACTGAATTTTGTGAAGTGACTGAAGGTGTGTGATATAAAATATATGACTATGGTAATGGTACAGTGTGTGGTCACGCAAACATTCGTCATTCATAAACTTGACTGTCGTCTTTTACAGCTGTTTATGCAGCCTACACTGGTGGCCTACAGTAAGCCGCGCTCTACCTGGGATGCAACCCCTGAATTGAGACACAGCTACTCTGTTTTTTGTAGTTATAAAGTGTGGGACTCACTGAAATGTTCACCCATTACACACCCATCACAAACTAGTCAATTACAAAAATGTAATAAAACTATACAAATGTAAACCCATTACATTGCCTGAGCCACTAATATGCAATAGGTAAACTCACAATACCAACAAGAAACAATCCTTATTTCTTTGTTGTAACAATGCTTCTTGGCAATAAATCTTATATCGTTGGAAAGCCTGTTAGTTTTCTTGCTAAATGGCTTCACGTTTGTAAGAACTGTGCATTTGTGGGATGAGCAGTAGAGCTAAGTGGGTTGCACACTTTTAATCGCTTCTCAATAGCCGAGAGTTCAGACCCTCTGTATGAAGCAAAGTGGAGGACAAGGGGCTGGGTTTTACCAGGCTATCACAGAGCCAACAGGTCCAAAAAAAGAAACCCAGATATCCCTCTCCCCATTGACACTTTCCAACTCATTCTGGGAGTCCTAGAGTCGTTTCCAGGCCAGAACGGATAATCCCTCCAGAGAGTTCTGGGTCTTCCCCACGGCCTCCTACCAGTGGGACGTGCCTGGAACACTTCTAAACTGAGACATCCAGGAGGCATCCTGATCAGATGCCCGAACCACCTCAACTGACTCTGACTCCTTTTGATGTGGAGGAGCAGTGGCTCTACTCCGAGCTCCCGGATGATGGAGCTCCTCACCCTATATCTAAGGCTGAGCCTGGCCATCATATAAAAGAAGTTAATTTCAGCTGTTTGTCTCTGGGATCTTGTTCTTTTGGTCATAATCAACGCCTCATGACCATAGGTGAGGGCTGTAATGTAGACAAATCAGTAAGTTGAGAGCTTACATTATACACGTATACTGTGTATAAAAACTAAAAAGGTAATATTTGAGTATTTAAGGTAGTTGGTTTGCACTTGTAGTAGAATGTTTTGAAGCACTCTCCCTCTCACAGATACTGAATCTGAAAACCCACAGGCATACTTAGACCCCCAAAAAAGAGAACCATAAGCAAACAGTTGAAACAAAGTCAACCTCCCTAAAGAACACAAGGTCAGAGATACAGTTCTACAGTTCATGCACTTGTCATGTCTGTGCCCTGAATTAGAGCTCTAACAGCAATACAGTGGTTTGGTACCTTTGTTAATGATAACCCAGGTTGGTCCCAGGGTTAAAGTAATTTACTCGACCAGTGCTGCTGTCTCATTTCTCAGTAACTAAACACTGCCTTCATCCCTCAGCTTAACAAAATCCAGACCAACATATTTATCACACTAAAGCAATGGTAAATGACTCAGGCAATGACTTATTGTCAAAAGTCTCCACAAAGACACAATTTCAAAACCGTTAACAAGTCAAACGGCTCCCTATGAAATGCCTTTCTAGATCTTCATAAATCTACATGAGTGCATATTCTTTATTTAAACCAGAGTATTTCTACATGTTGCTTAAATTTGTCGTTTGGCAAATATTTTTATTTTGCATAATATAATTTGTTTTTGTCACCTAAACACATACAGTACTTGAATGCATAGTAGGAAAACTATTAGAATTTGCCAGTGACCAGGTTAACTACCTTAGCAATACAGCCAAACAACAATGGATCATGTATTTTTGTACACTGAAAGGCAGTAGCAACATGTCCCATAATAGAAGTAGTGCTATGAGTATGACTGATACAAACAAACAAAATAGAAAATAAACTGAAAATAAACAACAATGGGACTATCTAAAATTTTTATGTGCACATGTGCCATACTGGGTTTTAAGGTCAGGGTGGGTCAGGAATTTCTGTCTTCGTGAGTTGAATTTTTTCATAAGATTTGTTGTGTTTTGTGAGTTTTCATGGGTCCCTTTAACCCTCCACTATTCCTAAAACCTGTTAGTAATTAAAATGTATGTTTAGTTGACAAAAAAAAAATTAAATGCACACATTACCAGCAGCAGAAGTTTGACCTCCTGACTATTTTTATTTTCCATCATGAGCCCTTAATTCTGACTTAAATCAGATGCACCAACTGCAAGATTTATTTTTTAATCAAGAATTCTTAATTTTGCCAGTCCCTTTCATCAGCCAAATGCAACCACACTCCACTCTAATTTCAAACATATTACCATAACACTTTAAATCTACACCGCTTTGCTCTAATTTACAAGGGTTTCATCTTGACAAATCAGAGCCACTCATCTAATCATCCCATCTAATGCAGCGACTCATATCTCCACAAGCCAATCTGTTACTCTGAGATTGCTCTCAATCACTTCCAGACACAATATACGCATCACACTGTATCCACAGGAACTGTCACTCTCCTCCCATGAGAATGTGTTACATATCTATATGTAGAGTTAACTGGTGCCATATGGCACTTTTTACAGGACTGGCTAAGGCTATCGATGCCAAATCTACCATTAGGGACAGACCTACAGGCTACTGACAGATGACTCTTTTATTGCATTAAACAGGAGTTCAAACAGGCAGAACTAGAAAGTAAGTACATATACATACTGCTTTCACTGGAGGTGGAAAGTAGCAAATTAAATTTACTCATGTTATTGTAATTAATATGAATTTTGTGTGCTTGTGCTTTTTTTAAGTTAATTATTTAAATATGTATTTTTACTTGAGTATATTTCATTTCAAGTATTGTACTTTGAAATACCATCTATTACAAAGTAAAACTGGGAATTTAACCTGCTGAGCCCAATGGGCCTGGTACAGGGCCTACAAGAGAATTGAAGAAGACAGTACTTCTAAAACCCTGTGGGCTACATTTCAATGGCATAAAAATCATAATGTGTATCATAATGCCTTTTGTGACCTTGTTAGTAAAACATACATCAATGCCTGACAATGCTAAGATTGGTTAGCTTTTTTTTTTTAGCTGTTAACTCTTTAAATGACTTGACCTGATCATAAAGAAAAAGCATAATGAATTTCCAAACTCACACCTGAAAACATTTCAGAGTCAATAAGTGGACAGAACCTGGTCTAATTAAAACGTACAGCCTGATGAAATGATAAATACATTTATCAATAGTACATAAGCAAATTAAGTTATATAAAAATACAATTAAATCATTGATAACTAATTACTTTCTTTTTATCTCAGTAGAGCTGTTATATTTACACATCAGCTGATTATTTACTCTGTGGCAGGAATTTAATTATTTCATTATGTTGGGAAACCATGTTCCAGTAAAATTACCTGCCATTAATGTTTTATTATGAATATTTTTTCAGGTTGAAAAAGATAGAATAGATATTTAGTCAGGTTCACTTCAACACACAACAAGGTTTTTGGAACCACGGGCTGGGAGGGGCTGGACCTTCTTTCACTCTGAAGATGCCCATGGTGAGGAGCATTGGACTGGTCTGGGTCTACTTATAGTCCTGTGGCTTGGTGCCTGTGCTTTGAGGGTTTTCACTGGTAGATGAGAGGGTAACTTCCCTGCACCTTCCCAAATAGCAAAATTTGCCCGGCCCACTTCTGAGAGACACGATGCACTAACACTCGGCCCAGATACCACAAAGAATGACAGCCCTTTGGTGGCCCTGATGTGGTTTGCCAGAGGCGGTCCATGCATGGGCCAGCACCACATAATCCAAATCATAACAGTTCCAGTTGTGACATACCATCTTAAAAACAGTGCCATCATTGCCAGACCTGGCCCACATCTGGTTGACAGATGACTTGCCACATCAGCAGTCAGCCAGCAGTGCCAGCCTGACCAAATCTGGCCCACACTAGTCTATGTGGGTTCAGGTAGGGGAACAGCCTTCTGAATGGAACTTGAGTGGTGTTATTTCTTTGGTAATCTGTGCTGGTGTTCATAATTTTCAAACATAAATATACATGCATTTTATACCAATAAATGATTGAAATTTATTATAGTCATTGTGTTCTTCCAGAAAAAAAAATCAACAAGTCAGCCACAAATAAGTAAAAATTTAGAAATAGGTCTGTTGTTATTTGGCTAAGAGGGGTCCAAATTAGGTTTCTTTTTAATCAGATTAACAAAATCATCTGACTGGAATTGTTAAAGAGACACTATTCTTTAGTTGAATGATTGTTTATTCCTAACTTGTAACTTGTTTGTTATGGAGAAAATGTTTGACAAAGTGTACATGAGTGCATCTGTGTATTGACCGTTCCAAGGATTTCAGCCTAAGGAAATCAGAGAAACAAAAGCTGTCACATCTTTCTTATTGACTTCCTCTTCATCTTCCTCCCTGTCACCTCTCACCCCCTGATGCTGCGTCTCTCAGCCTTATTTAACATCAGAAAAGACCCAGCGTCTTCAGTGTGTACCTTTAAGTCTCCCGAGTCCCTCTCACAGTCACTTACCAAATACTTAATCACGTTTTGGGATGTCGACCCTCTCCACCCAATTTACTAATCCCACCCAAGCTACGCAGCTTTTGTCTTCAGCTAAGGCTCTGAATTAAAGGGGCTTAGTTATCCTGAGAGACAGAGGTTTGTCGGAGTCACACTCACCCCCGTGAGGAGAGAAGGTTTCTATGGGATTCCTTTGACTGCTACACTAGTTATTGGAGCATAAAACTGTCTTTATTTAGGACGAAACCCAGCAGTATCCATGTGTGTGTGTGCTGCATGGAGTGCTGTACATAAATATTCACATGTCAGCACAAAGCTTCAATAGCAGTGTGTGTGTACGTGGTACCAGGGCAGTGTGTAGCACCTAATAACACACAGAAGGTAATCAGTCTTAATTGGTTCAGTCTGATTATTATTTATTATTATTTCCTCCAAAGTCTTTATTCAGCAAGCCTCTGGATACACTCTCAGGAAACAGCTCCTAATTACTAATGGATGATGATTAAACACTGAGGTCAGCCAGTGTGTGTGTTTGTGTATGTGTGTGTATGAATATGAGAGAAGACAAAAGGCTCAAAGAATACGGGGTTGCTTGTTTTATTTATTGACTAATTTTCCCTAAAATTACAGACAGATTTTCCATGTTGTTATGTAAAATATTACAATAGTGAAAGTAGCATTTGTAAAGAACTACATATTGTCTGCTAATTTCCATGCCGACAATTTTAAACAAGGATGTCATGTAGTCATTGGTGATTGAAGTACTGTATAGCCCCATCTCAATTGACCTCGGTTCACGTCTGTTTAGTTCTGTGTCTACATGTGAGTCTGTCCTTCACTGTGGGCATGATTGTTCGTAGATCGTCAGCATGAGGCTTCAGCCAACGTGGTGAAAAATAAAAAAATCAAAGCCGTTGTGGTTTTATTGTCCAGTAGTCTGACTTTTTTTTGTCACAGCACTGTTTATAGGTAGATAATCAGCATTTCTTGATTCTTGAAAGTCTCTCTTTGGACTTGCTTTGGCCTCGAACTGAACCTGGTTTTAGGTCTCTCTCTGAGATCAGAAAATGAACTTTGTTCAGACTCATCAGTTTCTTCCAGTGGTGTGAATCTGTTTTGAAGAAAGACTGCTCCGTCTTCATTTCTCTGGCCATTATCAGTTGTTTTGATTCCAGCCTGTCGCTGCTTTCTTCTCTTAACTGGTGGAGAAAAATCATTTCTCTGCATTTCTGACCATTCACTGTCTAAGAGCTGAATCCTTCCTGAGAGATTTTTTGGTCTGGCACCAACAGAGTTCCATACCTTTGACTCTCAGCTTCCATCTCTTCTCCATGTTGATCTCTCATCTCAGACTTCTCACCCATTTGAACGCATGTTGAGTCCTTCACAACACTCATCTCTTCCAGATGATGAATCTTGAGCTCCAACACCGTCACCTTTTGGAGAAGCTGACAGAAACCCTATTTGGAAAAGAAAGGAGGCATCTTGAAGCTTTTCTGTACTCACTCTCAGCAGTTGATGTTTCAAAAATCTTCTCAGGTTCTTCAACAGCCAAACATAAAATCCAATGTTCTCTGCTTATTCAATATCATCCATCACGTTGGGGTCACCAAATTGTAGATTAAAAAATGCAACGTTCAAAATGGTATGTCCGAATAAATGAAGGAATCCACTGGATTTACTCTGAAAAGCTTTATTCTCGTCTCTGACTCCAAACAGTTTTAGCAGTACACACCACAGGCCTCAGTGACCTTGGGCTAAACCCAAATAAAGCAGCCCAGTCTGTCCAGACTGGATCTGAACAAAGACTCTGCAAAACTCCTCCAACTACTAAAAACATCAACATTATAACCTCTTTAGTCTCTTCCTGTGTTCGCTATTACTGAAGTATCTTCTCATTTAGCAGATTAGGTGTTTGCAAACTTTGACAGCCATTAGCAGACTGATTAGTTTTCACTAAATTAGGTTCCACTAGTTTTAAGTCTGCTAAAAATTCATGTCAATTCAAGTGGTAAACTTCTATCTTTATGCCATTTATCCCACATTAAATAAAAACTATCCCCTCTTACAAGCAGTGCTTTAACATCTAAACTTCAAACTAAGAGCATCAAAATGAAACAAATTTACAGTTATCAATATTTTTAAAAAATACTAAAATTGACTATGTATAAAATAAGGTAGAGAAAGTATTTGCTACTTGTTGTTTGACTAACTTCAAACTATTTATAAAAATACAAACTCGATCAAAGAAAGGTTTTTATTCTGTAAGGTATAAACTGGAAGTATCACAAGTTAGACAGAGATATACATAACTCTGGTTTGGATTGGCAGATTTGGAACATACGATCCCTCACAGCTTCAGTATTAAACCAATAGAAAACTTCAACCGGAAGGAGATGAAGACATGTGCCACTGGCTAAGTGACAGCCAAATTAGCGGTTAGCGTTATCTTCCCCAAATTTTTAATCTGTTCACCAGTTTAGCATTAGCAGAAATAAGATTCTTGTTAAGAAGATTAGAAGTCAATGATGCTAACTTTTTGGTTAGCTGTGCTAGAGCCAGCTCAACCTTAGAGATAGGGTGAGGAGCTCTGTCATCCGACGGGAGCTCAGAGAAGAGCCCCAAGAGCCCCTGCTCCTTTGCATCGAAAGGAGTCCGTTCAGGTGGTTAATCTAAATAAGATGCCTCCTGGACGCCTCTCTTTAGAAATGTTCTGGGCATGTTCCACTAGTCGAGGACCCCAGGAAAAACCTAGAACTTGCTGGAGAGATTATATTTCCTCTCTGGCCTGGGAATGCCTCGGGATTCCCCAGGATGAGTTGGAAAATGTAGCTGGAGAGAGGGATGTCTGAGTTTCTCTTCTGGTTCTGTTGCCTCTGCGACCCAACTACAGATAAGCAACAGAAGACAGCAACGGCGACAACGGTGACTTTCTCTTTGCTTTAATCTCAACTGCTGAAGCTTGTAACTCCCTCAGGTCTTGGTGGTCTTTCTCCCTATCCTTCTTGTACAGTCACTCAGTTTGCGAGGATGGGGTATGATCTGTTGGTCATATACAGAATGCAGACTTACAAGGACTCAAAAGATGAACATAAAAAGACTTTAATAAACAAAATTAAAAAAAACAAAGAACTGATGTAGTCGCAAAACCTACATAACAAAAGATGCTCAGAGGAACACATCCATACAACTTAATACAGTTTCTGTGTGGATTTAAAAATGTGGGAACACCACCTGACAGGACTCAAAAGTGACAATATAATTGTGCTTCTGCTACTTCAGTCAGGGTATGTGAGGACAACCTGAAAAAGTGGCAGAGGGACACAATCTTATTTACCTTGAAGCAGACATAGATCTAGCCAAAGCCATTCTGAATCCTCTTTCACAAGACAGTTCCGCAATATGGCCGCACAGACTGGTCCATCTTTAAGCTCCCTTGAGTCATGCATAAATCACTTGAAGCCGACTAGTTCCTGATCACACGTACATGTTCAGAAATGAACCCGGCAGTGTGGAACCAAAAGACGCGTGAAGCAGATCTCAGCTCGACTAAAGAGGTCTACCATGTATTTCTTGTGTTACGGATGTCTGCCTTGTATCAGACAAAACAAACTGCATTAACTTACTTTAGCAATCCTGTGGTTCAATATTTTTTAAACTAACTACAAAGTTGCTGTTCTGTCATCTTTATTGTTCCTTTGGTTATAAATTTGTTGATTAATCCAGCGATCACTCACTGACATCTGCCTCATATAAAACACAAAACAAAAAACTGAATTAACTTATTTTAGAGATCCTGTGGTTCAATATTTTTTAAACTAATTACAAAGCTGCTGTTTCACATCATCTTTAATATTCCCTTGGTAATAAATTTGTTTGTTGATTAATCCTGTGGTCGCTCACTGATGTCATCAGTTTATTATCCTTTTTTGAGCCGTGGCTGCAAGTTTATTTATTACAAGTCGATCTGCCCGGCTCGGGCCTGGCTCTGATACAACCTTCCTTGGTTGCTTAGAGGGGTGTCAGGGGAAAGCTCTCTTCTACCCCCCTTGCCACCTCCGTGTTTTTTCTGAATGATCAGAAGAGAACCAAACACGCTTCAGTCCTGGACTGAGTTGTCTTGTGAATGAGGTTTGAGTCAAATATTTGTTAGCTCTGACCTAAGCCCTCTAAAAGTAAAAAAACCTGGTACACTATCCCAGCTATAATTTAAAATTTAGAGTAAAATAAAATTAAAAAAAAACTGTCTCAAGGCCATTCTTAAACCATGTCTGTCATGAAACTACAATGTTTTTAGTTTTGTGCTGGCCTTCCGTGCCATAAACACTGCATTTTAATTGCAGAGAAACTCGTAGTACTGAATTCAAACAAATACCATAATGCTGCGCTTTTTTATTCACTTGAAATTATACTTTATATTCTTGTTGTACTTTTGTTCAATTCTTCTGATGATCTGGCATCTTTTATCTGGTGGTTTTTCGTTTGCAAGCCATTAAGTAGGATGCCTGTTTTCCTCTGTCGGCCTTTGTCAAGTGAAATGAGCAAACATACATTGTTTTGGTGGTTGCTTCAGGGTTTGATTTTTCAGCCACATTCTTCTTGGTTCATCACCTGTAGTTAGGCAATGGAAACTATACTGCTTTTAACAGGAACATTTCTGCAGACCGTGATGGCATACTGAGGAGGCCTACTACTACTAAGCACTCCTTAGATTCAACTGTGTTGAACCAGTGCAGCACCTAAAACATGAAGGACACCGGCCCTTGAGGACCGACTTTGGACACCTCTGCTGTATAGGATATATAAGGCAGCTGAGCTGATTGGTGAATGGCTAAAGGTGAATGTGACTGATTGGACAAATACTGAGAGCTGACTGAGGAAGAAATGAGAAATTACACTAAGGAGCTAAACACAAGATTACAGAATAACAAAACACAGACTGGGAAGGAAACTAAACTAAACTGACATATGAGATGATAAAAATATCATAAAAACTACAGAAAATATTAAAAACCAAAAAAAAAAGAAACAAGCAAAACTGAAACACAAAACAACCATAAAACAACACTAAAACCAAGGATACTGATGGCCTGCTCCTCGTAGATTAACGTCCTATATTCCTTCCATTTTTGATGATGATTTTAAACATAACTCCTGTGGGTGTTTAGGACCTTGTAATATTTTCTCTGAGTTGAATTAGTATGGTCTATTTTCAAAGGCTTGGAGTATTTTTGCAATGACATTTGTTTTTTTAAATTACAAATTTTTATTTGAATTGTACTACTAAATAAAAATTTGATTTCACTTTGACACTGAATGTTTTATTGTCAGAAAGGCCTTTTTCACACACACATTTACACACATTTCCTTGGGGGTCAGGTCTGTGGTCCTCCACAGTCACTATTGAATATTCCAATGGAGAAACCTTATATATACAGTACATGCATGTTCACAACTGCACACAATCAGATGTTCCTTTCCAGGGGTTTCTGGCATACACACTATTTTTGGACTGCGTTGGTCACTAAATGACTATGTGTATATATACATATATATCTTTGGGTGTATATATGTATGCATACTTTTCAGCGAGGTCATAATTACTATTGTTATATGCACATATATTTTGGTGTCTTCTTTGTGTTGTCCCCCTTTTGCAGGTGTGGAGGCAGATAGCGAATGTGTTGTCTTGTGTTTTCTCAATATAAATTTCACATATCTTCTTGTTTCTCTTTCAGTCTTTTCTATTCACTTTTCTCCGCTTTGTTCAATTTTTGGGAGGGGAAAAAAAGCCACTGATGATGAAGAAACTAACGTAATAAATAATATGTTTTCTACTGAAGTGGAAAAAAAAGAAAGGCCAATTTATATTGAGCATGACTGATTTATAACATCAACAAAAACATTTAAAGGGAATGAATATTTTTGGGCACTGTACTATCTGCTCACAAAACTAAATGCAAAATGCTGTTTGGACATCATTTCCAGGTGTGAATGTACACAAGACATACATAGAAAACAGTGTCCCTAAATACATTCATCTATTTTTTTACCCATTTATTCCATGCAGGGTTCCAGGGGACTGGTGTTACATCCAGTACACAGGGCACACCATGGACAGGTTACCAGATCATCACAGGTTTCTATACACAGAAATGTGCTTTCTTTATTGAAGTTACAATTTATATATGGAAAGCCTCAAATTACATTTAAGAGTACATCATACTCTTCAATAAAAACAGACAAAACAACATGACTCTTAATGCATCATTCAGTGAACAGGTAAAATAAAATAAAAAGTCAGTATCCAAATATTTCTATTTGATCCAATCCTCCTTGAAGGCTTCTTATGTGAGCTTTGTCTTAAGAAAAGAGTTCCAAATTTTACTTTGCCGTCATATTGTTTTAATACTCCTGTCTTTTCCAAAAATAAAAAAAGTCGCTGACGACCCTTCCTTTATATTCGTTTAACCTACCTGTCTTTATTTCACTCAAGCCTCTGTCATCCCAGCTGTCTTCCTTTTCCTCCCATTCCCATCCCTCTCTTCCCTTCCTCATCAAGTTTGTCAGCCTGTCAGATTTTTAAATAGGCTGAGCGCAGCACAGCGTTGATGTTGATTTCATACATGTCATGCGACACAATTACTTTAATAGTGCCATGAATAGATTTCATGGAGAGTTGGTTGGATTTATTAGAGAGGCAGTTTAGAGACACAAAGAGGCTGTCATTCCTGTTTGGCCTTCAGCTCCAAAGCTCTTATTAGCAGATGAGGCACTTGACAATCCTGCCGTAGATAAGCAATGTTTTATTTAAATAATTTTTTTGAACTTATTTTTTTCTTTTACTTATTTGCAAATATTGAGTTTTATACATGTTTTCTTTTTAAGTCCCTTTATATAGGATTTTTATATGTAGCTAGAGTAGGTGGTCAAGAATCATACTAATTATCAAAAGATGAGCAAACAAGTTTTCCTATTTCAAAAAAACAGTGGCTTGTGGCATGCTGATTTTGGTGTTGATACTGTATTTGGTTGGGCTGGTGTAAACTTTATATCTAAAGCTATGATTCTCAAAGGGTTGGAGTACTTGGAGAGCTTGGTCTTTTCTGGTAATTGTTATTACAAAGGTCAAAAACTACGAATCTAAAGAAATTCTGAAATGCCTGAGGTAGTCATAGCATTTTGACTTTTACACCTTTATTGCGTCTGTCACTTTACGTGAATCAAGATGTCAACATTCTCTCCTGCTACTTATAGTTTTTAGGAGGAATTAAGACCACCGACACTAATTATTTTCCTGTTATTGGGGTTGATACTGATATTAAAGTAATGTCAGCTGTAAACTATCAAACTTTTTAAAATGCAGTTCTTAAAAAAATGAATTCAAATACTATAGAAGAATTATAGAAAAGACAAAGTTCATAAGCTGAACTTAACCTGAACTGAAAAAGATTTTCAACAAGTTTGGTAGCTCTCTCTCTCTCTCTCTCTCGCTCAGTCCTCTTCATCCCTTTTGGGACATGAGGCACCATCAGCTGCCACCACTTGTTTCTGTCACTGGCCACATGTTGTGCTTCACTCCAGGTAAGATTCATCTCCTGCAGCTCTGATGTCACTGTCCTTCACCATGTTATTCTTGGTCTTCTCTGTTTCCTTTTACCGGGTGGTGTTCATCGCAATGCTACTTTAAGGATACGCTGACCGTCCAGCAATTTAAGACGGCAGCATTTTATCTCCACTCTCAAACTGTTGCTCTTCTGGTACGGGTCGTCATTTGTCATTCTCAGGAGCGCAGATGGGATTTTTGAGCTGGGGGGGTCCAAGCTTTCTTCCACATTTACTTTCAAAGAAAACGTATTACTCAAAAAATAATATAAATTTTATTAGGTAATCACGGTCACATTATGGTTCAATAATACTTAAATTACCCACTAATTACCAATAGATTAGTAACTAAATTTCCACATATCTTATGCAGTGTATTACTATGTAATTAAAGCTAGTTAATGAGAATTTGTAATAAAATAATAGTTTAGAAAAGTTATTTACCTATGGATTATACAGTAAATTGCCATATGGTACCCAATAAGTGCTACTGTAAAGACATTTAAGTGGCCAAGAAAGAACTTTGACTAGATATTAAACAGTTATTACCATATAAGACATGCAGGGTTGTACAATGTTTTCAATTAACCTGTGCATAAACAAGCTGCAATGAAGTACTGCATCATTCCCAAGCAAATATAACAAATTACCCAGAAAGTAAGGGGAAACTGCACTGTAAAGGAAAGCTAGTCTTGTTTCTTATATTATCTTTAGGTCATCAGATTGTTTAAGGTTTGTATTTAACTTTTTTACAATCTATGAACAATAAAGCATTTTATTATTACCAAGTAATACACAACATATTACCAAACAAAATAAGCAAAGGGAAACTATTGTAAAATAAAGCTAGTCTTGTTTCTTAGATTTTAAACTGTTATTACCACATAAGGCAAACTTGGCAAGTTTTTTTTTTTTTTACAAAGATGGGAAATAGAAACTTCCACCGTTCAGGCTACACAATTCAAACCATGGTTTATTTAACTGTCTGGAAAAACAGAGTGTGCCACGTATTCTCCGACAGGTGGTACTGTGTTGATGAACATAATTTTATTACACAATAGTGTCTGCAGGGAACATTTTACACAAGGTTTAATTCTTTAGTTTAAGTAAAACTGAAACTTTACCAGAATTGCAACATGCTCTAAGAAACTTTTGATGTTTTATAGTGTTCATGTAATTAGTTTTGTTATATTTACTTAGATTCAAGTTAGATAAAACAAGATAATTGATCAAAGCTGATTAGAACAATTAAAATAAACAAATAAATACATTTTTTACCAAAATATCAGTGCATAAAATGAGCTCCTAATTTTTGGTTGAATCATTTCGTGTTACAAAATGACTACATGATGTAGGCCACAAACTATATTTTCTTTGCTTGAAAAGTGTTACTACAGTTGAGTATTTCAATCTACAGAAGAAAGCAAACAGTTTGATCCTTTTATAGTATTTTACTTGAGTAAAGCTAGTGTTGCTGAAACTGTGGCAGGAGCAAAGTCTCACAGAGCTGCTGTCTGACTATAAACAACACAGCAGCAGCAGGATGTTGCCCACAGGGAGCCTGGAGTATTCATGCTTTCACTGTCTACCATGCCAACCAAAACTGAGTCATTGTGCTCCCAGGAGTTTCAGAGTGAACAGCTATTTTTTTTTTTTTTTTTTGCTGTTGTTTTTAGCAGTAAGTGTTTTTGGCACTGGTGCGGATGAACGTCTTGTGCGCAGATTAGGAAAGAAAAAAGGACCGACCTTTGCCAACGGGCTCAAGGTTGTTGACATATGTAACCCTATGCTACTACCGCAATCATTCCCTCATTCATTCACTATTTCCGAAACGATAACCAGACCACAAATTATATAGACTAGAAAGTTGTGAATTGTTTTTCCTTGTGTTAGGTCTGAAGTCACACAAAAACTTTAAAATCAGTTGGATTTCATCAGAAAAGAAGGGGAAGAAACATAAAAGACACACTGATTTTTAGCCTTGAAAAATGATGGACTTAATGCATTATTTATTAATTACCCACATATACTTCAATCTAATAAGCTATGAAGTTTTCTTTCAGTGCTTCTGAACTTGAAGCTATGCACAAAGCTTCTTTATCTTCCTGTTCAAAAATTGACAAATGTTTTCAACAAAAGATTTTTCTGTGCGTTTTGTTTAAACAACGCTCTGACCCCAATAAAAATAACTGTAACTTAAATCTACACTATGCTGTTTTTTGGCATGACTTGTTTAACCAATTTAAACAGCTGTTTTTGTGTTTAAACTGATTAAATCCATGTTACTTCTGTGATAAGAGGCAGTAAATGTGTCTGCAGGTGAAAGAGATTAGGGTGTGTCTGTTAGCCTTTCAGGTCCACTTTAAATATGCACCCTACTGTTAAAGCCATTGAGCCTTTCATCTCTCAGCAATAACATTGTTTGGACCCAGCTGGGTCAGTGAGCAGGACAGGTTCACATATGATGCAGTAGAAATGAAACAACCACAACTTTACAGCTATAAGCATGAAAAGACCCCTCACTTCATGACTTCTGACCCAGACTCACCTTTCCAGCAACTCATTTCACAACAACATCCTAATCAACAGTGACGTGCGGTGAGGTTCATGGATGGTGAGGCACCCAGTTCATTCAGAATCAGATTTATATGAAGCCTACAGAACAACTTATTCACCATATGATTGACAGAAGTTAATGAGTTATGTTTCATATCTCATATCAGTTTTCTTTACACAAACTGCAACTCATTTGATGCACATTTCATTAAAACGAAGTTATGTTCTACCTTTACTTATAACTTAAGTCCATGCACCAAAATATCCCATCTGAGTCCTGATACTGTCACAAGTTAAAAAATGTTCCTGAGGAGCTCCTGTCTTTTCTCAGCCGTTTCAGCTCACAGAACACATTATAAAAATACATATTTATATATTAAACATCAGCTAAACAGAATGTCAGGTGTATATTAAAAAAATTCAGAAACATTTTACTGGCGACATATAGAGACATGTTCTGCTCTCACTGCATAACCTGCAGCAGGGATAGCGCAATCCAAGTGGTGGAAAGGATTAAGCAATCTGGAGGCGGAGCTTGATTTTGTCTCCTAGTCCGTCTTGTCCTGTATTTGAAGAGGAAATGAGGAAATTCAACGATTTTAAAAAAGAAAAATATAATAAAGTGTTTAAATTAATTGATAATGCGTTTATAGTACAAAGCATTATATAAATATGACAGTTTAATGTGTTTAATATTTTTTCTTTTTAATTTCCATGATTGCAGGGAGATCGCATGTCACTGCTAATCAGAGCTCTCAAGTCTTGATCTGAACTTGGAGTGAGATTTTGAGTCACTGACCCCTCAGTAAGGAAAGTCGTTAGTGGCTGTCCTAAAAGCGCGAAAGACATCCTCACCTGATTTGCATATTTGGAAATTTGCCAATATTTGTGCTGTAGGAGGGATGTATCTCTACTATGACTATGAGTCTAGACTATGTTCATACAGGTAAACTTTTATGCACAAGGTTTATAATTGCATAAAGCATTTGGTTTTATGTATTTTTTACTGTCTACTTATGTGAAAGTTGGGACCCCGATACATATCCTGATTAGAACCCCCAAATGTCTAGGGCCAGCCCTGGCCCCTCACACATGCACACATGTAATTTACCCCAAAAAATAATCATCTCCTGTCTGCACAAACATTGATAACACCAGGGCTATGCAATATTTAAAAAAAAACAACTTTTGAATAAAACATCATATGAAGCCAAAATCATTCAGCTTTGACCAGTGAATAATCACATTATGACATTAAATTTTAAAATTACAACGTATGAATTCTCTTGTCACTACTTGAACATTTAAAACCACAATTAGTAATAATACAGGTAAACTATCCAACAAAATCAATATAAAACCTGTCATTTATATTTTGTATTTGATCAATAAATGCATTGATTGAAGCACAATTAAGTCATAATCTAGTTTCAAATTGAACATATTTAGTTCATCTAAATCAATAAAACTATTTCTTATAATTCTATGTAAGATTCAAATTTGCAGATAATTAATGATAAACTACAAACATTTAAGTGTCACTTTAACAGAAAGAACATTATGAGTTTTGGTGGAATACAAATATATTTTAGAGTTAATATCATTTAGTTCTAAAAACTAAACCAGCAGAAAAAGCAAAACAAAACCAACATGTATCGCATGGCGCGCTCCCGCACCGACAGCTCTTTTACACCTGTCCTGTTTTCTCCCACAACCCACACACCTGTTGGTTTATGATGTTGTCTCAGTGACCTGGGTCAGTGTTTTACAGGTGATCAGACTTGTCTCCATTCCCTGGTTCTCTTTGCTCCTCTTGCAGTCCTCCACTTCTCTGATCCTCTCCTAACGTAGCATCCACCTGCGCGGGCCACGCCTCGTTCTCTTCTCAGGATGTTTTGAGGCAGTAAATATTTTCTGCAGGTTCATCTGTTCAGGCAGCTGATTCAAACAGTTCTGCCAGCTTCAATAGCCTGATATTCGTTTTGAAGCTGGTTCTGACAAATACAGTTTATTTACTTTATTGAGCACCACTCATGAACATCTTCCCAGACCCGTTGGTAGATGTTAGTCAATCATCAAAGTACACGCCCCCAAACCAACAATACGAATTCTGTTTGATCAGAACATGTGAGCTTACGTGGGTTACTAATTGTTTGGACCAATCACAAACATTCAATTCGACTGACATGAGTGACTCAGCTCTGAGGAATGAAAACAAATAAAAAATAAATTAAATAAAAAAAAACAGGTGGACCTTTTCTCATTTGATTGTGTTTGGTACAGTTGCCCTCACGATCCGCTCCTGGCTTTGTTATTTTTTAGTGTGAGGAATGTCATGTGTGGCGTGTGTGAAGACAGTAAAATGCGTGTGTCTCACGCTCATTAGGCTTGAGAGCTCGGCTGCTAACACTGGTCAACACAAAAAAATAGTCTAAGTTTGATTCTGTTTACATGCATTTATTTCATTTCAATTTTATTTATTTCACATTCTTTCATGTTTCAAGTTAATGAGTAATGTCATCAATTGCAAAACGTCATTTACTTAATTCGCTTCAGGTCAGCCTTTTAGTAAGAGTAAAGTGAAAAGTCTCTTTATTGCATAAAAACAAAATGGCTTCAACCAGAAGATCTTGCAAAAATAAACCTGAGGTATTCTGTTACATCTGAATACACCATTGTGCCTAACAGGAATTCAGTCACAAGTTTCATAAAGCGTGCTTACCGCTTATTTTGGTATGAAATTTAGAGATCAGGACAAGGTTTGGGCGCTGCACATGGTAAGCAAAGCATGTACCGAGTATATGCGTCAGTGGACAAAGGGCAAGAGGAGGATCTTAAAAATCTAATTCGGATGAGAAATATTACTAAAAATCAACTGATAATGTAAAAAAAAATGTAATTATCCATAATCCATTTAGACAAAAACTCAAATTTAAAAAACGTAGCATAAAAACGTGACTTGATTGATAGAAATGGATCTTATTTTTGGATTCAGTAGTGGATGTTTTGTAATAAATCAATTATCAAAAGATAAACTATTTAAAACATTTTTTTTGTAACCCTGTGTAATCAATACACACGTAGAATCCATTTTTACTTCCTTAAATACAACAGGCTGTTTGATGTCAGGTTTTTTTCTGCTCCTGTGAGTCACAGAAGAGTTGCAAACGGATCACAGTGGAGTCTGATGGAGGTTTCATTTAAATCACAATATGAACGACCACACAGAAAGATCAGATCTAAGCAAAAACTGGTATTGAGCATTAAGACCCTCATTGTGAACGTAGGCTAAGACGTGCATCACCCCTCTGACACCTGACTACATCGGAGCTAAAGAGTTAGCACCACAAGCTCAGGTGACCTTAGATGAAATGCTGACCACTGACCGTAAGGGAATTTTAGCCCCAACCTGCCTCCTTGTTGTGGTTCTACTGAGGTCAGACCAACCTCTGTAAAGTCACCCAAAGACAAAGTGACAGCTGGTCAGACAGCTTTAGACCAGTAAATCACTAAAAGAGAAAAGCAATGTTGGTCTGGTTATGAACTTTAAGTTGTTGCAAGTTGATTTACAATCCTTTCTATTCTAATACTTTTTTCTAGTAATTTTACAATTTGTAAGAAATATAAAAATTTTTCTGACTTCAATTCCAAAGCTGGTGTAGATTCTCAGTCATCCAGAACATAGTAATTAATAATAGTAAAAAAAGACTCAAAAACAAAACAATGGACTGTCATTCTGTAGTTGAAAATGTTTTCTCTCCCATCCAGGGGGCATTCTCAATTCTAAACTGAATTATGGAATTTCACGGTTTTAAATTGTATCTGAGAAAAAAAACTGTTTTGTAAAGTAAATTCACATGCAGATTAAGTTACACATTTCTCACAATACAGTCTGTTGTAAACAAAACTTGCTCTTTGCCAGGTCATACATTACATTTAAACAAACTACATCATTGTGAAGGTTTTGAGATGATTAAATTAATATTAGCGTGGTGGTACGGTGGCTCAATTGGTAGAGCTGATGCCTCTCAGCAAGAAGGTCGCTAGATCAAATCCCAGCCCGGGGACCTTTCTGGGTAGAGTTTGCATGTTCTCTCTGGGCACTCCGGCTTCCTCCCACACACCAAAAACATGACTGTTAGGTTAATTGGTAACTCTAAATTGTCCCTAGGTGTGAGTGAAAGAGTGAATGGTTGTTTGCCTCTATGTGTGTCCCTGTGATGGACTTGAGACCTGTCCAGGGTGTACCCTGCCCCTCACACTGTGACGGCTGGATATGGGCACCAGTGACCCCCGTGACCCTGAAAGGAAGAAGCGGGTATAGATAATGGATGGATGGAAATTAATATTAATAAATCTGTATTAAATAGTTCCTTATTGTGACTCATTTTCTCAGCACGGGTTACATAATCATTAACTATAATAAGAGAAATTTATTTATTGTGATTTATTTTCGTTTTACAAAGAAATCTTAAGGCAAATTAAAGGCTGGTTTATACTTCGAGTCGCACGTCTTTTTCCCCCCGCTGAGTGACAAAAAACTGTGCAACTTCCGTCTACTCTCCCGCTGCTATCCCCCGGTGACAGCTGTCCTCTACATTGCCCCCAGTCAGAACTGCAAGACGCAGCTGTTGCGGCTCAGAGCGCGTGATTGGTCTGAACTTCATGGGTGTGTTTGTTCAAGAGGAGCACCGCAGCGGGCTAGTCTTCACCTGTGGCAGCACCGAGGAGTAGGACCAAGCTGGACCAGAACAGGTCTTCCTTCTGCGTGTTATTTTGTTTAAAATTAGATTTTGTGTCTGAAGCCAGTTTTAGAAAGAGCTCGAAGAGCAGCTGGTTTAATCCAGGTCCCAAGGATGAACGTGAGCATCTCACGTCTTGCTGGTCACGTCTTTTTTTCCGTCCACTTTTAAGAAAGAAAAAAAAAAACGGCTCAACTTAACACTGATGTTGAGTGGAAAAAAAACTATCCAACCATCGTTATTTTATTTCATATACTTCTTATGAGCTGTGGGAGGGCAGAGGGAGGATTTATGATCATTTCTGGCCACCGCGTCTTCAGCTCATTTATACTCAGTCAGGAAATAGACGTGCTGAAATTGCGCAATCAGTAACACGTGGTCTCCCGTCTTATTGAAATATAATCCAGGCTTAAGAGTCAGTGACCTCTTTTCCTGGCCTAAAATGTCATCAAAACTTAACTGATTTCTGTTTTCTCACAGACAAAGAGTTTTACAGTATCTACCAAAGAGTTTTCATTCTTGCTGTGATATGTTATCAAATGTTCTGTTTTCCCTGCGTCAGCTGTTACAGTCATTGTCTGTTTTGATAACATTTCTGTATAAATAAGTGTATTTGAGACTGCCTCGTTTGC
>JARVJO010000330.1:1836932-1927357 GCA_031762555.1 Cynodonichthys magdalenae
AGGCCTCTCTCATCTTTTTAAGTGGGAGAACTTGCACAATCGGTGGCTGACTAAATACTTTTTTGCCCCACTGTATATACTCTGGCTGATTACACCATTACAGCACAATTGGGGTAACTAAACACAACAGAATCACTAACAACGAAAAACAACAGAACACAGTATAGTTAAGTAAACTAAATTCCAAAGAAGAAAATTAAAAATATGAAACTCGAAATGCAAATATTCAGTTAAATACAAAAGCCTTTTTAAACAAAGAAAGTACAAGTTCCTCCTCTTCAGCAGGAACTGGTGGTGCAGTCCAATTATCCACTTCCTGTATTTTAAATGTGTCAAGCCCTGGCCACTATCATGTTTCTGGCAACTGCCAGACAAACATGTCAAACTTTCGGACGTTTTCAGCTTCAAAATCAGTATTTTTCACAAAAAATCTGTATTACTCACATCGTGCATGGGGGGGAGGGGGTTCAGGCTGACTGTGGGTTGCAGAGATGACAACACCTGCAGCACAAAGCAGGAGGAAGGGAGGACAGGGGAACTAATTTCTAGCGGCAGAAGGGGTTAGAAGATGGTTATTTGATGTTATTTATTGATTTTTTTTGTCTTACAGGCTCTGAAATGTAAAATAAAATTGAAACTGAGTTTTTGAAAAAATCCGTAAAACTTGAAAAAAACCAGGGAGATTGCCCTATACGTCAGTACACGTCAGTACACCTGACGTAAAATCTGTGTAAATTATGGACAATCTTGACATGTATGCCTAGGGATCACAGCAGGTAAAAAACCAGTAAAAGAAACAAAAATTTGTCAAAAGCACAACCAAAACAAACAATGAGTTGATAAAATTACATAAGTAAACTAAATGTGTGCGCTTACAAATATAACAAATGTATTTAAATTCATCCAATGACATTCTATTGCATGCTAAAGTTTAATGTGTTTGGATGAATAAATAAATGAAGGTGCATGAGAGTTACTGATTTTATTGGAGTGTGGCCATGCATTTGGCCATCACAAGGTACCTGTGGAAGTCTTTTTGCATTTGATGCAACAAATCATCCCACAAAGCAGAGCAGTGTGGGTCAGATCTAGTATCAAGCTGGTACTGCTTGCTGACTGCTGGCATGGTAGGTGATGTGGGCCAGCAGGTCTGGTAATGATGGCACTGTTTTAAGGATGGCATGCCATAACTGGCCCAGTTGTGGTTTAGTTTATGTGGTGCTAGCCCATGTGTGGACCTGCTCTGACAATCCACATCTTGGCCACCAAAGGGCCTTCATTCTTTGTGGTATTTGGGCCAAGTTGTATGGGCCAGAACTGGGCCAGAGAAATATAATTATTTGGAATTCTTCACTGTGAACATGGTAATGGGATGGTGATGAGTGGTGTCTTGGTTTCCTCCAAAAATTTTGTTTAGAATTTAGCCCAGTTTAGGTTTCATCAGACCAGGTAATCTCATTCCTTCCAGTCCTTCAAGCAGCTTTCAGATGTTTTGCTCAGAGGAGAGGCTTCTGTCTAATCACCAATAAAACCAAGACTGGTGGAGGCCTGGAGATTAACTAGAAAACCCTGTAAACCGTCACATCCTTGCATTCTGGTCTTTGAGAATGAGGAAAACTGAGTACACAGAGAAAACCCATGGGTGTATGAGGAGAACATGAAAACATAGAAAATGTCCTCAGTCTGGGAGGCAATTCCTTTTTGTGATGTGTTATTATTGTTATTTTTCCAGAAATGCATTCATTTTTGTTATGAAATTTTGATGTCCCAGAGAAATTTGAGTGGACGTGACTTCTTATTGAGACAGTTCAGTTCAGCCACACTTCAGAGTTTGTCTTTAAAGAAATCAGATTTGAAGTTCTCCTGGAAATTCTTTCTTGATTTTCTGGATCTTAACCTCTGTCAGTTTTTAAAAACAACACTTCCTAATTGCTTTAACTGAGAACAATGCCTGCATGAAAACACTTCACTGTCTTGTTAAAGTTGATCTTGCTCGGTGGGCAAGAATTATTTATATTTTCAGAGTGTTCGGCAGCTGTTTAAAAGGGGCTCACAGCTGCACATTCTTGGGACAAGTTTTGATTCAAGTTTGAACATTTGCATTACTTGGCCTTTACTAATGAAGTGAACAAGCAGAAACAGCTGATTACAGTCTTGGAATAATAAAAAAAAGATATGTGAGCTGAAACTTTTCTTTTTATCCTTTACAACTTTACAAAACACCCATAACAGAGTTAGGATGGATTAAACATTCTTCAATCAGACAGACTTTCATTACTTTCACCACACACACAAACACACACAGTATATGGAAAGTCATTTATCAGTGTTTTGCATTTCATCATAACACAACAGTGCACATACCTGAGCAACATCTAAGTCAAATTAGATTCATTATTAATACCAGGAGCACTGATTAGATAAATATGAAAAAAGGAACATATTAACACATAAACATACTAAAAATGAAAAAGGTAAGAATAATAAAAGCAGCACCATAAAGTTTTACAAAAACCCAAATTAAACCATCAAAAATTTAAACCACGAGCAGTTTGACAATCAAATCCTAAAACTGACGAGGTGAGACTTTCCAATCCTCGTGTCTGTCAGTTTCATTTACTTACGCCTCCTTCCTGCCTTCATAGGTATCAATCTGCGTAATGAATATGCAGATTTATGAATTACCGACAGCGCTGTATGTGTCACCAGGTAACATGAATGAATCACCAGATTGATTTTCTGGCTTCTCGCCAGTTTTGCATGTTACTTGTTGCAGTTATAGCATGAACGACCACGAACCATGACATGACCTTTTGACATGTCTCACAAGCTAACTGAACCTAGTTCTGAAAAAGCTGTCTTACAGACAAAATTCTAATTAAGCTTCAAAACATGACCTCGTCCACAGATAATACTGACATGACAAGTTGGTTTTAATCTTTTGTGATTCGTTATATAAAAAAGAAAATAATCATGAATAATCATTAACATGATTTTTCTTTTTAAAGGTATTTTTTTCAAGTCGGTATTATCATACTCTAATCTGAATATGAATAATTTCTGAACTGTCATTAATTTGTTAAATGTAACTGACTGTTCTCTTTTCTCTTCTTTTCATGAGCCAGAAAAAAAAACACCTTTGTGTGTGGCAGAAGCATAAAATAGTATTATAATATTCTCCCCAAAATAAATGTTATGCTGGTTATCTTTTGTTTTGTCTAAGAACGTCACACAGCTGTACGCTGTGCCAAACAGTATGAGTCGTGTTTTGGTTTTCAGATGGTGCAGAGCTGAGAGCTGAAAAAGCTGGAAGCTTCGGAAACCCGAGATGGAGCACAACCATTTTGGGAAACTGTAATTTTTGATTACTGCAAACAAGTAGTTTGGACCGACCTGCAGGGGTCTGAAAGCTGTTTTGTTACCGTGAACCAAGCCGTACCAGAGTTCGATTCTGCACTAACCTCTCAGTTCAGCTCCCCGGCTCAAACAGAGTAACATTGTGTATGTTAAGTGTCAGGAGGACTGTGATCAATTATACATCGGGGAAACAAAACAGCCACTGTTCAAAAGAATGAGTCAGCACAGACGAACTACATCGTCAGGCCAGGACTCTGCAGTTTACACTCATCTACAGGCCAGTGGTCACTCTTTCAGAGATGAAGATGTTCTCATCCTTGATAGAGAGGAACGTTGGTTTGAGAGAGGAGTAAAGGAAGCCATTTTTGTGAAGAAAAAACATCCATCATTAAACAGGAGTGGAGGTCTTTGTGTCCAGTTGTCCCCTATCCTTCAATGCTGTTATTGCAAGTATGACTCAGCCCCTTGTGAGCAAAAGGTGATAATCAGGGCCCCAACATTAGTCAGGTGGAAGGTGCACATGATCCTATATGAATAATAGGTGATAATTGGGGCCCTAACAATTCAATGTTAGGCTCATGGATCTCTATGAACAATAGAGCCAATCAAGGCACTAACGACCTATTGTTTGGCTGATAGTCCTCTTTTACATGTGACCAACCTGTTTGTCCTCCATGTGGAGGCATTGCTTATAAGGCTGAGTTCACCTGAAACTCCTCAGACTGAAGAAGTCTCTTGGAAGAAAGACAAAACGTTTCATTAAATGACCTACTTATGTTTTCTTTTTGACAGAGGAGGAGATGTTACCAAAAGGCAGTTCTAGGCCCAACCGGTTGTTGTTGCTGCCCTGTCTGGCTGCCTCAGGACACTACAGGACTTCTCAAACATGCATGAATGAGTCAAAGCAAGACTCTGGGCATGTTTTTGAAGAGAGGATAACATTATAACATGATATAAAACTCAGAAAAGTTGATTTTACATGATATTGCCCCTTTAACATTGATCAGCTGACTGATTTAAATATACCTTAACATTTATGAGGTTCTTTGCAATGACCGTTTATGGTTGAGTGTGGGCATGTAGAGGGCAGAACATGAGGTGGGACCTTGTGCGCAAAGTCTGCCATCCAGCTGTGATCTAAAAAAGGAAATTGCTTGAAATTGTGAGTGCGCACGGTTTCATAAATCAGAATTTTTGGGGGGCATACGTCATTTTTGCCTTTTGGTGGTACGTTCACTTTTAGTATGGTTTTCACGCAATCCTTTATAAAAGAGGCCCCAGAGTTGTTAAATAACCAGGTAAGAACACAATCCTTATATATAGTTCAGTTTAAAAATAAAAATACTTGGGGAGCTTGTTAAAATGATGTTAAAGCAGAATCACTACAGTTCCAAACTTCGACAGGCTACAAGACAGCAACAGTGGTGGGTGGAGGGGAACTAGGTAGCAAAACATCTAATAACTCATCAGTTGATGATGACATTATTTAACATCTGTAATCCATTCCAATCCATCTGCAATCCATTATTTTATTAATTATTTGTTATGAACTGGAAGGCAGAGGTTTTATCAGTAACATGTTAGCCTGGCTGCTTCATCTCCGTGAGTCTGAGCTGCACAGCCCTGCAGTCATCAAGAAAAGATTACTCAGATAAGATGACGTTGTAATGGAAATAATACTTTTAGGTTTAAGCCAGTAATTTATGACATACTTTAATGACCTAGGTTTTCATGACACTGTTTATCAGTAGATAATGATTATAGCCAGAACAAGATCTGCTAACAGCAATCATTCTTAGATATCACTTATATTTATCTGTGTTCTCCCTTGACCTAACATTTCCTTAGGATGAAATCTTGCTTTATTAAGATGACATAATGGTGTTTGTATATCTGTGGCCTCAACTGCCTCAAAGGAGCAGGAGTGGGAGTGGGTGCAGGAAGCGGAGAGCAGGGGGGCAGTTCAATGGCTCTATGTTCATCTCTGTGTTCCTGTTGTTGCAATAAAACTCAGCTGACTATTCAACAGAGTACCTTCATTCTTGGACCACATATTTCTGTATTTGTTAAATAAATATTTTCCACAACAACGTTGACACCAATTTTCTCCCTTTCTAACATTTTCAGAGAGTGATAGAGTGATACTGATGCTGGACTTCTGTAAACTTCCCTCTGTAGGACCAAACACCCCATCTCAGTATTTAAGATGTGTTTGTTGTTTAGAGTCTTTTTCTGAAATCCAAACCACTCACAAATAAAGATCTAATTCAATTTTACTTCAGAAATCCATCATTTTTTCTTAAATACCATCTCTGGACAATTGTTAACTTTTGTTAGATGTTGCTCATACTACTAAAGCAGAAAACCCAGCCACTTGAATGATTTGATAAGTGGGAAAAGGGTGGGGACCTGCCAGTCTTTTCATCGATTGTTTTCGGGATCTTTTTATTTCAGTCATGATCTATTTAATACACCTAATCTGCCAATCATGATCATAGGTGAGAGTTGGAACATCAAATCAAAGTTTTCCCTTTCCAATTAGCTCCTTCTTCACCACAACAGACCGGAACAATGCCCTCATTACTGCGGACATGTCCGAGACCCATTGGTTCTCAATTCCGATCCTCGTGACCCACTCTGCATGGTTTAGTTGTTTCCCTGCTCTTCGGCATGTCTTTAAGTTCTGCAGAAGCTTGCCAATCACTTGTTCATTTAAATCAGGTATGCCACAGCAGAGAAACAACTAAAACATGCATGGTAGTGGGTCACGAGGACCGGAATTGAGAACCACTGCATTAAGTCATCTCTTTAAGCACAGTGCTCTGAACCACGTGACACAAAACCATCAAATAACCCAGAGACACTTTAAATCATTGTCTTTTTTGTGCTCGCTCCTTTCTGTAGCTGCCAAATGTTATTTATCTGCAATCTTTCACATAAAAATTCTAAACCTGCCTAAAGGTGGAGGTGATTTGTGATTGATGTTGATGCTGTAAGCATTGAGTGACTGCACTGCCACAGACATCTAACAGCAGCAGTTTAATCTGGCAGCCAGATGAGTGTTTGCTGGGTCATTACCCTAACAGCCAAAACTAATGCCTCCACAACAAAACAGTGAGTTAAGTTGGTTTTCATGGGGTTACAAGACACAATTTGTGACTTTGATAGAATTTTGCTACATATACAACCCATAAAACAAGACACTGCAAGTTGTAAATTGCATACCTTAGTCACACCTCAAAAATACAGGTTTCCATGAAATGTGCTTTTGTGCTACACCTTTTTTTATTTCGCTCTTTCCTGAGAAAGGCCTGTAGCCTAGATGTGTCTTGAGCAGAGAAGTTTTTTGCAGCATGACATTACAAAAATGCTCTGTATGAACACACATATCCTGCTGTCAATTCTCAAACCACTGGCATTTGTAACAACAACGACCCAGGACTGGAACATGAAGGGTGGTAAATAACACAGTGGACTCGACAACAGCCCACTTTGAAAAACCTTGGGTAAATTTGAAGTGACACAAAGGATGTCTTGCTGCTTGCTTGCTTTTTCACATCCACAGAGAAAGCTTGCACCTGCTGGGCTAGTCTGCCGGACCTGCCGTGTGCTATTGATTGAAACACTGCTGCCAGGGAGTAAAGACCTGGGTTGCAGGGCAACGAATAGGTCAGAGAACAGCGAGCGGCCTGGCATGGGGTGGGCAGGGGAAGCTACATGGTAGACAGCTGGTGAAGGGGTTTCCAAGTTGGCATGGTGCATAATAAGTTTTTTGTAAATTGTGGGGATTTATTGATCTACAAATTGAGTATTTGCCTAAATACTTTCATCCAGGTAGTGACTAACATCAGTTTTTCTCTCTTCCCGTTTTTTACATTCATTAAACCCATAAAACATCATCTTGTGATAATTATAATTACATATTTATAATTGTTTTGTTTTTCTTGAAAAATAATCTTTTTATTTAAAAAGTGTGAATGCAACTTCTGTTTTTTTGCTTTAATTAGTATTTTGGGTTATGTGATCATGCAGAATATTTCAGCCTTTTTTCTGATTTGTTTTTTTAGCAATACTCTTGTGTTCAAGATTCAATTTAGCAAACAAAAATTAGCTGACTTGAATTCACATTATTCCTTCCAAACAAGTTTCAAAATGAACCAGCTGTAATAAGTTTCTATTTGCCTAAATGGGTAGTTGTCAATTTTATTTTGTGTCAAATAGTTATCAGTAGAGATGGGACATTCACGAACGGTCTGAATCTTTTGAGTGGCTCTTTACAATGAACGATAGGAGCCGGATCGCAGGCAGTAACAAGCCATTTGTAGTTTTGTTTTTTTATTCCTCATATAATCTTTTGTTTTTTTTCATCCTTAAATGGCTCCCGCTTAGTTCTTTTCACGGAAAACAGGCAGAGCAGTGGAGTACAGAAGCTCACGGGGAAAGGGGGAGGGGGTTTCCGCAGGACAAAACACATGGTTCCACCCACGTAACGGGATGACGTCATCACGTACCGCGACGTGATGAAGTATTTCCCTACATGATGACGTAACTCGTTTAAAATTGAATGGCTCTTTTGAATGGCTCTATGTAACAAACGGCTCCTCAAGATCCGGATCCCTTCAAAGAGCCATTTATCCCATTTTTAGTTATCAGTAGATACAACTGTGACACCAGTCATATACAAAAGGGCAGAAGTTCTCATCCAGGTCAAAATAGGCTAAGCCAGGGGTCACCAACCTTTTTGAGAGTGTGAGCTACTTCAGTGGTACCAAGTAACATGAAGGGCTACTTGTTCGATACAAACATAAATTTGCATGGCTCACCTTTAATTATAGTATTATTATTAATAATAAATTTATACATGTGAATATTTGACTCCCTGTTTACATCTCAATGTTAAACACTCCTTATGAAAATCATAATTTACTGTGGTAGATATGATAAATTATTATTATTAATAAGTAATTTAAAATTTGTGCAGCAGCATTTGATTCCAGAGTTCTAAGTTTGAAACCCTTTTGGAGCTCTTTGTGTGACTGGAGTGTGCATAGCTGTTTGTGTCCCTTTCTGTCTGGAGACCTGAGAAAGGCTTCAGTCCCCACCTTGACCCTGATTAGGAACAGGGAGATAATGGATGATTTTGTCTTAGCAGAAAACAGATATTTAAAAGTAAACTTTTTTATTTATTCTCAATTATTAACATTGATAATTTTGTGTATTTTGTAAATATTAAAACATCAAATAATAAAAATATTTGACAGCTTGGTAGGAATGAACACATTTGTAATATTTAATTAAAATAAATCTTTTTAAAAATAATTACCAACTTCTTTACCAGTTTTTAAAATAAACTTTTTCCAGTAAAAAAAAATTACTCATGCCCTTTGTGCTCATCATCCCTACTAACTCTTGTAGATACAAAATGCCAGTTATGTAATATAAAACACAAGTACAGAAATAATTTCCCCTAATTATTGTGAAAATAATTTGTTCTCCTACGTTTTAATGCTTGTTTCCCTGGTACTCAGAGGTAACAAATTGAATATCTATGCCCTTAAGGGTTAATTTTCCAAAGAGTGGGGGCTATGGGGTGGAGTTGAGTATGTGTGCCTGCACCTTGGAGGAGGAAAGAATTAGCTGTTTTGCTTTGTGTTTAACGTGAAATGTGGATTTTTTTTGTGGCTCTGCTGCCATTATTTGGACGGTGTTTTGTTAATAAAAGTTGAAAATAGCACACAAGTGACTTTTGGTTCCTTTTATTGCATTGCCCAGGGACATTACATTAGCATTTAGTGCACTGCTTTTTTGACTATAGGACGATCAGTGCTATTTTTAAACTGTGTTCTGTGGGTGACTCAAAAGGTCTCCTTGGACCGCGTTGGTGACCCCTGGGCTAAGTTAATTGTTAGCCAACTCATGCTACACAAACATGTGCAAAGCTGTTCTGTGTGAATGGTACTGAGGCTGCTAAATGTTTTAGTCCACCAGTGCAGGGTGTCTACTTGATCAAAAAGATGTCAGCGGACTGATTCTGTACATTTCGCAAGCTCAGCACCATTTGTTTATGCTCAGCACACTTACATTCACGTAGTAACACAAACTATGTTTGGTAGAAAACAAGCTAAAGAAACGTTATCATGCAAAAGAATACAGGTGTAGCATTATTTTACATCAATATGCTTTTTTTTCTAAGACTTGTTTTGAAGACTAAAATTTGATTTAAAAAAGGGACCTTAATTTGGCTGGCCTGAACAAAAATCTCTACCTACTACCAAGCTTGTGTAGCCTGTGCTAACATTGTTTGTTATGTTGATGGTGACTTTTGGTTGATTTTCATCACTGTCTGAAAGCGTGGTGGACCCATAAGTGAAAGTAGGCAGGGTGGCTCAAAGTAATAAAAAACTTTATTAAAGCACAAGCTGGCAGGGCGGCAAACAAAAAGAAAAAGACTACAAAGAACAACGGAGCACAGAGGAGAATCATGGCGAAGACCAAACACTGAACAGATGAGAAAGAGAACCAGTAATATAGCAACTGGGTAAGTGGAAAGTGGAAATAGCTGTGTGATTAGTGATTACAAACAGGTGAGAGAGAATGATCAGTAAGGAATCAAAAAAGACTGAGGAACAAGATGAGCATGAAAAACACAAGACAAACACATAGCACAAGACACAAGATCCTCACAGTACCCCCCTCAAAGTTCGTCTCCAGACAATAACCTTGAAACACAAACACAGGAGGGAGGAGGGGTACAGACAAACAACAGGATGGAGGGCAAGAAACAAAAACCACAAGGCAGTAAAGACACGGGATGGAACAGACAGAAAGAAGGACATAAGGGCAAAAAGCAAAGCAAAGAACAAAAAATCTCTGAAGATGATCCTAGGTGCATCTGGGGGAGGACAAAAGTTCATGAAGTTCACAAGGATAGAACTCTAGAACAGTCTGACCTGTACACTCGGGAAACTCGGAGGCTTGCGTAGACTCGGAAACTCAGAGGCCAGAGTAGACTCTGGAAACTTGGAGGCCGGCATAGACTCGAGAAATTTGGAGGCCGACATAGGCTCAAAAAACCTCAGTGGGGAGGCCAGCCCTGGGAAACTCGGAGGGGAGGCCGGCTTAGACTCAGGCAACTCAGAGGCCAGTGTAGACTCGGGGAAACTCAGAGGGGAGGCTGGCCTCGGGAAACTCGAAGGCCAGCATAGACTCAAAAAACTCGGGGAGGCCGGCGTAGACTCAGCAAACTCAGAGGTGAGGCCGGTGTAGATTCAGGAAATATGGAGGGGAGGCTGGCCTCAGGAAACTTGGAGGTCGGTGTAAACTCTGGAAACTCGGAGGGCGGCGTATACTTGGGGAACTTGGAGGGGAGACTGGCATAGACTTGGGAAACGTGGAGGCTGGCATAGACTCAGGAAATTTGGAGGCCGGCATCGACTCGGGAAATTCGGAGGGGAGGCCAGCGTAGACTCGTGAAACTCGGAGGGGAAAACGGCGTATACTCAGGAAACTCGGAGGGGCTGCATCAGGAAAGGTGAGCTTGAGCAGAATAAGTGAGCTCGAGTAGGCGAGGAGAGCTCAAGCAGTAGAAGTGAAGGCTGGACGCAGCTATCTTTTTATGTACAAATCAAATTTCTGCGTCTTGTAGATCTTATCATCACAGGTGAGCTGTTCTGAATTAATCTGTTGCGCTGACTTCACACTTTTTATTTTCCTCAGCTGTGTGTGTGTGCCTCTCTGGTGTGTGCTTTCTGTTTATCAACATGACAAAAATAAATCTTTATATCTAAATTAATATTTAGATTATATAAATAAATCTTTACAGTTTCCAGTGGACTGATGTTGTTTTGATTATTTTTAGGCTGTTCTGTTTTCTTGTCTGAGGTTGAATGAGGTTCAGTTTCACCATTCAGGTTTAAACAATAAAAGCTCAAACTAAAAGTCTAGCACCGTGTTCAGACGCTCCTTACATCCAGAAAACAGAAGAGAGTCATATTTCTGTTGATTCAGGTCAGATTCATGACTGTGTGGGTTAAAATTCTCAACTGAAAAACTTTGCATGGCTGCCACGTACACACTGTTTATACATGAGGGCCCTGATCCTCACAATTTTATGATGAGGTTATTATAGGTTTGCTCCTGTGTGTTGAGGCTCTGTTTTTGCTCTGCCAAATTTTGTTGGTGACTTCTGACTTTATTCACTGTCTTGTAGTGCTCTATGAACCTGAATGTGATTTTACTGTAATCTATATAAACGTCACATGTCTGAAATGTACTGGATTCATTCTTCACACTCCCTCTTCTAAACATCACAGTTTGATGCTTCTATATTTGCACTGACCTCTTGTTGATTATAAAATGCAAAGTGCACAAAAAAAACAAGTTAATAACAAACATTATTAGACACCGTGGATGGGTAAGTAGGTGTAGATTTCGAATGATCACAAGCAAAGATTAAAACACATCCCATCAAACACCACCAAACACTTGGGCTGATGGGGTGTATATTATGTGTGTCTTTGTTAGTAATAATTCCAGTCCAGTAGATTTGGGCTCATCTCTCACATTGTGGATCAGAGCTGCACTCCTGCTGCTTCTTTGATCTCCTCTTTTCTCTTCTGGACTCCTCTGACTGCCACTCACCTCCAGGGACTCTCCTCCTGATTGCAGGGCCCAAGGAGCACCACATGAGGCCAAGGATTTGAAGACGACGGGCACGGCTTCTAGCCTGGGGGGTCACTGATCAGCAGGGCGTCGTATAAAAAGCTGGTAGCTGGAACAAAAGACCAAACTGTAGCAAGGTTGGTGAGTGAAAATAATGATAGAGGAGTGAGTATAAATTATACAATATTGCAAAATGTCTCGCTAAGAGTATGTGTTGTAAATGACTCTCAGCAACAATCACATCAAATCTTTGCTCAGTATTTGTAAATTTGACTGAGTTATACTATTTATGTGTTGGCTAAAGTTAACTAGCTGTGGTGGCCATTGAATAGGGTTGACTCCAAATTCTAAAGAGTAGATGTAAATCCAGTGAAATATTTTACTAACATGTAATGTAAAGGTTTTATGTCAACATAATTTGGGGATTTTGCTCAGCTACTATTACACTGAAACTCAATATTTTTAAAAATGGCTGAGTTGTACTCAAATTTTTGCTTGAGAAAGTTGCTTAGCTGTAGCAGCCATCTTGAATTGGGGTTACTCTAAATGTTAAAGGGGACATATCATGCAAAAGCCACTTTTTAGCCATAAAATGGATTTTGATGTGTACTTGGAGTCACTAGTGCAGAAAAGTTTAACTTATTCTCTCTTGGTTCTGCGTAGAACTCACCAACTATAATTTGGATGTCCTCATTCTCCTCTGCCTCTGGGTCAGACTCTGGCTCCAAGGTGTAAAGCTGGATGGAGAAGTCTTTTTAAATAAAACATTGCTTGTGGAGTTGTAAAAAGAACTCAATGATTTAAATGTGAAAAAGAAGGGTTTAAAAGCATGATCTGCTTGTTTGTAGAAAGAGATCCTAGCACTACTCTCTGACAATATTATAAAAATTTATCAGGAGGTCCATAACATATTTTGCTAACAGAAACATAGGTTTGGGCTTTAATACAACACTTATTGAATGTGTATTTCTTGGGTATGTTATGGATGACTCTCTGCAGATGACTGAGGCAGCCATCTTGAATTGGGTTGGCTTCAAAAGTTAGTTGTACATTATGACTTTTTGGAAATTCATTAAAATATATTTAATATACACTACTCACATAAAGTTAGGGATATTCAGCTTTTGGGTGAAATTTCAGGACAAGCCTAAAATACATTCAAACCTTTACAGGTGGACTTAATGTGAGCTTCTCTAAGCTTTTGAATGCACATGTCCAACTGTTAAATGTTCCAGTACTTTTTGCAAAGGTTGCTGTTCTCTAAGGAGGAGCTTAACGGCAAAATTCACAACAGGTGTTTGATCCTCAAATTGACCAATAAATGTTCTGGTTCAATTAGAGCTGGTGTTTAAACAGTTGTCCTCGTCATGCTGTTCACATTTTGACATCATGAGACCAAGACGACACCTAACAATGGGTCAACAGTACCTTGCCATTGTAACGCTTCAAACAGGACGTTCTCAGACAGAAGTGGCCACTGAGCTTAGAGTGTCACAGAGTGTCATCAGCAGGTTGCAACAGAGATACAAAGAGACTAGAAGAGTCACAGAAAGGCGTAGAAGTGGACGTCCTTTGGCCACATCCCATGCTGATGCTACATTGTGAACAATGCCCTCAGAAAGCAGATGATGAAGGCCATTCAACTCCAGGCACATTTAAGGGAGGTGAGAGGCCACAAGTGTCACGTCAGACCATTCAAAACCGTTTACATCAGTGTGGTCTGCTTGCTAGATGATCTGCAAGTGTACCTGACCACACCACCAGGCACAGGCATCATTGTCTTGCATGGGCCAGGAAGCATTTATGCTGGACGAGGGACCAGTGGGCCTCAGAGCTGTTCTCTGATAAAAGTCGATTCACGTTGAGCAGAAATGATGGCCGCCAACAATGTTGGAGACGTCAAGGAGAGCGCTATGTATCAGCCACTGTTGTCACCAGATGAGCTTTTGGTGGTGGTGGTGTTACAGTGTGGGCAGGTGTGTCCAGTTGGTAAAGAACTGCCCTACACTTTGTGAATGGTACAGTGACAAGCCCATACTACCTGAATAACATCATTAATCCAGTGATTGTGCCCCTACATGAACAACACAGACCTGATTTCATCTTCATGGTTGACAATGCTTCAGCTCATCGAGGTCACGGCTGTTGGACACTGGTGTACCTCAAAAAGAACGACCTGCACCTTCTCTAGACCTAAATCCTATTGAAAACCTGTTGGATCAACTGAGTAACCTTGTCGAGGCTCAAAACTCTGCACCCCAGTAGCTCAATGACCTGAAGGCTGCCCTTCAAGAATAGTGGGATACCATGCCTCAGCAGACAATAAGTCGACTTATGAACAGCATGAAACGTTGTCAAGCTGTAATTGATGCTCAAGGGCACATGATGAGTTATTGAGAGGTTGACATTTTTTGTTGGGGTGTACCCACTATTGCTGTTAACTTTTGTTTAAATAGATTGTTTGATATGAGGAAATCACCAGTGCATCCTTCTACTTAAATGTCCTACTTTCATATGATATCACTGTAGCGTGAACTTTTTACATTTTCCATAAATTTCACCTGAAAGCCAAATATCCCTAACTTTTTGTGAGTAGTGTATTTCATGACATTGCTAACAGACAAAGTTGATTCCATTATATTTAATGAAAACGTCTAAATAAAGGTCTTGCATGAACAGAAGCACTTGGAGCTCTACCGATTGCAAATTTATGTGATGTGAATGACTCTCATCTCTCCAACTGATATTATTTCAAAAGTCATTTAGTTCAAGAATCATTCGGGTTCATTTAGTTAATTTGAGCAATGGTAAGTGCTCAAATGGTAATGGTAAGTTGCCAATCTTTCCCGGAAAGATTCAACTGTCTTCAATGTGTTTCACATTTGAGTAGTTTTTTCACTGCAGAATAATGAACTCCAAATTGGTTGTAACTGACTTTTTCCCAGATTGATGGGCAGCAATATTTGTTTCTTTAAGGTCAACATCACTGGTTTCTTTCCACCTTGGCATTGTGTCAACACACACCTGTGTGCTCCAAAGCAGCAAACTACCAAACTTCTAGCTTTTTAGAGGTGGGCACACTGATGAAAATCTGCTTATCAAGTGCATTTGATTAGCGGTTCCTGGATAGGACAAAACAGACAAAAGTCATAATCAGGCAGCCTGGCCTGATTTGATGTCAGCTAGTGTTGCTCATTGATTGGTTCATTGCTTCTGTTTATAATTATGACCCCGCCCACATCAAGGTGGTACTCTACTCACTCAGGACACTCTGCAAACACAACCAGCCCCTGGGCAAAATAAGGCCAGGCCGACTGGAACTGGGCCTTACAATGAACCAAAGCCCTATTGGGATTTAATCGCTGCTCCTGCTAATATTCAGGATTTTTGTTCCATTTAGAGGTGACTGTCTTCAACACTAAAGATTATTCTGCAGTACTCTGTCACATTTGCTTGAATCTGAGTAAAAAGTGACAAAGAGTAACAAAGTGTTGGCTTCCTTTCATAGAAAAAAACTTTTACTAATGGACATTTTATTGCGCAAGTGAATGTTTTTGTACAGTGCTCTGGGACAACGTTTGGTGTGATTTGGTGCTACAGGATATAAATAAAGTGACCTGAATTGAACAGAACCTACAAAGTCATTTGTGAAATAGCAAACATTTGAAAACAAGTTTAATTTCAGTGTTTTGAGAACCTCTCCAGCCAAGTTGTAGTCACAAAACTGTTTCTTTTGTGAGTTAATAGGCTCCACTTACTGTGTAAAAGAGCTCATTTCTCCTTTCTCCTTTCTCAGTATCTATTTTATTCTGAACAAATTTCACAATATCCTAGGTTCTTGTTAGCAAACCAGGCTAGCGTGTGTGTGTGCATGTGCACACGTTTTTGCTACACCATTTTCCAGAAAAAGGCAGCCTCATGCGGACCAAATGTGCATCATGGGGACCAATCCCCGGTCCCCACCAGTATGGATGCTAATTTTGGGTGGAGGGGTTAGGTTTAGGACCAAGGTGTGAATTGCGTTTAGGTTACTTTTATGGTAAATGGTCAGGGTTAGGATATAAAATTACCAGAAAATGATAACAATGATCCCCGTGGATTGTGTTTGTAAATCCACAATCCACGGGGATATAAAAACAAACTTGCGTGTGTGTGTGTGTGTGTGTTCATTCAAGCAAATGATCTGGAGTTGGTATGTGTGATTGGCACACAAAGCAGATGTGTGGGCAGCAAATGCCATCTGGAGAAAACGCAGTAGGTTTGTAAAAGGAGGGAAATGGGAGGAGGGAGGTTCTTGTGCTTCTCTCCACCAAAAGAAAGACGCTGGTTTGACAGGCGAATAAAAGAGATGATGGGAGTGTAATCAATCAAAACCAATTGGACTAAAATACAGGAAGACAGGAGACACCCCCTCCCACCACCACCCTGTCCCCAACCACCACTGTGGTCCGTCACCAGCAGCTGAGATTTTGCCACCGTTGACTGAAGTGGATCAAAAAACAGGTGCCCCTTCTGGATTTTTCAGCTGCTAAACTTGTATTCATAAAGAAAATAAGTCAAAATGTTTTTTACTAGTATGTAGATTTGAAGTTGTCCTGTCAGCTCCACTAATCTTGTCAGGGCACCAGATGTTTTCTGTGCCTCATTAGACTGGACAAGGAGCTATCATGGATTAGCCTTTGAACCAACAAGGGCAAAAAAAACCCACATCCCAGGAGACACAAACAGGCACCTCCATCTATTATTCTTTATAATTAGTCAGACATGAGTCTGTGTCTGTGAGGGAAAAACAAAACTGTCTTTTCATAGGCTTTTTTTTTCAAAAAGATCACCTCTGTAAGATTTAAAGTCCTCTTTAGGAAATGAATATCACCCACCACCTGTCATGCCTAAGTTTTGAACTACATGGGCACATCATCCACCGTCACCTTTTGGAAGCAGGCAACACAAATATGCACCATCTCCTTGAAAATACAGAAATCACTTTGTTAGTTGAAGCTTGAGATGACGACTACTAAAAGGCTCAGGAGCTGAAGTCAGTGGATGCAAATCCAATTTCCTGACAAAGACACACTTGTGTGTGTGATGCTGTAATGGCAGGACTCATTCAGACACTTGCTGAGTATGCACAAAACCGCCTCTCAGCGTTTACCCTCACTGACTTGCAATCACAGAGTTCTGCGTCTAAAGTGATGAATTACAAAGCGCCTGCAGCTTATTTAAATTTCCGAGATCCTTGTCTGATCTGAGTGATTAAATTTTGTTTAGACTGCCCACAGCTGATACGAACACAATAACTTCCTCAACGACTTTTAGGTGGGTTACATGTTTCCCAGCGGAACAGCTGCATCTCTAATCGGTAAAAGACAACATTCCACTTAAAACGAGATACAATATTTCAAAAAGGTGCCAGTTGCGGTTGTTGTGTGCTTCTCCATGGCAGCTGTGTTTGCTGACGCAGTGCGCCCTGACCTGCCCACACAGATCATTGAGAGGTTGCTGGCCAACAGTCTCTCATGGGAGAGCGTTTGGGTGACCTGTGTAGGAGGACAGGGAGAGAGCACCCCGAACTAAACCTCCAACCTGCACACAGCTGGCTGTCTTCGAACAGGAACAATGCAGCCTTTGTTTAGAGGAAAACTGAAAACCTCAGGTTTTGCGCACCCCAATATGGACCTGTTTCATCATAAAAAGCATGATAATATTAGAAAACAACAAGTGATGATGATTAAATACAAGCTTGCTGCAGATCCCTGGGCGTCTATTGTCAATTTTACTAAGTGTCTTACCCTGTAAGACACGGGAGGTCATGCTCATGCTTGTTCTTTAATCCAATTGTTGGAGGCGGAACAGGCGTTGGTGTGGCCGCCAGGTGGCGACCTTGTGCCGGATTTTACAGGCAGGCTGGCTGCGCGCGGCTGGAGCCAGACGACCTGCAGAATCAGCACACAGCCACAGTGTGACTGCTGATGAGGACAGGACAGGGACGGACGCGCGGTTCTTCGCTCGTGGATTTTACAGGCAGAATTTTTTAAATATTTTAGAGTTTGAGATGCGCTTGATTTTACTCCAAGTGTCTGTGCGCGCGCATTGATACCGGGGGTAGCGCGTTCATGCACATTCCCGGTTTGTTTTGTTTTGTATCACTGGTGAGAAACAAGAAGGTGAAACTGCAAAAGTTTATTTTTGGAACTCCAGCTGGTGAGAGCGGTGGGGAAGCTTTGGGTCCTTTCTGTGCCCAGAAACTTCTTGCAGGTTAGAAATATACTATCTCATCGCTGCTGGTGACCGGGGGGAATTGATTTAATGATTATTTGCACCCCGCTCTTCTGTCCCTTCAGGTTTCCGATCCTGACTCGACGCGTCAGAGCGCACAGACCCAACCTCCTGCCAGCGCTCCGAGCGTCTTTCTGCTGCTGCCGCTGCCCGCTTCAGACCCTTATTCCACTGGGACCAGTGAGAAGTGAGAGCGAGAGAGAGAGAGAGAACAGAGAGAGAGAGAGAGAGAGAGAGAGAGAGAGAGATAGACCAGAGAGAGAGAAAAGAAACGCAAAGAAAAAGAAGAAGAGGAAAAACGGGACCAGCAACACAAATGGCACTCATGGCAGGGATTGTATTCACGGCCACCTTTCTTCTTCCTGGGATTTCTGCTCTTCTTGGTTCTTCAAATCGGATATACCCCCAGAATGAAGGTAAAGCTGCAGGGAGAAAAATAATAGCCACGGACTGACTTCAGAATCCATCCCGCTCAGTTTGTTTTTGTATGTTTTCGCCGCGGAGCCCGTGGCCCCGAGATGTGTGTGCGCTGCGCTGAGTTTAAAGAAAAAAAAACAGCGACGGTCACCTTTACGCGCGGCTGCTTTTATTTAGAATGAATTTTCAGAGTTTGAGACTGGAATGAGGAGGGTTGTCCAAACGCGCACTGACCGCTCGGGTCTCAACTCGGATTGCGCTTGCTGCTCCGGGAGCCCGAACAAGTGTGGCCCCTGGATAGATTTTACCAAAACAAACCAAAATAGGAAAAAAGCCAGCTCAGGATTCTGTTGAAAAATTACAAACTCCCACATAAACAAGCAGGATGATTTGACATATTTGAGGAACTACTAGGAATTAATTCCGTTTGGAAAATGATTTTTATTTGGACCAATCTAAAAGTTGAGCTGAAACATTTTCTAACCAAATAATAACTTTTATTTTTTCCCCATTAAATAAAAAAAATGAAAATGTGTGATTTTACCAAAACAATAATAAAGCTTAAAATGTTTTAAAGCAGAGGTTGAGCGCGTGCAGCTCCGCAGTCTTCTCCTCATCAGACCCATTTTTATTCTGATCACATCTTTTTTAGTCAACTCAATAAATGCGCTTCTCTTCTCCGTCTGACACAAAATTCTTCCGTTCCCCCAAATCCTTTTACTTTTCTAAAACAACTCACTTCCAAACAAACAATTCCACGTTTTTATTTGTTTGAGCGAATTATTATTTCTTATATTTATGTCACCTAAACGGCTTATTTTTTTTTAGGATATAGGCGCACTGAGTTTTAAGCAAAACTAATTCAGACCGGGTTTTGTTGCTCCGTTTTTTTCTTTTTTTTTCCCCAAACCTGTTAAAACCAAAACTTATTGTTTTATTTTATTTTAAGATAAAATGTGACATTGTCCTTTTTAGGAAGTCTAGGGGTGTTTAAAGGCCCTTTCAGTTCAAAACCAAGTTTCTGCTCTTAGCTCTAATTAATACCCGAGTTAAAGGAAAAATCTGTACTTTTTCAAATCATTTTATGAACAAAAATCAATCAGCTCGAAACACACAAGTAAAACCAGACTTTTAAATGTTTCCAGCTTTGATTTTCGAGTATTTTTCCACTCGATGCACAGTTTTAACAGTTATGTCTATGAGTGAAAGTAAATAAGCAGTGATTTTTCTTCCTGGGTTTGTTAGGCCTGATCTCTGCCAGAGCTGTACAGTCTGAGACTTTACTGACTGCTTACTTCTACTCTTCTTGTTTTCCAGTCACGTTACTGGACTCCAGATCTGTCCAGGGGGAGCTGGGATGGGTCGCCAGCCCGACAGAAGGAGGGGTAGGTACACAGACATGTTCCCCTTATTCTGAGGCAAAAAAAAAAAAGCAGAGATAATATCTGTTATTATGAGAGGCGTGGAGTGAAACAGACCAGTTTGTTCTGGTTATGAAGAGATTTTCATGTCAGGATTTGGTGCAAGAAAATACGGCTAAATCTGAACGCAAGGCGTTTGTTGCAACTGTTGAGCAACCCCCAGGAACACCTTCACGAGGGCCCAGAATCTACGTTTTGAACAATCACTCTAGCACCCCACTCAAGCCTGCCTCACCCCCCACCCCCCAAGCCACTCTGTAATGGTCAGATGCAGGAGCTGATACTGCAGCTGGCGTCGGGTTTCCTGAATAGATGGATTGAATCAGTCTTTGTGGAGAAACTTTATATCCCTTTCCACCATTCAGCTGAGCGGGGAGAGGAACTTGGCAGCTGACGGAGGACCCTCTGGAATGGATGAATGACGAGGAAAAGTGCGGAGAGCTTCAGCTCAGGCTGCAGGATGACCAGCGATAACCTCAGTGCCAACACCAAAAGCCTGATCCCCCCACTTTAACCGGCCGTCTGATATTAGACACCAAAGGCGTCTGAAGAATAACAGGCACACGTCGTTCAGTCGTACTGAAATAGTCAAATTTCTACCTGAGCAAAAATTGCTTACATAACCAAAAACTATAAAACCCAGCATTCGATGAGGGAATTCACATCACTCGCAGCGTTTCATACCAAAATTTGAACTAAGATCATTTTATGTTGAGAAATAACAAAGTTAGAGTTGTTTTGATCAAACCTTTTAAGTATTTTACACAATTTAATGCAATATTACAACACCCAGTGAAATCTGTTAGCACTCAGAATATGTGTCGGGGATGAGGCTCAGCTACTACCTCACCAAATTTTAGCTCAGTGTATCTAAACTTGATTGAGGTAGAGCCAGTTTTGTGTTTGATAGTCATGATTGGCTGTAGTGGTCATCTTGAACTGATGTAACTCCAAAAATGAATCAGTTGTTGAAATATATCTGTTGGTTACTTTCGAAGAACTTCATTAACATTTGTTCAATAATTGATTAAATACTTTGCTAACAGACAAACAGTTAGCTCCAAAGTTTTATGTGAAAATGTAGCCTGATTCATATGTCTGGTCAATGACTTCAGTGCCATGTAACACATTTGTGCCACTAATGTCTTTGTTGTGGCAGCCATCTTCTATTTAAACAATTCTAAAAGTTAATCAGGTTTGGATGTTTATCCAATGATTACCATTTTTAAAATCTGCATTCAGATTCATCCACTGGTTCATGAAATATTCTGCTAACAAACAAACCAACTCACGCACAGATCTGGGCAAAAGCATTTTCAACCTTTTGCTTTTGGTGGCGCAAGACATGAGTTTCACCTGCTCAGATAAAATAACAAGCACATGCAAGCCTTGTGAGATTTACAGAAACTAAAGATAAATTTGCTTTAATCATGTCGATTAACAAATAAAACCAGCAGTTCGTTTCACCCAGTTCTTGAAATCTCTGCTTTCCACCCAAATGAACTTGCACTCTGTTTAGGTCCTCCAATCGGCCATTTTATCGCAAACAAGTGATTGACAGGGTCTTGGCAGCGCCAGCAAGCCTGCCTTCACCCTCTCATTATGACCAATTGATCTCATTCTCCCTCTTTTCCTGCTATCAGGGAAAGGCGCAGCCTTATCTCAGCGCAGCTAGATTTCCACAACAAAAGGAAAGGAAGGGGTTCAGCAAAGTGGAAGAGAACATCAATAGACGATGGACATTTTCTCAAATCATACAGATGCAGCTGCATTTACTATTATCCCTCCCTACTCCTGGGAAATAAGGTTTTAATCCAGAGTGTTTATGATTAGGATTCACATATATCTGGCAGTATCAGTCATATCTCCCACCATTCTGTTCTGTTTATTTCATATAGTCTCTTAAATGGTTAAAAGGGCAGCAGCCAAAGGCTTGTCTGCTCTTGTTTAAAGTGCGGCTCAGTCAAAGTCTCTATTTAAGACACACTGTAAAAAAAAATCGAGCGAAAACGCTGCTCTTTGCCTCTCCAAGCAGGCTCCTATTTACTCAACGGTGCACTGTTGAGAGGGGAACTCTATCATAAGTAAAACAAACATTGCCTCTCGGCGAAAATAAGCCAAGTGGTGCAGGGTAAAATAATCCATGCGCCTCACGTCAGTGTCTCCCTCTCCTCTTTATGAGTTCATACTAACACAAGCGAACATGTGTGCCTCAGTCTCCAGGTCCTGCTCCATTATGCAGACGCGAAGCAGGCCTGCTCGATCATTACACTTGTTCAAAGACCATCTGCGTCTGCGTAATAATGCATTAGAGCATTCTTTTCTCTTTTCTTTAACCTGCGTTAACATCCTCAAACTATGTTTGTGTGAGTTTGTGGGATGTGGATTTCATACACACCTTCCAAAGTAATTGAACTGAAGATCACTGAGGCATAGAACTAATTACACACTTTATTTTTGATGGTTAAGGAGAAGCGCTGAATAATAACAGCTTTGTGATTCTGTATTAGGAGCTAACAAGTCTATTAGGTGTCACCCATAAAGCATGCATTAAGTTTGCAGAGACTCAAATCAAACAAACCAAATGCTCCTCGGGGATGAACAAAAGTTACAGTCACGTTTAGCACAACACAGCCTGGTTTCATTTTGAGAGCAATTATTTTGGATATTTTTCAGATGTCCTTAAACTTTATTGTACTTGCTGCAAAACTTTTAGGTTCTTTATGCTTCTTTAGTTATGAGTTTGCAATATAAGTAATTGAGTTAGCAGACTGCTTGTAACATTTTTAATGTGTCCTTTTCCCAGTGGGAGGAAGTGAGCATTATGGATGAAAAGAACATCCCTATCCGGACGTACCAGGTGTGTAATGTCATGGAGCCAAGTCAGAACAACTGGCTCCGCACTGACTGGATCCCCCGTGGAGGTGCCCAGCGTGTCTACATCGAGATCAAGTTCACCCTCCGGGACTGCAACAGTCTGCCGGGGGTCATGGGAACCTGCAAGGAAACCTTCAACCTTTACTACTACGAGTCCAACAACGACAAAGAGCGCTACATTCGCGAGAACCAGTTCAACAAGATCGACACCATCGCTGCGGACGAGAGCTTCACTCAGGTGGACATCGGTGATCGCATCATGAAGCTGAACACGGAGGTCCGGGACGTGGGTGCCTTGACCCGGAAGGGTTTCTATTTGGCCTTCCAGGATGTTGGAGCATGCATCGCTCTGGTTTCAGTCAGGGTCTACTATAAGAAATGTCCCTTATCAGTGCGGAACCTGGCTCAGTTTCCTGACACCATCACTGGAGCCGATACGTCCTCACTGGTGGAAGTTCGAGGCTCGTGTGTGGATAATTCAGAGGAGAAAGAGGTTCCTAAGATGTACTGTGGAGCTGATGGAGAGTGGTTGGTGCCCATAGGGAACTGCTTGTGCAACCCTGGATATGAGGAGCGCAATTCAGAATGCCAAGGTAAAGGACTGACATTCATTCATTGCTGTTCTGTCATTTTGGCCTCATTATAAATGTATAGACCAGCCGTGCTCCTCACATCCTGAGTACCCTCAAAATATCCTGTCTCCCCCGTCTGTGTTTCTTTGTCGTTATCCCGTGTGTTTTGTTCTCTTTGTCCTTCCCTCTCCTGCCTCAATTTAACCACCTTACACTCGGTTGGATGTTTTTATTTCCTCACTCTCTTACTCTTCTTTCTAGCATGTGGCTGGGGCAATGGAGGCAATGATGACTGTAAATGGAGTAATTAGCAGGCCCACTGGGAGGTGTTGTGCAAAGGGATGTATCCCAGGAGAATTGATAAAACTAGGAGAGTAGGGTAGAGCTCCAATTGGTTTGCACCACTGCTGTGTCTTTCACCTCCACCTGTTATTTTTCCAGTTTCCAATGGAGTCCAAATGCTGGAAAAAAAAAGAGATAGGCAGCTACAGAGAAAGAGAAGGAGAGAGAGAAAGTGTTTATAATTCAAAGCATGTGTCAGAGGAGTGAAAACACTGCTGTGAGATGGAGCTGAAATTGTTCTGTTTAGTTGGGAGAATAGCCTTTTTGTGGACAATTATTCTAATTCCAGTCTGGTTTGATTCCACACCTGGCACTTTGATAAAGATTAAAGGTCATCTCAGGGTGTTTCCTTCAAACTTCGTTTCAATCTCATCCATGATTGTTCTTTTAAGATATCATTATAAAGTCTGAACATTTTACCAGAATTTAAATCTTGCTAATAGATGTTTTAAATGTATGTGATTATAGGTCTCAAGTGTTTTTTTCCTCAATGTATTTAAAGCTTTTGACCAACTTTAAGTTGTTTGTTTTGTTGTCCATAATGGACTGTAGTTCATGCTGCATGTCACTGTTTTGTCATTAGCTTCCAGTAGAGCCCAGTAGCTGTTTTGTGGATCACGCTAAGTGTTTGGCTGGTCTGAATGCTGGCCGACAGAGTGGATGCCAATTTTGCCTTGATGGTTATTGGTAGACACCTCCTGCAGCCCCATCACCACCACACACAAAACACAGTGGGCTGCAGCAGTGAGGGGTCAGCGGCTGGGCACGGATGATTAACAGGGAGACGTACCACTGCACCTCTCCTAATTTACAAGACGCCTTTATTTTAAAGGTCTAATTACGTGACAAACAGGTCTGGTGATTTAGGGGTGCCACTGTCTGGTTGGGGGTGGGAAAGGAAAAGGAGTTCAAGTAGTCACAGATGGGCTTCTGGATGTGCGTTAGAAAAGGCTTCACATGAGCTGCTTTTTGTTCTGATGTTAGATGGCTGTGGCCAGGTTTCATTTAGCAGTTGACTTAAAAAAAGTCTTGGAGATGGAAATGAATCAGAAAATAGTTGGGTTTGAACTTAATGCTATTTTTTTTAGCATTCCATCAAGCTAAAATAACTTTTAAAGTTTCAAAAAGAATCAAATCTATGATCTTGAACAGTAGACTTGCATCTGGGATATATGTCACTTTAAATCTGCCTCCTTCTTAGTTTATTTCCTATTTAGATTAATAGCTGTTAGTTGCTAAAGAAGGCAATATGGATACAGATTTATTGATTTTACAAGACTAATGCAGACTCTTTGAATTTGCCAGCCTTATCTGGGCAAGGCTGCTTTCAAAGCTGATGTATCCATTTAGTTCACATTTCACTGCATCTGCTTGATTGTGTTTAAGTTAACAGTGCCAGACACTCCATTAACTTTTAGCTTCAGTTACAGTGTTCACATATTCTGCATTCCACATTTCATTTGCAGTTGGGCTCTGATTCCTTTAGGTGCAGCCTTTGGCGTCAGCGTGGATGAGCTCCACTGACTGAAGGTTAAGAGGTGCTGCCCACTGTCGGACCTCAAGTGCACTGATGAGCTGGTTAATAATCCCATGAGTGACAAGCTTTTATGGGAGAGGGGCTCCAGTCTTTATGTTTGACCAAGAAGCTCAGTCAGAAGCTTGTTTTTTTTTTTTTTTTGTGGGGGGGGGGTGGATAAATTTCATGGAAGAGCTGTAGGTTTTCACTTTTTTGATAGAAGTTTGACATTTCAGGCCACAAGGGTGTAAAAGAATATACTTGGTGGTTTGAAAAGTTTGGACCTGTTCATTCAAGGTTTCTGGGGAGCACATAAAACACTTATATGAATGTGTGTGTATCTGTGCTTATCCTGTGTATGCGTGGGGTTACAAGGGCACCTTGGCCCCTGGTTCCCAGCCCTAGATGAATGGGATCCCCTCCATCATTGTTTGGGGCAGCAACAGAGACGACTGTGGATGGTGATGTTTGGGGAGAAAAGTGGGGAGAGGGGGAGCTGACAGGGCACATAGAACTTGTATTCTTCTCCCCTGGCAGAGGTCAGAGGTCACCCCCTTCTGCATCCATCTTACTGCTGTGTCTGACAGGGTCGTGGATCCAGGATTGATTAAGACGTCAGGGTTTTGACAGCTGCAGCAGCGTAGGATGCATGTGCGTTCATACTCGAAGTGCACCAAAGGTGACCAGGGTGTACTCCGAGGGGCCAAGGACCCCCTGATCTTAGGGGAGGGCAGTCTGTCTGTTTGTATTTTGGATCCATTTCCCTGTTAACTACCTTCCCCCATATGTTCTGTGGGGATGGTGGGGGTCAGGGAGGACTTTCGCCTTTCGTCTAGTGAGGGGTGAATGAGATTTGTGAGAACTTTGGAAGTTATAACACACAAACAATAATTAGGTTTTTCAGACTGTCAGAGCAATAATGTGTGTCTCGATGAAAATGTCTCGGTACTTTAACAAAATGATTCAAGCCAGAACTGAGACAGTTTCTAGACATATCGAGACAATTTCTGAATGAATCCAAGAAGCATGATGGCTTGAAGCCAGCCAGTGTTGCACTTTTGAGCTGTCAAGCTTTAGGTAGTAACAGAGCTGTAACAGTCAAAATAAAAAGTTAAACCAGCTTTGCAGTTGAAGGACATGATGTAAAGATGACTTAGTCTGTGTGGCAGTAGGTTTTAACAGTCTAATCAGCAATGAACAGATTCATTACCAAGGAGAATTAATGATAGTGCACAGCAACTTTTAGTTGATGAATCTGTTTAGGGGATCACTAAAACAAAATCAGGGAGACGTCTGTCACACTTTTAATGTGTACTGTTCCATGTCTATAGGGATGCACTAATATGAAAATTTTAGCCAATATTGATATGCGATATAATTGTTGCCGTTATGGCAGATAGCTGATATTTACGCAAACACACAAATTATTTATATACATACACACACAAACACATTTGGGTCTGTTTTCAATACCATAAATAAATGAGCAGACCTCTGACATGACTCTACTTCAGTTATTCCTGGCTGAGCAGAGTTACCATCATGATCAAACAGATATCACTTGACCAACAATTTTGCCTCCCAAAACAGAAACAAAAAGCTAAAATGTGGGAAATCAATATTGGATGTTATTATCGGCCCAGTTTTACATATCAGACTGATACAATATTCTAAAAAATGACCAATATTGTCTGATACGGATGTTAATGCCGATATATTGTGCATCCCCAATGTCAATATAGCTGAGATTGTTTTAGATCCACAAAGTTTGCTTGAAAACCCATGTATATGCAGTTTGGCCAGCTTCATTACTGGTGTATAAACGGTGAGAGGCAGCCTGAAAACAAATTACAGAATTGTTTTGTGAAAAGTGCATTGGGTGTGTATTTACCTTCATGTTGTTTGTTGAGGATTTATCTTAGTGGAGATGTAATCAGACGAGTGTGAAAACTGCAGAATGCTGCAGTTAGCTGCTTAGTGGTCCACATTTCTCATATTTTGCAAAAACCCACATTTTTTTCCTACTTCTGTTTTATCTTCTTGTCCTCACATTAATTAAATAGGATTCCATGAACTGCTTTGGCCCGTACTTCAGGACTTTTTCCTCATTAAATGTCTGGGTGTGGAAATCTGACCGAGATGTAACCGGTCCAACAGCTGTACTTTGTTTTTACTAATTGTCCTGGTCCGGATCAAACTGAACTATGGTTCTGTTTGTTAGTAGTGTGACAAAATATTTAAAAGTTGTTTTGAACTTTTTAATCAATCACATTATAATTCATTATTGCTAAAACCAGGAAAAGTTAATGTAGTATTTGAAAAAAAAAACAGAAATCTGCTTTATAGAACTACTTGCAGAACAGCATGTCTAAGAACCATTTCTCATTTGACAGGCAGAACATCACATAAATATTTGTTCATCTGTTTGTTTAGTTTGTCTGTTTATTGGCAGGATATCTCATGAGGGACTGAAAGGATTCTATTAAAACTCTCAGAAATAATCATTGCATGTAAATCTACAACTGATTATCTTCTTGGAGTCAACTTGATTCAAGATGGCTGCCACAGCTAATCAACTTTAGCAAAGACAAAAATGGCTTTTACTCAGCCAGTTTTACAGATACTGATCTCAACTTTTTTTTGCAGAAGTAGCTGAATGCCATCTTCAACACATACCTTGAGTAATAATAGATCAAGCAAGATCTGTGTTTAAACTTGTGAAATAAAGGTAACTCCATCAAGGAATACTAGCTTCAGTGTGCCTGGAGGATGATCACATTGTTTTTCAGGCTGGATATTAAATATGCTGATAGTAAAATCCCGGAAAACCTATCTACTTGTTTACTCTAGTTAAAGTGTATATAGTTAAAGAGGATTTTTTTCTCAGCAGAGATGCATTTCTCACGTTTTAACAATGAGTAATAGGAAATACTAAGGGAAGAGAGGAAAACTCAAATGAAACTCTTTTATCAGACCTTCTCACATGAAACATAGAGAGCAGCACAGACAGCACTCTGCTATCAGCCAGTGTTGTGGTTCTTCATCTACTCACACAAACACAGAAAAACTATTGACTGCAGCAGTCTGTGGTGCGCATGAGAAATTTCACACCAACGCCGGCTGTTTCCAACACTCTTTACGCTAAGATCTGGATTCCAAATCTTTCAGTGTCAGTGAAAACAATTGCAGTGAAATTCAACAGAAATGTTTCGATTTCACTTAAACATACATGTCAATCCCTTTGGGCATTTACCTGTGTAATGAACCTCAAAAATCCATAATTTTCTCAGACACAGGGGTGGGGTTCAGACGGAGTGTCGGTTGCGGGGGAAAGAAAGAACGTTGGGCACTGATAACTGTGCTTGAGGTGTAGAAGAACAGGGAAAGGAGGACGGGGAGAGGTGGGGAACTTATAGTGGCAGAGTGGGTTAGGAGAGGGTCATTTAATTTTATTTATTTTTTATGACCTACAGGCTCAGAGATGTAAAATAAATTTGAAGCTGAGTTAAAAAATATGTGAGATTGTAAAAAAATCCCCCCCTGCACACAAACACACACACTTCTTCTTGTTCACAATTTAACCATTCGCCTCTCCTTTTATGCTGATTTAGTCGCTTGCTTGTTCTTTTTGTCCTTCCATCTCATCTGTCTCCTTAAATGTCTCTTTGCTTCAGTGACTCATTATCTGCATTTACATTTTTCATGTCTCCTTGTTACATCTTTTCATTTTACTACCTTGCTCCCGTTAGTAATTTTCACCCATTGACACTGTCTTTCTTCTCCCACTTTACTTTTTTTCCCCCTTCGTCTTCTGCGCTGGCCGTCGAGGTGGTTAGTGTTTGTCAGCCTGTCTGTGGTAACAGCAGCAGGAAGTGGGCTGAATAATGAGATTATACCTTCAGCAGTGGGACGGAGGCGGCGAGGAGCAGCACACGGAACATCATCACCCGTCATTTTTCTCTCAAATGCGCATTCACAAGTGACACTTGGGAGTGCGCACTCTAACTCCAATTATAAACATTCAGGTGCATGCAGAGAAATGTAGACACACACCCTCACAAACTACAACTTAAATATATAAATAACATATGTAAAAAATTACATGGTCTGCAGTATGCTCAGAATACACAAACACATATGTTTAGCAGATGCGCACACACACACACAGAGTGCAGGAGAATAGAGGTGAATGTACTCATCACTCTTACTGCCACCAGAGACGCTCATTTTGTGCTGCTGAATAGAGACGGGGAATCTATTACCGCCCGAAAGCAGGACGGAACAACAGGTACAGAGAGAGGACAAAATATCTCCCAAGGATTCCTCATATTATACGCCTGAAAGTATTTTTTAAAGCATTTTTAATATTCTGTAATTGTTTAGCCACTCAAATGGTGAAAAAAAAATACCCCCCCTGATACTTTTAAATCTTTTCTTTACAAGATGGAGGAGGGGCTTCTGGTGGTAATTCAGCTATCATTAGCTGAGGTGCTGAAATGTTTTTCCTGCTTGGCCAGCCGTCCTGCCTCGGTGTTTGTTCCCTTCACAGTTCTCGCCTCTCAACACCCCTCTCCATTTCTCCTTGCAGTGCCCTGCTCAGGGCAGGAAGCCACCGGTGATGAAGCGTGACCCAGGCTGATAGGCACGTTGCTCCCGTAGCTCTAGCCACACGGCAGTGTGACTTATCACACCGCCACAAGTGATCATCTTTAAATAATTTATATTTGACTAAAAAAAATAAGTCTAATGTCTTTTTTTTATGGTAAAAATACTAAAATTCTTTTGGGAGTTTTATTCGTTTATCTTTTGTCTTTAACGGCTGCAGAAAAGTGGTAGAAAAACGTCAAAACTGAACTTTAAAAAAAATTTGTCCTTAATTATTTGGTTGAAAAACTCCTGTTACATAATATCAGACTGGAGTTTTTTCATTTAGCTACTAAAATGTTGACATACAGCAAAGTTTGTGCAGAATAAACACGACTTCTCTTTCACAGTAGTTTCACAGTAAAACACATTTAATAGAAAGTTTCTGAATACATTTTTATTAACCCACATAAAGTTCTATAACTTTATGACAGTGTTCCTCAGGGGAAAAATTCAACCACCTTACACATACATGTTAAGTTGTACAGCTTGTCAGTAAATTACACTGATTTTCCCACATTTTGCGTGTTACAGATTATTTAAAAGCTGTCAGGCTGTAAGGAAATGCATTTGTCACCTCCTCTTACTTCCTCCCTGCTCCTCTGCCACCACAGATGCTTTAATCTCTGCCCTACGTCCTCTCCCCACAGCCGACAGTCCACTTTAAATCCCAACCCCTTGTTATATTAAGTGAGAGTACTACAAAAAAAAAATGTATTTAATTTTTTTTTAATTATGAATTTCTGAGGGTCAAGATACAGGTAAATGTCCAAAGGGGTTGACGTGCTTACAAAACTGCTTAAAAAAACTGTTTCAATTTTTGTTTTTCTCACGAGTAATTTTTTTTAGTTTCCTCAGCCTACAGTGAAAATATCACATTTAATTATTTATTTTTTTTTTTACTACTTAGTGGCCTTTTAGTTTTAAGAAACTCCAAAATTAAATGAAAATAACATTTTTGGCTCTGTTACTACCTGTGGCATAGGGATGGGTTGGCTTCACACATACACCCCAACCCCCCAACTGCCGCCTCAATAAATTCAGAAAATACACAGACAAAGCCAGAAGGTGTCTAAGCTCCGGCTTGAAATGTTTTGGGGATAAGCCGAGTTATTGCCTTAAAAATTGCAGCCGAGTTATTGCCTTAAAAATTGCAGAAATGGAAGGTGCAGTGTTTATATTGGACAGGAAGTACACTATTTTCTCGACAGAGTAGTCTGCGTTTATGCAGCAAAGCTAACATGGCTGTCAGCTGGCACTGGCAGCATATGTGCCATAAAAGTGGGAAAAAAAAATAACAACATTTTCCATCTCTTCTCATCTCCTCTCCCTTGCTCTCATGTCTCTGAAAAGCATCCTTTCTTTGAAGCCCGCAATGGGAAGAGAGAGCGATTAAAGCAGTCAGAAAGCAAATTAGCATGTCAAAAGGCTCTGAATCAATACCCCGGCTCTCTACCAACACAACCCTGCGGTCCTCTCGCCCTGACACCCCCTCCTCCGTCTCTATAACCATCCCTGCCATTCTCCCCGATCCTCCGGCTGTTTCCCCTCTTCCCCCTCCATTTTCTCCCGCACTCCTGCATGCTCTCGCTCTTGTTCCTTTGGCCCCTCTCTTTTTCTTCTCTGCTCAATTTAAATTTTTTTCTCCCTGCTCCCTCAGCTGGCAGACGGTTGGAGAGAGAGGAGGCTGGGTTTGTAAGGAGAGATGGACGGATGTATAGGCAGAGAAAGACGGGTGGAGAGGGAAAAGTGGACAGCCACAGAGTGGGCATGGGTGGACTGTTTTGGAGAGAGGAAGACTGTGAAAGAGAACAAGGGCCCCTGCCACCTTCTTTGTGCCGAGAGGGAGGCAGGATGAACCTCTCTCGCCAAGAGCACTGGTGGAGATGGAGATGGGGAGGCAAGGTTGGAGTTTAAAAGAGAAAAAAAAAACACGGGGGAAAGTGAAATAGAAAGAAATTTAGTTCCAGTCTGGCATCTGTTTTTTTCTGCATTTCATACATCCGCTCACCATTTCTCAGAAATCCTTTGATCCTGAAGCAATATACTGTTGATCATTGTACGTGTGTGTGACAGAGCACTGTCTCTGTCTTGTCATATATTTATCCTTACGTTTTTCTCAACAGACATATCACAAGCTGTATCATAAACTTCCATTAATGTTCTTATCTGCTTGTGCAATCTTGAACCTGGAGATAAAGCAGCCCAGCAGCTCGTCAGATGGACGGCCTGCTCTCTCGCTCTCTGACAATAGGAAGCTGATTGCAAACACCTTGAAAATGTTTTATCTCTACCGTTCTCTTTCCTCTCGCTTGTTTCTATCTTAAGCTCCCTCAGTCCTACTGGGCCAATGGTAGGTGGGCTTTTTTTTTCTCTTTCACCATCATCCTTTTTTTCCCTGAAGGGGCGCAGGGTTCAGTGGCCAAATCAAAGGCTCTTCCACAGCAATCAGTTAGGGGTTATGACAAAAAGCTTGCAATAAAGGGCCGCTGTGTAATCTGATGGGCCTTGAGACTGAACGCGGTGCCCATTTAAATGAGTTGAGATCTCCCTTTTCTAATCTTGATGATGGAGGAAACTGAACCCTGCTTTATTCTCGGTGGAAACACACACACACACACTTAGGATGTGTGATTTGAATCTATAAACACTCCCAGGTTATTGTAGGATATGTTTTTGCGACGTGTTAATACATTAGGGGAAGGAGCCATTCTTGATGTACTAAGTAATGTCCATGTAGTCCCAGATTTGTTATCATAAAGCACCTAAATCAACCTAGAAATAAATCAAGTTTGTGTGTTTTATACATCAGTGTAAATGTGAATTGAGATAAAACATGGTATATAAATGGAATATTTCTTCTTGATAAAGGTTGAATTTATGGCTTGGAGTTTAAATAATTTTAGGCAGCTTTCTTCTTCAGAAACATGAGTTGTTTACACTTTGAGTTTGTCACTTGTTGCTTTGAACAGTCACATAAAAACTCCTTTAATCTCCCTTTTCAGTCTTCCTCTTTCTGTTGAGCAGGATCATTTCAACACACAAGGTGATAATTTCTCACGACAGCTTTTGTCACATGACACATGTTCTGAATAAGTTGTAAAAGTAATTTTGGATTCATGAGATGGAAATGTTGGAGGTTTTTGCACCACAGCTGCTTGTCCTTACTGTGTCTGAAACGTTCATAGAACAGATTTCCTAAAGCCTCTGAAGCTTATATCATGTGATCAGTGTTGTTTGTTATGTTGTGTGGCAACCTTTCTTTGGTAATTTCTTCTGATGTGTGATTCAGTTTTTTGCCTTTTCATAATGTTATAATAAATATATGTCTGATGCTCAACAATAGGCCATATAAATTATTTGGAGGTAATTCAAATGTGTTGGAGAAAAAAGAAAACAACAACACTAGGATGTTGCTACTGCAGAGTGGTTTCGTGAGGTCCTTGGACTAGTTCTCCCAGGGCCATGGTGGAGCTCAGAGCATAATAAAATGTAATTCTCTAAAGGAAATATTAGTAGTACCAAGGTTCCTGGCATTGTCTCAAGTTCCTGGCTGCCTGCCCTTGTATCTACCTTTGTCTTTGGGACTCCTGTGCACAATTTACCTTCCGGTCACTTGTATAATTTGTCTCTAATGTGGGCCTGGCTATCCACAGATGTCCTCATCTGGCTCCTTCCTAAAGGGCGAGGTCCAGATATTCTGCTCTGAGGGCCCGTCAAGGTTTAACAACAGATTTGCCATGAGGTGCAGTGTGTTTGTGACTCACATCTGTGACTCAAACTTTATTGTCTAGTCTGATGCAATTGTCTCGTCTTTACCTCTGCATGAGAATAAATCATAACCAACTGAGTTGTATCGATACCAAATGCTGGCTGTATTAGTACACAGCAAATTACCATTCTTGGCATAATAAATCATCTGGTGACATCACTGCATGGGCTCTGTAGGATCCTTTTTTAGCTCCTTGTTCTAATAACATTTTGTAAGTAAGTGATTATTTAAAGTTAAACATTTTGTAAAATTAGCTTCTAAAATTTTAACAGAACACATCAAGGAAATGGAAGCAAAGCCCTAATTTTACTGATATATCATCTGACGGAGAAGTGACTTTTACTCACTATCTTCCAATTATTTATTTTGTCCATTGTATTCCCATCTGTTGTGTAAATACAACCACATGAAGATGTTTCCAATTTTGTTTACCTGTCAGAAAGCATTTGCATTGATTTTGACTGAAAGCAGAAATTAAGTTAGAATCAAAGTTTCATTGTTTTTACATTTCTTGTGTCAGCTTGGCAAATGTTTGGTTTCAGTTGTTGGTTTGGGAGTGAGAACACATATGTTGTTTCTGATGGGTTTCTGCTTTAGAAAATGGTATTTACAGATTTCAAAGTACCAGCATGCAGCTTTTATGGTCTCAGAAGTATGTAGCATAAATCTCCTTTTATGTCTTCACCAAAAAGATCATAGGCGATGTGGTTAAAGTCAAGAAGTGTCCTAAATGCCTGGCTATAGTTAGAGCAACTCACTTCAGTTTAAGCTAACATATTATGATTATAAATATATTGATTCTGGCCAAGAAATACTCCACTAAATAACCAGTGTTTTCACGAGTTGTACTAAACTTACTGTAGCTTTAGATTTAGCATAGATGTATTGTATAAGGCATTATTTTCCCCATATATTTCTGTGTACGTCAGTGAATGCCTGAAATGAAACAATTGGCACAAAACAGTTTTGTGATACAGTTTTTAGTGCACAGACCTTTCCTTGGTTTTGCCCTAGATCAGTGTGATCAGTTGGCTGAATCTTTTCTGTGATGTGTGTGTTTGCCAAAATACAAATTTGTATGTGTGTCAAATACACTGCAGGGCTGCTTGTGAGGTGCAATCTCTCTGTGGTAGAGATGAAATATAATTTGGGGAGGTGGAGGTCTTGCAGCATCTAAAGACCCAGGACTGTAGATCTCCAGGCAGATGCAGAGGTGTGTCCATGCTGGGGCATGTCTGTGGGATTATGAACCTTGATCCCTCTGGAGCTGAACCCAGCTGACAAATGCTGAAAGAAGAAGAAAAAGTGACACATTTCCCTTGAAGTTTTCATTCCATGAAGGTATGTTAGGGAAAAGAGAATGGAGAGAAATTGGAGAAAATGAAGTGATTGAAATCAAACAGGGCCACACACATATTCTAGTATGTATGTGTGACATAAACAGTCTTTGTGTGAGAAAAGGGAAGATTAATTGTTGTGGTTCAGTAAAATGGCTGGAGATGTGAAAGGTGAAGTTGGGGGTCATGAGTACTGATGCAAAGGCTCTTTGATCAAGTCAGGTGAGGTCATGTCCCACCCTCCAGCAGCTGTCATTGATACTAGAGCCAACATCATACATGTTTTTTAAGCACTTTCACCAAACTGAAGCATTTCCGTTGAGACTGACTCCCCTATACACACGTTTGAACCAACATTTCATTCACTTTACTGAAATCTGTCCATCCATCCATCCATCCATCCATCCATCCATCCATCCATCCATCCATCCATCCATCCATCCAATCAACCAACCAACACTCTACCCAGCAACACTCTAGGGAATCCCAAGGTGTCCCCAGGCCATAATCCCTTCACCATGATTTGGATCTATCCCAGGTGCTTCTCCCATGAAGCAGTGGCTCTTCTCTGAGCTCCACCTGGATTTTATTCTTTTTCATCCATAGATGAGGTTTGAAAAGGGTCATGGGTGAACAGGCTGGACCAGTAAATTGATTGAGATATAGACTGAGACAACAGAACTAATCTAACAAAAAAAAAGAAAACTTATTAGACTGAAAAATGTGATTTGATGTGATGTACAGTCTTTGGGTTATAGTGTGTATATACAATGGGAATTGTTCTACTATATATAACTGGGAGTGTTAGAAAATAGAGTGGAGGAAGTTCTGAAAAGATTTTTGACAGCGTTGTGAGGCCTTGCTACAGCTTGAATAACGGAAGAAGCTGCCAAGTGAGCATCCCCATATGTAGTGACAGAAATCAAACAGATAAGGAGAGATAGCAGAATAAGTATTAAAAGCTTTAAGCATACGTGGCGTGAAAGAAGATTCCAAGAAAAACACAACTCAAATTTAGTTCTAGTGCCCACACACAAGCATTTCATTATTGCGCTACTTTGTTTACCTGTCTTCATAGTTACTGTGCTTGTTAGTCTGTCCTCACATCAAAGCTAAAGGCTAAAACACATTAGTAGACAAACCTTGTCTAAGCAGCTATTAACCCTAAGCTTCTGTTACATGTCCTGCAGCCCCTTCTCCTGTCCAACCCTTTAAAGGCAGGTTCAACTCTCCTGGGGCTAGTGAATGCAACACATACACAACACAGCAACGTTTACGTACACACATGTGCAGTACTAGCTTAGGAATGCCCACACATACATCATGCCAAGGCATGCCATGCTAACAGGAGGCGACACCATTTTAAACTGGGTGAGCGGTTTAAGGGCATACCACTTCGATGACAGTGATGACATCAGTCCTGGTTCGAAAGAGAAAAAAGTGAAGTGATGTGGAGGGAGCAACACAAGGAAAGGTTACAACTGTGACACCTTTACGGGGCTGACATGCGCTGCTGTAGAGCAATTGACCCAAGAAAGTTTTTATGTACCCTGAGAGTACACACACTCACGCGCTTGCACCCTAACCACTCCCACACCAACACACACACTGCATGTGAGCTTTTACACAGTGCAGTGACACAATGTTACTTTCTTAAGAAACACACAGAGCCCCCCTCACACACACGCGCACAATAGAAGGTGTTTTGAGGCCCCAGACAGGCTGTCGTCTGGGAGCTGCAAGTAGATTACCTAAACAAACAACCTAAAAATACTCTCCTTTTCACCCATGAGTCGACCCTTTCCAACCCTTCCTCACATCCTATCGGGCTGCTTCCAAAAAAACCCACAAGGGGCTGATGTTAAACTTGCCCTTGAGACCTCTGACAACCAGGCAATTAAAGTTTTGCATGTGTGTTTCTGTATGCCTAAACACTGACAGATGTGTGTGTCACGTACTGAAGGTCACATGTGAATGTGAGATGTGTTTATAGTCTGATTCGCTGGAGGGATTTAGCAAAGTAATCAAAACTCAAGTCTGGGTTTGATGTAAATGTCTGGTTGTTGAGAATTTGTCACAAAGGTAAAAATGCAACTGCGGTCTGCATTTTTGACAAAAGTGTTGACTTATATGAATACAGAGCCATGTGTTTTGATGATAAAAGGTTTATATTTGATTGGATTGATGTCTCTGCAGTAATGACATCATACCGGAACAATGTTCCTGTGGTGCTGGGATTACCTGAGGTCGCACACCTGTGGAATTCTGGAATTTCAGAAAGAGTAGATTCATGAACACCGAGGGATGCTGCGAGCAATTTGTTGCTTCACAGTGAATCAAATTGTTCAGCGTATGATGCAATTAGGAATGAACAATGCCAAAATAATTTGTTAGTTTGCAAGAAAGCAATCTAAACTTTTAGTTTTATTGTGTTTAGTTAATTGAGAATACATTGTTGAATAGTTGTAGGCACATTTATTGTTCTTCAGGTTCAATTTGTCAATCTAACAAATAGAATCCATATATTTTGCATTTATTATAAAGGTAAAGTCAGCTTTAAAACAAATGTTTACTGACTCAGATGTAATTGCAAAGCTGTAAAATGCTGCTGATCTAAGTGGAGGGAGTGAGAGCACAAAAACTTAAAACTGTAGTAAGAAAATTGCATCTTAATGTTCTGCACTGATTTGTTATATTAGTTGTACAGAACATGTGTTTTACACTTGTTTACAGAGTTGTTAAGGCTCCGTTGAACCTGCTTCCCTGTACTTTCCTCTTCCTCTTCACCTATTCTTAGTGTGTGTTTGTTGTGCTCTCCTCACACATCCTCCATTTTCCTCCCCTATTATCCTTTACTCACCTCGATTAGAATGGTTTATGTCGCTCAATTGTTTAGCAGTGTGTGTATATGTGTGTCCTTGCCCACCGTCATCAGCATGCTCCCTTCCTCCCATGTATCTGCCTGTTTTTTTATATTGACAAAAAATAATATAAACCTCTCTATGTTGTAAATAATGTCAAGGAAAAGAAGCTAAAGAATGCTAAATACACACAAATGCACATGTCCAAAGTAAAACTCGACCCCCTTGGAGACCTTGAGGAAACTGGACCAATGTAATGCAGAAACTGTTTGTTTATCTGACGCTGTCCCTGCTGTGCTGCTGTCTCTTTGCTTATTCTGCTCTCAGAACTGTTTATTTGTTTGGATGCGTATGTCTGTTTGTGGATTTGCATGCATGGATGGTACTGCCAAGTGAGTCTGCAGTCCAGAGGGCTTTTGAAGGGCTCTGTGTTCATACCTGAGTGTGTGCAGGTGTGCAGAGGTTTGTAATCCTGTGTTTGTGGAAGGAGCTTATCACTTGTTTGCCTTAAATCATGGTCCGTTTTCAACCTGCTGTGTGGATCTTGGGTCAGAAAGGGTTTAACTACACTAACTCCCTCTTTTCTGTACACTTTACCCTCAGTATTTGTTTTCTGCTTCTGTACTCTTTGTGTTTGATTTGTTTCCTTACATTCACCTTCAGAATAGTGTCTCTTGTTTATTAAGGAGTGGTCTTGTACATTCTGAAGTCTGGGTAGAATACTTTAGATTTTTGCGATATAACCATTGTGCTAATGATCCTTCTTAAGGCCAGGGCTGGAAAAATTAGGAAGTCAAGGCCTACGTGTCAGTAAGAATGAGGAGACATTGGGGAACAGGAAGCCTTCAAAACAATATTCCAATTTTTTTTTTGCCAGTGAAGTTTGAACAGCAACAACACAGGTGGCACCACATGGCACGTAGCAAAAATACTCTTTGCATTTATGCAAAAAACATTAGTTAAATAATGACAAATATACAGTTTTATGCTGAAAACGGTCTCATATACTGTAATTTGAATGCTGTTTCATTTTAATGCTAAGCCTGGGTAAAAGGCCATGGAATCAACATAAGAAAAACAACGTTAGTCGTTGTTTTAAGCTTTCTGCTTTGTTATAAGTTAAATGTGTTTTGTTCCATCAGAGTCTTTGGTTAGTATGTTAGATTATTGATCACTTGGTTTTGTGCATTACAGTGGATTAGTAGTTAACACTGATGCCTTACAGCATGAAGGTCCTGGAATCAAGCCAGAATTTTGGCCTGGGGTCTTTCTGTGTGAAGTTAGCATGTTCTCCTCATGTTTTTGTAGGTTTTCTCTGGGTATTCCGTTTCCTCTCATAGTTAAAAAGAAAACATGCATGTTTTGTCTGCCTTCAGGTCTAGGCCTCCCTTGAAAAAGAGAACTTTGATCTCAATGGGATTTGCCTAGTTAATAAATAAATAAAATAAGGACAACATTTTTGGTGGCTCCTTGTTGATGGATGAGTAATCTACAGTTATAAATCATTTTACAGACAAACTCTTATCCCCTTGGCGTTGGCCACCACTAGCAAAGCAGCAGTGACTGTCAGAAAGGTTGGCTTTCTCTGTGTTATTAATGTTGTTAGCCTCGTTGGCTTTTGTTTAAATCCTTCATTACCACTAGTAAGAACATCAACCCAGATGTGACCACCCGACTTTTGTATTTGCATGCAAAAGGATAATACAATTGATGTAGGACCCTTTCCCCCCAAACAGGTCAAGGTCAAGATGTGTGTTGAGTGTACGCCATCAATCATGGTGATCAGTTTCGGTGGCCGGGTGTCCCTCATCCATCATACTGATGTGTTTGGCCGGCCGTGTGGCTCTGCGGCGCTGTCAGAGCCGGAGGTAATTAATAATGCCAAGTGACGGAATTAATGAGTTAACCTGCTCCACTCTCCTGCTGTCCCTGTAACAGATGCGAATGGTCAGCAGCTAGTTATCCCTCGCTTATATGCCAGCCACTCAGGTGAATTGATGTTGATGATCTTTTATTGTCTACATTCCAGTCCTCGTGGTGATGGACAGTGAATGCTTGCAGTTTGTGACTGCAGCAGCGGGCAAACAATGTACTGATAGAATAGCAACACTTTCTAGAGTCTTACTGTTATCATCAAACTTCCCTCCACAGGAAGAAAGGAAGATATGGCACAAAGGCAGGCTGCATGGACCCTGTTGACTTCTCAAGGTGTGCAAGCAGGAGAGGCTCGCTATGCCCTCAAGGCCTGAAAGCTGATCGCTTGGTGTTTGAAAGAGCTGCTTTGTGAGGATGCCTCTGACTGCTCTACTGAAGAGTACTCACTGTCTGTTTTGACTGAAAAAGAGAGCCTGAGTTTTCATCACTTAAAGAAAATAAAGTGAAGCCCTGAAAGGGGAGAAAAAGTTTAGATTGAACTTAATTCTTTTTTTTCTGATTACAAGAGAAGCAGTTGTTCTGCCTGGGCAGGCCAAGCTATTGTGTGTTGTGTTCTGGGTGTTGCATTCCCGGAGATTTGAAGGGGTATTGTGGTGCAAGTCAGATCTCATAGTTTCAGTCCCCGGTGAATTGGATACTTTGTTGTGTAGGCTGCAGCATAGCTTGCCTTGCTTTTGTATGCGGGTTGCACAAGGTGGGCTGCAGTATGTGGGTGTGTGGGTAGATGTGGTTTTATTTGGCTGCAATGTCAGAAGCATGTCTGTCTTTTTAAAGCCTTGTGTGGGTTGTTGCCCCTCAGAAGAAAGCTTAAGCTTTAACTGGTGTGTGTGGGTTGCTATCATTGTATCCTTACTTTTCCTGCACTCTAAGTTTTTGCAGATGGCTGCATCATTGGTTTTGTTTTGAAGAGAATTATCTGCGTGCCCCCTTCCCTCACAGACTCCAACCAATTCAGCAAGGGGAATCCTCACCACACTTACAAAACTGCCCAATAAATACGGCAACCTTCTCCCCCCACCCTTTAACACCCCTTCTCTTTTAAATGTGTTTTAGCTCAGAGACAGCAGGAATGGGGATTGGGCAGAGGAAAGACTGACAAAAGTAGGAGGGAAAAGACGAATGCCAGAGAGGAGGATTGAATGAGAGAAAGAGCTGCAGGGAGAGAATAGGGAAAGAATGCGATGTCCCAGTCTACGAGGGATTCCATTTTTTCGCCTTTCCAGAATAGAACAGTAAGTCACCAGTCTCTTTGTCTAGCTTTGATCTCTGAGCTGGAGGATTTGGCACCTGACAAGCCCCTCTCCGTCTGAAAGGAGACCTGCCAAGAGAATGCCAAGAAGAGTGGGAGAAAGAGATAGAGGGCGGAGGGAGAGTCAGAAAAATAATAAAGGAGAACTAGAAAGTGACAGGGGCAAAAAGGGAAACATTGTAGAGATGATGGTGTGAAAAAATTGGGTTAGACTTTTGAGAGCTTTATAAAAAGGGATATGATGAGAGTTCTTAGCTCAGATCCCATAAAAACTAAACACACATGTTCAAGTTGGTCTGTATTTGTGGTTGTGTGAGGATTTGCCATTGCTATCCTGGACAGTGATAAATCCAGTGAGACTTAGGGAGAATCTTGGACCACCCACCACTGTGGTCTCTACCCTCACACTCACACAGATGAACACACACACACACTCCTAATAGGAAGCAAATTCCCCAGCTTTGCTTGGATATCAACCTCTTTTTTTTTTTTTTTTTTTTTTTTTTGCAGTTTCTTTCTACGGAGCAGTTGCTGCTATAAACAATTCCTCATACGCTGACATCACATTTTTAAACACATGTTCTGAAACCCAGAGTTTTAGACCACAGATGAAGATGCCAGCACATGTCTATGACCGGCTCAGATCTGGATCTGTACAAAGATTTCTGTGACGCATGACTCAGGCTGAAACGACTTAATAATTGACAAGAAAAAATCTCATCAATCACGTACAGTTTAAAGCATCCCACTTTTACACTGTACCGTTAGACTTTGATGAGTCTCAGTCCTTAAGGCTAGTAAACGTCTCAGACAGCTGTTTGACCCCACTCTCAACTACAGCCACTTTCCTGGTCAGCACACGTCAAGCTCCTATCAACAGTTTTGTTGTGTTAGCTGAGGTGGTGACAACAACATTAAAATATTACTCACTAATTCTACTGTGTGTTGTAAGATAACATAAAGTACCTCCCTGACTAATCTCTACTCTTTTGCAGCTGTGAAGAAAAAGGCTTCATTTATTCCTGTAAGCTGCAGTCAATTAAGCTTTAGCCACCGTTAGCGAGTGAAGCAGCAGGGATTTAGCCCCGATTGAGTTTGTGGTGATGAGCTAAAAATGACTCAGCAGGTTGCAGCTAACTTGATTCAGTTAACGCCATGCTTTGCTAATCCAGCTAATACAGAGGAGAGGCTGCAGGGCAAAGAATTTGACTTTATTACATTTCCAGTGGAGGGATTCTCTTGTATTTTAGAGGGTCGGTGGAAGTCCTCAGCTGTTTGTGTGTGTGAACATGTTGGCTGTTTGTGGAGTGTGCATTTTTGTTGGACAGACTTTCTTCTGTGGTGTGCATGTGGTGATTTCCGTTTTAGTGTGGTTAACACATCAAGATTTATGTAATTAATATATGTAAGACCCTCTGCTGTATTTGTGATTGAGTCAGTGAAAATGATTTGAAGTGTAAATTTAAATTGATTGTTGGGATCAGGGCTGTGCGTGTGGCCCCCTTGATGAATAAGTACAATACATTTAATGCAAAAACACTTCAAATTCATTGGAGATAAAAATATATATATATGACCCTCTACTGTATCCCTCGTTTCCCATTGAAAAGCAGAGACAGCATCTTAAGCACTAATCTCAGCTGCTGCTTAGAATCATTGCTTCATGTTTTTGCTTTTAAAAAAAAATGAATTAAAGTTCAATCACTTAAAGTGTGTTGTAAAAGCACCTCGACTTGAAAAGCAGAATTAGGAAACGACTTGGCATGTCACTAGTAAGTACTGTTGTAAAAAAACAAAATCAAAAATCCTCTCGATGGTCATATTAATTATTCAATTTCACCCAATAAACTGAAATTGAAAATCACTGCCCATCTCTTCATAGATATAGTGTATGATTATAAAGTCTAATTTATAGCCAGTGAGAAGGCCCATTCTTGCATGTCTTACAAGTGCGTAATGAATATTGCGTAGTTTGGTATTCTTATTATCTGCTGAGACCCTATCTTGTGCATTGCCCTCAGTCTATGCACCTAATATTGTGTGATTGGTCAGAACGTCATGGGCCTGTTTGTTTCGATAAAGTGGCTGCAGTGAGCTGATCTCTGAGCAGCGTCTGCTGAGATATGCTAACTGAGGCTGTAAGAAAATACAGCCAACATTACAACTGTTCCAATAAAAATGATAAAGCAAATTAAACTAATAAACATAGTAAGAATAATCTCGTCAAAGTAGATTGGACAGTTTTGTGCACGCATGAGACAGCATGGAGAACCGGTGGATCTTCATGGCTGTGATGAACAGGAAGAAAGGTGCCTTGGTCGAGAAGCATAAAGACATGTTCCTGTTTTGTCTTTTGGAAACAGTGATGGTCTTTTGTAACAAATTTACAACATTGGGCTTTTTCCAGGGTAACAACAGGAATACCAGATCTGTTCCCTCCAATTTCTCCAACATCAACTGAAAATGAACATCCATTCTGCCATCCACACACTCTGATGATTCTGTATCAATATGAGGTGTGCTGCAGTGGGAGGACTTATCAAGATTTATCCCTCATGGGTTCTCTTCTGAGTATGAATAGTCCGTTAGAAAAACTCTTAAATTATGACAGCGAGATCCGACGTCTCATGTGTCAATGAAGTATAGGGGCGTCTTTACTGGAAATGCATGTTTTGAAATTGTTCTGTTTTTTTTACACAATTTAAAGACTCTTTCACGCTCCATTCAACCACCATACCATTTATCTCCCTCTGCCAAGCACCATGCAGCCTCACAGAGTGACAGCTTATTTGGTCCAATCGGTGTTGCAACAGTCTGCACTGCACCTCTCTAAGAATTGTTCTTTTGTCCTCTTCTTCTGGTTCAGCACTCAAGGGGTGAAATATAACCTGGCTAGGCATCCCCAGCCATTAGAGAAACAGATAGACAAAGGAGAAACTCCTTGAAAGACGAGCCCTCCAATCAAACTGTCGCTCAAATGAAAGACGAGCTCTGTCACCACTAGTAGGAAAGTGTCACTTAGGTTACCATTTCAGACAAAGGTGTGTGTATTTGTGTGTGTGCTGGGCACCAGAACAATGATACCAGCCCTTTAAGAGCAACAGAGCTTCTGGCGAACCAAATTTGGTGGCATTTGTTTGTTAATTTGTCTGAAATGCCCATGGACTCTTGTTTCATTGCAGCTTCCAGTCTAGTCTGAGATTAGTTTAAAGTTGTGAGAGAAAAAGACAAAAGGTAGTTATTTGAGCCTCTCTTTTTTTGTCAGAAGCACCTTTAATCCGGCTCTGTTTTATTGATAGTGGAACTGTGATTTATAAGAAAAGTGAAAAAAAAGCACAGAAGATGGAAAATAAATCAAATGGAAGAAACAATACTAAAAGAATTGGAAGCCCCTCGGGAACACAGTTATTCTGTCTCTAACTAGGAGAAAATTGTCAAGATTGCAGCATTATTGGTTCTTCTTCTTTTCTAATGGAAAAACATACGTGAGTTTTTCTTATTACACAAACTGTAGATGACCATACACAGCCACTTTGTGCTTACTTCACCCACATGTTTATACATTTCGTAGTTGGCCAGTCAATCAGTTTAAAGTGGACTGAAACGGTTCAAACATGTTTAAGTGAATTTGGCACAACGTTGTGATACTACATACGGATAGCATGTGGTCCTTAGGGGATAAATGGAATAGTTTTCTTCACTTTTGTATTGTTCCAACTATACTTACAAGGTTCACTTTGACAGTAAGTATATATCTTGACAGCCTTAGGTTGGAAATTTGTGGATTGTATCCTAATGTCTTTGGCAGCACCTTGACTTTCTCATTCCAGTGAAGTGTTGCAACAACTGAAAGTTTGCTTTTGTAAGACATTAACCCCCCCACTTTAGTCCAGTTGTGCTATTCTTAAGTTGCTTTTGATGTTTTAAGTTGCACAAAAGGTAAAAGCTGTACAACTTTTTCTTGCAGAATTTCCTGTATTTTGACATACATTACAAATAACTAAATCTACTCTCCTCTGTTTTCTTATTTTTCAGCTTGTAAGATTGGCTACTACCGTGCTTTAGCCACCGATGGCTCCTGTTCCAAGTGTCCACTCCACAGTTACTCCGTCAGGGAGGGATCGACATCTTGTGCCTGCGATAAGGGATATTTTCGCTCTGAGACAGACCCAGCATCCATGCCTTGCACTTGTAAGTACACCCACATACTACATACTGTAGCAGTTCACACAGTCATAATACCATCTGAACAGGACTGTTTACAAACTCTAGAAGTCTTACTCTGTTATAGCAAAGCATGCAAACACCCACCTACAATTATTCTACACAAACACGTCAGGTGCTGGTTTAATAGATGTCTTTTGATTCCAGGTGGCACATAATGATCACGGTGACATGATAGAACTAATGGTAGTATAAACTGTTACACTTTAGCTTTTGTCGTCGACCTACAAACCACAAATGAGAAAGGGGCAAAGATTCAGGAAAATTAGGATGCAAACAGAGAAAAGTGTCAAAGAACTAAATATAGAAATGTTTTGAGTGGAAGGAAAGTGCTTTAATTTCTCAATGTGAGTTTTTCAACCATTTGGTTAAGTCATACTGCTGTTCTTCCAATTATACCTCTTAACTCACAAGTCTACAGTTTTAACTGTTACACTTTTTCCAGCATTTAGGCTTTCCCCTGTCTGAGTCATAAAATGGGAAATATCACTGAGCAAAGTGAAAACCATTAAAAGCCTCCATTTCCCAAGAAAACCAAACACATTTCATGCTTTATTATGTTTAACATTTGAGTAAAATATGAACTATAACATCTGCTAAGTTCCTCAGCTCATCACTGGCTTGTTAGTCTGCTGAGTTCTTGTGGATTTATCGCTCAGCAGAATAATTTACTCAATTGGACTCCCCTTCAGTACACATCCTTGTACTTCACTAATACTTTCTTGAATTTAGGCAAAATCATCAACCTTTCTCTGTTGTAAATTATTTTCAACATCCAGAACCTGCAAATTCAGCACAACAGCTTTTATGTTGTTGATTCTTTTTTTCCACACAAATGGAAACTAAAATATGTATAAAACCACTCTGGGCCTGATAGATCAACCATGAGTTATTTATTTAAATATTCACAAATAATGCCTTCAACTTTAAAGTAGAGTTGAAGCATTCTGTTTTAAAATAATGTGTTTTTTTTTTGTTTTTTTTATTGTTCAACTTTTCAAAATATTCAAATTCGCAGACATGAAACCAGGTCTCATCCATCTGTGATAAAAATCCGTCATGTAAAACACCACGGCTCACATTTCAAGTCCCTGCTGAAAATTCTGTTTATTAGCATGAATTAAAACTGAATGTTTTAGTTTTTTCCACATTAATACAGAGCCAGCTGCTCGCTGCTCTTCTGTAACTTATTGTCTGCTGCCGTGGAAGGCAGGTGATCATGTAATTGTTTGTATGTGGGAGAGTGTATTTGTCTGTTGTGTTAGCAAAATATCTCATGAACCCCTATATATTTGATTGAAATATAGATAAATATGATGGGGTTTTAGAATTAACATAATTCGAGATGGCTGCCTTAACCAACACAAAAATGGCCATAATTCAGTCTGTTGTATCGACGTTGGGCTAAAATATGATGTGGTAGTAGCTGAGCTTCTCCCCGTCATATTTCTTGAGCTTTTACTATTACTCCCATCTTTTAATGGATGAGCTGGGAGGTCATCTTCATTGTCTTGTTAGTCAGCAACAGCTGTCGAAGCTCATTACTCAGCTGATTTTGTAAGACCCAGTTTCACCACCTCTGCTGCATTCCTAACACCAAGGATCGGACTTGAACATTAGCGTCGGCTCTCCTGCCGACCTCTGCCACCCCTCGTCAGCCGGCCAACATTTGATCTTTGAACTTTCACCTTGTCTGTCGACTGCTGTTTTCCTTTCCTGAGCTTTTTTTCCCCCTTTACTCCTGACCTACTGGTTAGAGCTCTGTAATTACAACTGTCACTCACAAAACATCTACCAGGGTTTTGTTTCCATTTGGTTTCTTTTTCTTTTAAAATGCACTCAGAGTCACGAACAGAGCAAATAAAAAAAATAAAAAAATCCCTCCTAAAAATCATCTCTCAGTTTGCCTTGCTGAAGGTCATGCTGTGAAAGAGCCAGCATCTCTGGTAATTAGGGTGCATATATATGTGTGTGTGTGTATGTGTGAGAGAGAGAGAGAGAGAGAGAGAGAGAGAGAGACGGTAATTGAAAGTTGTTTCCATGGACGTGCCTTGCAATTTAGCAAAGAAGATTATTAAAGCTGGATGTTATGTACTTCCAATATTATGAGATTATATTTGCCGTTTTTCTTAGGCTTGACGTGGCCCTACTTGGGTCGAGCCAGCCTGGGTTCAGAGTCTTTCCACTGGGTGATACTAACCCGCATTCAGCTCGCTTTTTAGGACCTGCTTTGTTGAGGTTCCGAGTCAAGCTGAAAGTTTGACGTCAGCAAACTGCACGACCAGAGCGTGACATCGCTTATGAGCGCCTTCGTCACAAGAAACCTTTTTAAATTTTGCAACTCCAGCATTTGTTTTTGCAATTTACTTATTTAAAACAAAAATAAAATGTCAACAAGTAAACACAATGGTAACATGAGGAGGTGCAGATGTGTCTGTGCTTGTTCACAAAATGCAAATGTAGCTAGAGCATTTGGGCAGATTACATTACATTACATTACATACAATAGTAAAAATCTCATGAACCAATAACTTTAATAAAACTAAAACTAATCACAGGATGTAAAACCACATCTGATTAACAATTGAAGACAGCCTGATTTAGGATGGTCTCCACTGCTAATCTTTATTAACTAACACAACAATGGCACACTCAATTATACATAGTTTGAGTTAAAATGTATGTGGTGTAGATTAAAAGTTGTGGTAAATCAAATAAATAAATTAATTAATTAATTTTAAAAACGGCAAAGCAACTACACTAAAATAATCCAAATATTTGCATTGGATTTACTTAAATAAATTATGTCAACAGGTTCTACTTAACTGAATTGAGTAAATCTAAAGCAATTTTTTTAATTTACTTTATAAGTGAATGTGAAGTAATGGTGTTACATTTACTCAATTCAGTTGAGTAGCACCTGTTGACATAATTTATTAAAATTAAATCCAATGCAAATGTTTGGATTTTTTTATGTATAGCTGTGGTTGTTTTTAACTACAAAAAAAATATAAACATTTTCATCTACTCAACCGAACCGAGTAAATCTAACACAATTACTTCATGTTAACTTACTAAATGAAAAGATTGCTTTAGATTCACCTAATTCAGATGAGTAGAACCTGATGACATAATATATTCAAGTAAATCCAACGCAAACATCTTGATTTTTTTTTTGTTGCTTTGTTTTTAAAATTTGAGTTAAAATTTAGTCTCGTGGTAGCGCAGAGATTTCTCCAACACATACTCAAAGCACAACACATATTACAAGACATTTTGCTTTAGTCCTACAGTCAACACTGTTTGTTAGCAAAATATTGTTTGTCATGACCCACTGGACAGTTTTATTAAAAACTGTCAAAATGTAATCCTTGGATGTGAATCTATGACTGATCAACGTTTGGACTCCATCCAATTCAAGATGACTGCTGTAGACAAATAAAAATTCACAAAAATAGCTATAACTTGATGAGTTTTGCAGATACTGAGCTAAAGCATTGTGTGGTAGTTGCTGAAAATCACCCCCAACACATACCCTGAGCACTTACACATTTCTTGCAACATCTCATGGTGACCAAACCAATTATAACTCTGTCCCTTTTCATCATTTAATGTTTTTTGTTTGACAATCTGTCACTATTAACAGCATTCTGCATTTCTACAATGACTGCATTGAATCTGCTTTTCCTTATATTGACTGTATATTTTAGGCTGTGTGGCTTGATTTTCTTACTCTCCAAGGTCCAACGGAACTAAAAGTTGCATTTTCTTTTAACTAGTTTTGTAAGCTGACATTTAAATAATTGGTGATGATTTCTAAATTTATATTTTGGGTAAAAAAAACACACACAGTAAAACATATGTAAACACTCACGCTGCAGAGCAGTAATGAGGACCAGTGACAGCCACTCAGAGGAGCTGTTTTCTCCTCTGTGTTCAGGTTAGACTGAGGTTTCTTCTCCTTTTTAGGGCTCCTGTCAGACCCTGATGTGTTTCACAGATTTTTCCTCAGCTTTCTTAGTGGCGGTTTTGTGGGGGAAAAGGGAGGGATGGAGAGAGGAATGAAGGCGAAGCTGGAAGGACTCAAGGGGGCCATTGAATGAACCCCAGCCGGATGGTAATAGCAGGGTCGAGGCTCTGGCCAATTTAGCCAGCTCTCCCGCTTGGCCCCGCACAACACTCGGCCAACAATTATTGTTAAAGAGAAACAGAACGGGAGAGGAGCGACAGCAGGAGAAGGAGAGAGATGAGGATGGAGCTCGCAGAGAGGAAAGATGCAGGATGTGGTTGGAGTAAAAATGAGAAAGACAGCGTAGAAGCAAAGGAGGAAAAGAACAAAAAAGAAACTGAGCTCCGAGAAAATGTCATATTCACGAATAAAAGTGAAACATATATATGTTTAAGACGAAACTTGTAAAAAGTCTCCATCTGGATTTCTATTGTGAAGACAGCAAAGTTTTAGGGCAATGTTGAGGCAACGTTGTATGAAGGTTGTAGAAGTGTTTCGCTCCTGTCTCCACTCACCTTTCTCTCTCCCAGGATTAATTACCGGGTGTCAGTCACAGCTGACAGCTCTCCCACGCTCCCCTTCTCCCAGTGGTGCATTTTGGGAGTGCGGCAGGTACCGCCAAAGGTACTGTGTGTGTGTATGGGGGGGGGGGCGGCGTGCTAAATTCATAGAGGAACACTGACATAATGAAATGTGTTTAAGATTTTATACAGTCATGAAGTTATACAACACTGTTGCTGTGTTTGTCATAGCAACAAACAAACAACTTCAGTGATGGGATTACGCTCACGCCTGTCAGTGTTTACGCTCACAAATCTTATTATCTCCGTCGTTTTAATGAGACTAGTCTCTTCGAGTATGTAATGACAGATCCCTTAATTTGAAACAGCTTTATTTTTCTTTCAACGATTTAAATGATTTTTTGTCGACATAGTGCCATATGGGGTTTAGGTTGCTGTGTATCTTACTACATGACAGTAAAGCAGGACTGTTCAACTGGATAGATTCTTCTATCTGGGCCGCCACTGAGCCGGACCGGATGGAATCAAAGAAGACCCGATTTTTGTTTAAAAAAAAATTTAGATATTCAATCTATGATTCAATGCAACAAAATAAACAAATTTAAAAGGTATAAGGTAACAGGGAAGCAAATTTGTGTTTCACAGTTTGCGGAATCAGTCTTTTGCGTATTTTTTCCATGGAGCCTAACTATTAGTAGTTTGTGGTAATCCCTGTGATATTTCTTATTGTTCCTGCTTTTTCAGGAGTTTTCAAGTTAAATTATTAACAAAAATACTATGTAATAATTTTGTAACATAAATCTTAATGTATTTGAGTTTTTTCATGATTTGCAGGGACTCTAAGAAAGTAATCCCTGCAAAATGTGGTGCTTCAATAAAGAACCAACCCCCTCCCACCCCTAATGTTTGACTTCTGAGCTGTTGGCTTTGAGTAAGTGTGGCCCTAAGAGCAATTTAGTTGAATATCCCTGCAGTAAAGTATCTAGTAAAATACTGGATACAAAGGTGTAAATACTTAGCAGAGAAACTGAATTCTTTTTGAAAATGCAATGTGAAACCTGAATGACTTTAGGTTCCTTCAACAAACAGCTGTGCAAAATGACCAGTCCACTTTTAAACTGCCTCTGGCTGTTTATAAATCACAGACAAAGAAATGAAATGAAGCAAGCATCTCAAAACTAAAAAAAGGTGTCAACCAAAACTTGGCTGAGTTGATGTGAAACTCAAAAGGTGTGACAGAAGTATCGTTTTTAAAACATGATGAATTAACTCAGATTAGTGATTGTCTATGTCTAAATGCAAAGTTGCTGAGTTTCAACATCATTCTTCAGCCTATAATAAACCTGTTTGTTGTTGTTTAATCCTGTAATCAGGTGGTTGTACAAACCATATGTCATCACATTACTGAGTCACAAATCCTATTTACCTTTTTCACATCAACCAATTCGGCTCTGTTACTACCTTGATCTGTAGAACAATGGCACATTGGGTGGGTTGGATTTAACCCACTTTGTTGCCTCAGTCCACTCAGAAATCACACCAACGTGGCCAGAAGATACTAAGTCCTGGACTGACGTGTCCTGTGAAAGAGGCTTTTGTTGACTCTTGTTGAAAAACCTGAAACTAAATTAGTAAAATGAAAAGAAGCAAAATGATAGCTAAAAAACAAAATTAACAAAACACAAGCTAAAAGTAATAAAATACTACCTAAAGGCTAAAAGTTGCAAAAGGCTAGCTAAAAGTATACCAAAATTGTAGCTCAAAAATAAAAGTAGGTAAAGACAAGCTAAAAGCTAAAGGGGCGATATAGTAGCTTAAAGCTTAAAGAAACAATTTCTTGTGAAATGCAAATATAACAAAATAAGCTATAAGCAACAAACGTTTAGCTAAATCCTAAAAGTAACAGAACAGTAGCTAAAAGTTAAAAGTAGCATATAGCTAGCTAAAAACTAAAATTAGTGCAAAGCGAACAATGATTTCAAAGCAAGTGAAGAGATCTCAGACCTTTTTTAGGGTTTATTTATTTGCAAAATAAGTTAAACATAGAATAGAATAGAATAGAATAGAATAGAATAGAATAGAACAGAATAGAATAGAATAGAATAGAATAGAATAGAAGAGAAAGCTTTATTTGTCTGACACCAAAGGTTTCAGAAATTTGTCTTCGACAGGACTCCATACACACATATGAAACATTTCAAAGAAACATTTACACAAGATAAAATTTATAAACAAATCTTTCTGATGGGAGGAGACTGAATGAGCGATTTTACACTTTTATACTTTTCAAACATTTTGAAAAGTATAATATTTGCGAAAACTAGAAGTCATAGCACCTTTCTCCTGAATGAACAGTTTGAGCTGAACAAATACAAATATCACAAAGTAAGCTGAAGTAATTTTAAAAACTATATAAAAATATTTGGGAGAATAAAAAGAAAACAGGGAAATGCTGTTTGAATACTGAATCAGTAGAAACCCAACATGTTAAAGCAACAGTAATTTGATGTCATTCAGAATTTAGAATGTAAGTTGTTTTCATTGTCTGTGAAACTAATGGGGGAAATGAGGTGAAAAAGAAAAAGAGAAGAAGATGTAAAAAAGTAAAAAAGGGAGATCTATTATAGGTTTTAATAGGAATATATTAATAGATTTTCATTGCAGGCTGCAGTTGTTAAAAGGAAATTGAACGATGCTAATATTAACACAGCCTACTTCCTTCCTTCCTAAAACATGTGTCCTGTGCTGTTAGACAGGCCTGTCTCCTCAATCTATTCCTGCTGCCACCCTCCTTTATCCCACCCATCTCAACCTGCTCCTTCCATACTAATAAGTAGCTTTCTTCTTTCTGGACGAACAGACGGTGTTTGTTTTCTCCCTCTGTGCTTCTCCGTCTCTTCCCTTCCAACCTTCCCCACAGCATTGCTCATTCTCCACTCTCTGCCAGGCACTGACAAGCAAAGCAACTACAGTGCATGCACATATGTCTTGGGACTCTGCATACAGCAAAAGGTGAATTTTCAGGTTGTGCCTCTGACGTTGCTGCACTGATGAATAAATTCCAGTTTCACCTCTTCAGCTACCATCCAGCAAAAATTGCCAAAAAACGTGGGTGTCATGACTGACTGTGGAAAAACAGAGAGAATAATAATAAAGGTGTCTCGGTGACTGAGTCATGTTTCTTTGCATTTAAAAAATAAGAATAAAATGACCATATCTGGTTTATGTTTATCTTTGTTTATGGCCACTGGTTTTTTTTCAGGGAACATTGTCTGATATGGCCATCCCTACATGAACAGAAGGGTAGCTTGTAGGTCAGGGCTAAATCTCTCAGTGGGCCACAGTTACTCGAAGCCAACAGCTCATTGTTGATTAATAATGGTAAAGAATAATTTATCTTTTTATTTGGTTGCATTGAATCATACATTTAAAAATTTTAATTGGAAAAAATACCCCAAAAAAACCAATGGCGGGCCAGATGGAAGTGCCTTAAGTTGAATAGCCCAGTTGTAGTTAATGGATTAATTATGTTTTTACATCTAAACAATATAAAACACAATAAAACAAATCTGCTGTCTTTGCTATTCTCCTTATTATTTGGTTTTCTTCACAATTTTTTTCTATTCCTTCTGTAGCTTTAGAAAAACTTGTACAAAATGTGGGGCGAAATTATAATTAGTAGGCTGTGATTTGTGGTTGCCGTTTATTTTAAAATGTAAACAAAATACAAAATACTGCATAAAAATTCCAACACTGATCATGAGATGTCAGTTAAATCAGTGAAAAAACCCTACTCCTCTTTGGTGCTCTACAGCTACAACATAGGTCACATTAAAAACAAAACGTTGGATTAACCAGGACTAAACTGACCTTTAGGTTTTTTTGTTTTTTTACAATTGCAGTTTCTGTTTTTTGATTATTGGACATTTTTCCACTGAATTTTATTAATTTAAAGTCTGACGTCCAACACTAACTGTCTAAACGTTTCACAATCTTTGCAAACATTTTTATTTTCTCATTTCTGAAGTTTTCACACTTTTTCTACAGTTTATGCAAGTGGATGCATTTTTAGGTACTTTCACTCAATGTATCTCTCACTGCTATAGGACTTTTATTGCAAAACATTGACATTGATTCTATTTAATCTCAAACTCCCGTTGGGTTTGAGATTCCCTCCCTTTAACATTTCTTAAGAAATTTTTTAATTTCCATTTATTGCTGCTTTGAATTTTAATCATTTGAATGTTGAGTGTTGTTCCTAACCTGCTGTGTGTGTCACACTTAATAAAATGTTCACTAAATGATTGAAAATATTTGTAAGCAACAGTCCTCATACAAAAGTGCACTTCTTCCGGGAAACAGTTTTTTTTGCTTCTGCTCTCCATGTCTCTGTGAAATCACTCATTGCCACAGTGCTTCTCCAAAAATAACACTGATAATTAATTTCCGTTGTGAAATGATTCATCAACGCACTGACTAGCCTCCATATTTCAACCTGCATCGATTGCCCAGCCTGCTCGTGTGCGCTTCATTAGTTAAAGGGAGCTGGAGTGAGACAGAGAAAACAGAGGCAGGGGGAGACTGAGAAAGGCACAGTTAAGTCAATTACCGCTGTTTGATAGCATGGCAAAAAACACATTATTCACCACAGAGAGCTGACATGCAAATTGGAAGTGATGAGCTGGAGAGTTTGCATCAGTTTGCAGCAGTGTTGCTCTTGTTATAAAACTATACAGTATGCATTTTTTTTCAGATCGGAGCAGGAACTTAAAAAGTGTTTCAAAACAAACTTTGCTGAAACTTACTGAGGCCCTGTTCACACATGAACGATCCCTAAAAACTTTAGTGCTTTTCCAGTGGGGGTTGTGGCAAATAAACTTAAAAAGAAAAAAAACATGTTTACAAAGGTATTGCTGTGCTCTTTAATCTGCTGTAGTTTCCATGCCAGACAGGGTTGCCAGATAGGAAATGACAAAATATTGGACTGTTGCTTTTAAATTATTCTACTTTAACCCAAAATGTTCCATATGATACGTTCTCAGAAAGGGCTGGTTGGAAGATGAGGTGTAAGCTGTGAATTGACTGCAACTGTTTGTGGTGATCACACGTGATTCCACACCTGTGTGAAAGGGGGGGTGGGTTCCAAAAATCCTCCACTCTGAGCCCTGGATTCAAAATACTTCAGTTTTAGAGGAAACAAGAGCGGTAATCGTGTGTATGTGAACAGCCAAACCTCAGCGAAAACGCTACAGTTTCATTCAAAATTGATGTGTAATCTGGGCTTTAGTTGGACGCAAAACCCACTTTTAGCATTAAGCTTTAACACTCGACCACATTCAGCTCCTGAAGCTGAAAGGGCCCTGCCTGCTACCCTATTGAATTTCAGTTCGCATTTTGAAATAACTGATCTGAAATTGGATCTTCCAAAGCTGTAATGCATAGGACATTAAAAGGAAATTTAAGAAGCCTTGATCCCATTAAAGGGTCAAGCCCGTCAATTACCTGTTTGTACATATGTGTTATATACATGTGTGGAAATAATCAATTGCCCAAACTACTAAGAAAATAGCTTTTTGTAGCATTCATCAAACAATTTTAGCATTGTGAATTGAAACTATTGTAATAACTCTTGCAGACGGTCTCTGTCTGCTCAATGGTTCAGTCCCACGTGGATAATATTGTTACTCTTAATTTTTAACATTCCTTTTAATTCCACTCACCACTAATGTGCTCCTTCATAAGACAGTTCTGTTAAAATGGAGGCACAGACCAGTCCACCTCTCTCCGTGTCCAACTCAGATGTGAGCTTTCAGAAATGAAGTGGGCAGTGCAGAAACAAAAGAGCAGTGAAGCAGAATACAGCTGGGCTGAAGTGGAGCAAATTAACTCACTTTAGTGATCTTTTTTGAGATTAAATCATTTTTATCATCATCAATATTCTCTCAGTAATATACCTGAGGGTGTGATCACACATTTATCAGTTCATCACATTACTGAGCTGGCGCACCCTGTGTTTTTTTTTCCACATCATTTTTTTCTGTTACTACTTCACACAGAGGCATAGCAGAGGTGGGCTCTCCTCGACCCCCCATTTCAAATTTGGTGTGTCTTCTGAATCAACTGAGATGACCACATCACATCTCACTCCCTGATCGAGGCATCATGTATTGAATGAGCCTAATATCATTTTTTTCCTCCTTCTCTATAGGCCCTCCATCAGCACCTCTCCATCTCATTTCCAATGTGAACGAGACTTCTGTAAACCTGGAGTGGAGCCCCCCGCGGAGCTCAGGGGGCCGCCAGGACTTGTCGTACAATGTTGTTTGTAAACGCTGTGGACCTGATGGCCGGCGCTGTCAACCCTGCGGAAATGGCATCCACTTCAGCCCCCAGCAGCTGAGCCTGAAGGGAACCAGGGTGTCCATCAACGAGCTGCAGGCCCACACCAACTATACCTTTGAGGTGTGGGCAGTGAATGGTGTTTCACCTCAGAGCCCGGGGCCAGAGCAGGCTGTGTCCGTGACTGTCACCACCAACCAGGCTGGTAAGGCGAGCTGAGTTGGACTTACTGAATCCGTGATTTTGTGACTTTATGCAGAGGCAAACAAAAAGTTGTGTGCTTGATTTAGATTGTATTAAATTAGTATTTTTACCAAAAAAAGTAATGTGACTATTTTAGTTTCTAAAATGTTGCATATACAGTGGGTGCTTAGTGGTGCAGTGGTTAGAGCTGGGTTTGGTAACTCTAAACTGTCTATAGGTGTGGGTGAGAGAATGCTTGTTTCTCTTATTTGCCTGTATGTGTCCCTGTGATGGACCTGTGACCTGTCCAGTGTGTCCCTTGCCTCTCCCACAGTGACTACCGGAGATAGGCACCAGCTCAACACACCACGGAAAGAATAAAGCGTGTAAAGATAATGAATAGATGAATGGCATACACATATTTTTTATAAGAAGCCAAATGCCAGTTCAAGAGCATTTTCAAAGGAGATTAAAAGCTTTCCATGAGGTCCTCTTTACACTGGATAATAACTCCATTACATCATAAAACGTCAGCCAGAACATGGGTTGTCTTGCAGGGTCTTGATGAAGTCTTAGTGAATTATTAAGAATGCAGGAAGTTCCCCATTATGTAATGTAGTGTGATAGTTTGTATTGGTTTTGAGCATGCACAAAGGTTGTAGTGGTTTAACATTGTGCTAATATCATTAGAGGAATGTGATGACAGTGTGTCAGTGATGTGGGGCTTGTGCACACCAATCTGTCTTGTGATCAAGCGGTTATAGCAGAACCGGCTGCACTGGCTTTATACTTTGACCACAATCCTCATTGTGACAGGGTCATGAAAACCACCTAGTCCAAATGTGATACAATTGGTGGTATCATGGCGTGACCCTATAGTACATACAGTAGAAAACGCTGATGTTCTTCAGGAAAATCATGTATGTGCAATCTTTTGAAGCATGGTGAGGATTCAAGAAAGACAAAAAAATAAACAAAATAAAACAGTAATTTGGCAATTTGCTGCTACCCAGTCATGTTTTAATAGGTCATATTGGTCATGGAGAGAGTAGCAGGTGTTGTTTAGGGCAGTGATTAGGATAGTTTGCCCAATTATGGACATTCATCCATTTTTTTATACCTGTGTCATCCTGTTCTGGGTTGTGAACTGAGATTTGAGATTATTTAACGAAGTAGATCATGAAAAACTAATTATTATTTACAATGCTGGCCTGGCAAAAAATAAATAAATAAATAAAGGGAACTGAGTGAGATACAAGAGATTTTTGTATAGTTACCAATGGATATCATGCTGACACCGTCATTGATTCCAACAGCTTCTGTTGGTTTTACATGCTGATCACAAAATCCAGAGTCCTTATTTTGCCTGTAGGAAAATATCCATTGGTCAGATTGACTTTTAAGCTTTGCCTTATTTTTTTGTGTTGCTCTTCATGTCAGAATTTATTTACTAAAGGAGTGAGCAGTTTTGAAGGCTGAGCGATTACACTGGAGGCCAATAGACTCAAGAGTAGGAAATGATTTTCTGCTGTATTTCATTGGAGTTTTGCATAAATGAGCCTGAGAAGCCTAGACTGAAGATAGGTTGCTCAAGCTATATTTAGCTGCCATGTTAATGAATTAGATGAGTTATATTGATTCGTGAAAGCTTCATTAAAGATGCTGTTAAATTGTGTGTATTTGTGCGAGTGTGTCTAATTGTTCTTGAAGAATAAACCCGAGAATACAACCGTGGCTTCATAGTTGAAGAGGACCCCTCAAGCCCGAGGATGTATTCAGAGCCTCCTGTTGTTTTGCAATTTAGCCATTTTGTAACCTATTGTTGTGCAAATGGATTTTACAACCTCCTGGTCCTTCCTTTTTGTTGCTGCCGTCTTTTCTCTGATTACAGCTGATCATTACTTTGGTCCGCTTTACTGCTCTGCTCTTGGGTGGTAAACTTAGTGCCTGTTTTGTGTCTTTTTTTATCACCAATTTCCATCCATGGGAAAAGTGAATATCTTGAATAGAGCCTGGACCAGCAATTTAAAGACACAGTGGCTTGATTTATCATCTGGGGTCTAGAAGATGGAGATGAATGGATGTGCAACCTGTGGGAGAGCTGCAAGTCCTGCCAGACAGGCATGTGTGGGAGCTGTAATGGAGCATGCCCTGGGGTCCGAGGCCGAGGGTGTGTATTAGCATGTCGGCATGGTCACACAGATGCACACTCGCACAAAAAATACTCCCAAATGAACTTTTTCAAACATAGATTCACACAAGGACACAGTAACACACACATACACACAAAGCAGTGTCCCCCTGAGGTTGCTCGGGGCTAATCTCCTGACTTGAAGTTGTAAGATACAGATGATGTTGCCTTTGGCTCGTTGCTGCTGCATGTTTCACAACCATTCGCCAGGATTAGTGAGTTCAAACTGCAGCTGAAAGTATTGTCAGTGTGTGTGTGTGGATGTGTGTTTGCAGACCTGATTGCATGCCAAGCTAAAAAGTAATAAAATGTGTTGCGCAAAACATTTACATCCATGTAGATGGTGCTGATCTACATTTTCCTTTCAAACAATGTCTATCTTCATTTCTGTGTCTCTTTCAATTTGAGCCTGCGTGTCAAAGTGAATAGCTCCAGAGTGATTGGATTTCTTCCTGCTAATGCTCACTAGGGGCTTTGTACGCTCCGGTTTCAGCAGCCGGTAATCCAGCCAGTCATCTGTGGCTGTCCCTCTTGCTCTGAATCGCCTTCCCTCATCCAGACACTGTGGATTATGCATTTATTATGATAGATTTATTAGGATTTATACGTGCTGTGGAAGAGATGCCCGAGCCAACACCCTCACATAAAAGTTCAAATTTCGGCTAGAGAGGATGAAGTGCTGGAGGCAGCTTGGAAAGGATGGGAAGTTGTTTTGAACAAAAGTAAAATGGAACAAGATGCAGTTAAAAAAAAAAAAAAAGAAAGAAATCCTGTCAGATTATTATGAAGATGTGAGTGATGTTGAACACACCTGTGACCAAGCGTAGATTTCAGCACAAGGAGGTCAGATTCCGAGTGTCGCCCTGAACAATTCCACCATCGTAAATCAGTTCGGGTGTAACCCTTTCACCCTGCATGCATGAAGGATGCGTGGGGGGGTTTAGGCTTTGAACTGACCCCTGGCTGTAAATGGATGTCTTTCCTCAGTCTTTATGGGATCTAGCTCCCTGCGTGTGTATGTGTGAGAAAAAAGGAAAAAATAAAGATGGAGAGTGAGACATGTTTATGTCTTGATACAAAATACTTGGCAGGCTTAGGTGACTAGAAGTGAATTAGTACACGGGGGATTCTCTGTGTGTGTGTGAGTAAGTCTCTCAGCTCACATGGATGTGAGATTCCATCTCTCTCGCACACCGGACACAAACACATGTGGAAATGTGTTTTTTGGGAGGTGGAGGTTTTGTGCATGCTGGGGTGGAGCACAGAACCTGTAAGCAGGAGCTAGTTTTTTTTGGGTGCTCTTAAAAACAGCTCCCACTTCGACTATTTTCCCCCGACAGCAATGAAATGTGGCGACTGGGCTTCAATCTGGCACCCACATGCGCATCTCGGCCTCTGCGTCTTTTAATGTCAAACTGTAATCAACCACGTGTTCGTGTAAATACTCGAGTCAACCACAGATGTAGCGCAAACGCTTATGACCAACATGCTCACTAAGACAAACTCGTTCACCTTACAAGCAAACAGAGGTCATTGAGCACCCAGTGCGCTCCATCCGAACTGCCAAAATCAGATCGAGTTGTCGCAGTTGCATGACGAAAATTGTGTCATTTTGTTCTCAGCTTGGAGTCCTCCACCCCTTTTTGTCTTAACCCGCCAGCTGGACTTTTCACGCCCCTCCGCAGGAGAAATTACTGTGTGATTGTTCAGAAGTTTGTTGGATTGTTTGTTTATGCTGAAAGTGCTCGGAAACTGCTTGTTTCCAGAAGCCGACTGCTGTGCCTGGAAGAAGACATTTATAAAAATAGTCAAATAGCCAAAACTCATGAATGGAGATAAAACAGACATTTTACAGAAAAATGTGGAGCTTTAACCGGGACAGATTTGTGGATAAATAATGTCATATATCGGGGTATTCCTTTTCTTTTAGAGTAGAGACTCCAGTGGGAAGAAACCTCATGCAGTGGCAAATTCTGTTTGATGTGTTTGAGGAGTTATGAAACTGTGTGCAAAAGCCAACATCGAACAACCATGTGACCACGCGTCGGCCGTTGAACATACTAAGCGCTTAAGCCACAAAATTATTTGCAAAAACAAAACAAACAATCTGCTTCCCAACATTCAATATTTTTTCCAACTAAACCTAAAATCTTTGCTTTTCTGACAGGTTTTAATCATTAAAATGTATACACAAGTGGCCTGATTAAGTCTTTTTTGTCTGTGTGCAATAATAGACCTATAGGTACAGCATTTTTTGCATGATTTTTTTTATTTCTGTTTGTTTAATGAGCTCCTTTGTGTTGCTGATGTGTGTGTGTGTGTGTGTGTGTGTGTGTGTGGGGGGGGGGGTGTCTTTGGGCTTAGTGCGTGTGTTGGAGTGTCAGACTGTTTTTTTTTCATTCTGAAATGGGATGTGAATATTCATTGGGTCTAACAGTTATTATTAAACCGCCTCGGTTAGCCCACACATTCAGGAGGCAGTAAGAAATTACAGCCTTGCCCTACATATGTAAATTCATCAGAAGAGTTGCCAGCTGGTCCTGCTTGGTCTGCCTAAAAAACAGCCTCAAGTGAATCATTTATCTGTTCAAGTTAATCTGTGCATAGTTTGTGCTCACTGGAATTCGCAATATTTCAAATCAGACTCTGTATCAGTTTGCTTCTTTGGCATCTATCCGGCTAATTTATCTTAACGTGCAGTTAAACTTAATCTTGATAGATGATTTCATTTGTGTCTGAGCTGCTGCGTTGTATAATGAACCTGAGAGCGAAACCACTTAGATATCACTCATCTTTATCCTCACATTAGTCGAGGGAAAAATAAAAAGTGCAACAAGAGCAGCAGAACATGATTACATCGCCATATCTGTCATCTTTGGAGGAAAGATGGATGTGTAGATTGTCTATGGGGAATGAAGACCTCCGACCTCTCAGGTGTTTCCTTTCTGAATCAGAGCGTCCTCAGTCAGCCCCACGAGAGCCTTTAAATTGGCTCTCGCTGCTGGGCAAGATTGATTGGGAGGGAAACAAATGGCTGCCGTCTAATTGTTTAACGGAGATGCAACACATTAGGCCAACAGGATGACACAACCTTGGGTTAATCCTTTTACCAAGACATGTCTGCAATCCCATCCCTCTCCATCTCAACCCCCACCCGTCACAAAGCCCTCTGTCCCCCGGCCCCCTCCTGTCCCTCCCTCCCTCCTGGTGCTTCTTCAGCTCACTGAAACCCAATCCACGGCTGGTGCTTGAATTCCAGACCTGTTTGAACCCAATCCCTGACTAAAAGCAAGGGTTTGTTAGCTTTAGCTTGAAGGTTAGGCTCCCTGGAGTCCCCGGTCGAAGTGATGAGAATGTATATAGTGCCTTAGATAATCCAATCATAATCGGTGAACCACAATCCCGTCATTAATCATCCCACTGTAATTTTTTAAAAGGCAGATGGCCTGGAACGAGTAAGGTTACAGTAATCATGGAGGAGCAGAGGTCAAACGTTCGCTCCATGTGAACACATGAGAACCCCTGAGAACAGATGCGGCAAAGAATGTTTTAGCCGAAATGGTTTTTTGTTTGTGACGCTCCAGAGAAGAAGTGAGTGTGAAAAGAGTTACGTGCAGGAACCTCCAAAACAAACAAGAAAAGATTTCCTTGTTTCTTACATACCTTTTGCCACCATGGTTCCATCTGTCACTTCTCTCTGCCTGATCAAAACACACTCCTTACATGAGTTTTTTCTGTTTCCAACACTATCTTCCCCATACATTCTTCTCTGTAACGTCAAGAGTGTGTATAACCCAATTTTAGTGCTGTCACCCCTTGAAGATAGAGATTTGATTTGTGCGGTGGTGGCGCACCAGAAAGAGGGAGCAAGTGTAGTCCACTATCTGTGCTTTAACCTTCACGTGTTAAAGGCAACTGAACGCAGACAGCGCGGTGCTTGAAATATGGCCTCATTATCAGCTGCAGCAGACAGGGCTCCAGATAAGATCACAGACTGAAGCTTTAATGAAAGCCAATTGATTTGCTCTGTTTAAAAAGAAATATATATAAGTGCTGCACTCGTTTATTTTTATCCGTTCACTTTGTTGTAGTGTAGTTTTCTCAGGGTCACTCAGCAATGTGCTCTAAATGAAGTTAGGAGATGATTGTGTCAGCTTGGATCAGTTTTATTGATGTCATCCAGATCAGAAATGGATTAATGTCATACATTCAGTGTAACAAATCCAGTTTTGAATGTTAAGTTTAAAGGAAAATGGAAGTTGCTTCATAATCTAACTAATTGTTTCACCTCGGTAGAAGAATAAACTGGGGGCATTAGGGACTGTAACTATCACCTGCTGCTAAAGAGCTGAGGCAGTGCAGTAATGTTTTTGTGTTCTTGTGTCTGTTTGTTACCAGAATATCTCGTCCAAAGCAATTACTGGGTGTACACCTACAACCTTTAGAGTCAGCATGATTCAAAATGGCTGCCACAGCTGACCTTAAACACCACAAACATGTCTACAAACCATTCCGTTTTACAGATACTGACCTAACTTTTGTTGTAGTAGTAGCCGAGGCTGATCCCCAACACATACTCTGAGAACTAACAGATGGCAGAAGAGCGTAGCTTAAAATTTAGCCTTTAATTGTACAGAATCAACTCTGTCTGTCTATTAGTAAAATATCTCATGAACCACTTGACAGAGTGTAACAAAGCTTTCAGGAAATAACCTCTGGCTCTACATCTGCAACTGATAAACTTCTGAAGTCAACCAATTCAATGCATTTTTTTCAAGGAATGCTTGGCTTTTAATGTAAAATTGTGTCCCAAACCTGAAAACATGTAGGAGTAGGAGAACGTAGCAAGCTAACCTTTTTTTTTTCTGTCTTTGATCAGCTCCGTCACCAGTGACTTCCATCCAGGCCAAAGACATCACCAGACACACCATCTCACTCGCCTGGCAGCCACCAGAAAGAGCCAATGGGGTCATCCTGGAGTATGAGGTCAAGTATTACGAGAAGGTGAGTTAATGAAGTTTCTCCCTATGAATTATTCGTAAAAGGATATTTTAATCCCATAGCTCGTACCCTCTTTTTTTTTCATCAGGACCAGAATGAACGAAGCTACCGCATCATCAAAACGTCTTCTAGAAATGCCAACATCAAAAGCCTCACCCCTCTCACTTCCTATGTGTTCCACGTGCGTGCTCGCACCGCTGCAGGCTACGGGGACTTCAGCGGCCCCTTTGAGTTCATGACCAACTCCGGTGAGTTTAATCCCGCCACCTCTCTTCAGCTTAGTGACGTCCCTGAAGCGCAGAGCCACGGAACATTGTGCCAGATCTGCCACATGGTTTTATGAAAAATTATGCAATGATCGCATCTTTTAGGAGTTTTACTTCTTTCATTGTAGAGTCATTAATCAGAATAAGCTCTCATCCGCTGCACATAAATTATAGTGTGTTCCAGAACCTGACTGGCAACTTATGTCTCTGTGGACATGCCAGCAAAGGTTCACAGAAAATGGGTTTTAAACAGTCACTTTTTCAGCCAGACTGAGAAGCACTTAGCAACCTTGTCAACACTAACAGAGCATATGTGGGTGGACAGCTCCCAGTTCCTAATCACCCCCTTAAACAAAGCTGACCTGGCCTTTGTGCTATCCTTTAAAGTGTGATGGAACCAAAAATCGTTCAGAGGCACTGAATCTCATTGTAAAACTTTAGAGAATAATCAACACGTTTCCCAAAATATCACACAGTAGACCGAATTACTAAGAATTACTCTACTCGTAGTTCTGAAGTTTGATGGATCAGCAGGTTCATGACTGCCTGATTATGTGATAAAATGGAAAGACAGAAGTCCTCCCAGCTGTAGCTACTCCACAGACATGTACAAAATCTTCCATTATCACACAGTGACATGAAAGGCTGACAGTCCAGTAGTTGTCTGTGTGTTTGTTTTTTAGGAGGTCTGTCTAATTTTATATAGAAACTCTGCCTTGCAAACTGAATTGCATGTTCATTAATAATCATTACATATCACTACAGCTGATTAGCTTTTGGAGCCAGTGCAATTCAAGCGAGCCTCCACAGCTAACTGTCCTTAACATATGCAAATGTGGCTGTAACTCAGTCAATTCTGTGAAAATTGAGCTAAAATGTGGAGTGTTAGCACAGCAGCTGGACTGAATTCACTCAAAGATGGTGTGTGTGTGTGTCAAGGGGGGCAGTGTGGTCTGGATGTTAGCAAATATTTATAAAAATTGTTTTCAGTTTGTAAAAAGAAAGTACAATTTGGGTTGATGAAAGCTTAATTTGTTTGGCCCATTGATGGAAGTGATAATATGTTTTTTTAAGTCAAGAGCATAAGTTTGCATTCCAATTTAACCTCTTAAGCCCCAAGGGGTTTTCTTGATGTTTTTGCTCAAAATACCATACTGAAATGTAATTGAGTGTATCTCAGCATTCACAAACTCTACTTAAATAAACTTGGTATCAAAATAAAGCTAACACTTGAGAGATTTCATCAGAAATGTAAGTATTAAAACAGCTGATGTGGATATTGAGGATAGAATATAAGTTTAAAAAAACTTTTTTTTTTTTTACTCTCACCTGAATAATTTTTGCATTAGACAGTATATAACCCATTTAAAACAATGATGACGAAGGTTAAAAACTCTTGGAAACCATAAATCCACTTATGGAAATTACCTGTGAAGAGATCCATGCTGCTAAAATTAACTGGAGCAAAGTGAGGTTTTAGAAAAGAAATAATTTTGCATTTTGTCATTCTGCACAGGACGGACGGGCGGACCATGTGCATTAATAAATGTTAATAAATGTTAAGTTTTTAATTGCAAAAGTTATTTATTTTTTCTTACCTGCCTCAAAAGACTTGTTACTCAATGTTTGTTTTTTTGAAAAATAATCCAAATATTTATTTGTCACCATGTATATTATATAAAATAATGCAAAATTATATTTGACTTCAGTTGGACCATATTCACTCAAAATCAAGTAAAACAAACCTTTCAACACACTTTACAACACATTTAGGCATCTATTTTGACTTGCTTTAAAAAAAATAATGTCAAAAAATCCTTTTCAGATTTGCTTGACTGTATTTACAGATTTGCAATGATTGTTTGTTTACTTTCTGATTTGACTGCTTGACATTTGAACTGTGTTTGGTGGATGTAAAAATAGTTTCCATGCACTTTTAGCCAGGATTCCTAGGTTTCTATTGATACCAAACATGTCCAGGTTCAACTGACAGATCTTAAGTTAACAAAAGTTAAACAAAATAGAAAACGAAAAAAGCTGTTTTGCCCCCGGTACCAGGGGCGTGGGGCTCATATTGGGTTGGAGTTGCTTGACTTGCTACTTTGACCAGGAGTTAATGGGCACCAAATGCAAACATCACTGAGTCCTGTCAAACCTTACATAGCCACTTCTGTTTTTGACTCATAAGTTGTAAAATAAAAGAGAATGTTACAATATAATCCTTTAAAAACTTTTTATATGTAGGAATGTTAGATTTTTACATCCTAAAATCTAGGCATTAAAAACATGTGCACTTTAGTATAAATTCAAGTCTTTATTAACCTCCCATTAGTCTGTGGATTTACTAGTGATATGTAATGATTCTAAACTGAACACTTATCATTTTTCAAACTGTCACATTTTCCTAGTAAACTTTATTACCAAATGAAAATGGCAAAGATTGCTGAAGGCCCAGGTGTCCTCTTTGTCATGCAGATGCACAGAGGCGCATGATAATGACACCATCAAGCATCCATCCTGATGAGACTTCATTGTCTCCCAGTGACGCATGGAACTTGTAGACTTTGGCCCTATTGACAAATCCAAAACATTTCTTTTGTTCGCATATTTGACATGAATGGCTTTCCTCTGAGGAGAAGTTTCTGGAAATTCTCATCATTGTGAACTCACACATGTGCATTACAAACAGCTGCAGTCAACAGTTTTTTTTGTGGGTTTGCACTAGTAGACCGACAATAGGTGGATAGCAGAGTGATGTTTGTGCTAATCACCTTTTTCACTTTATCATAGCTTCTGACATGGAGCATGTACAATGTATATGTGCTACATCTCTTGGGACAGCTGAGACACATTTCTCTTATTCTACAAATATTGAATGGGCCTGTAACTATTTTCACACTTGAGACTGAATGTCTATGTGTTGCTAAAATACAAAAAAATCACAGCTCCAGCTACTGACTTGGCTACAGCGGACACCTCATTTTTTTTATGGTCTCATCTAAACAGCGATTGCAATCACAGCATCACTATGTGAACTTGTAACATTTTCATAAAAACATCAAAACATCAATAGCTTTTACAGGAGATCTTTCACATGTAAACAGAGTCTTTATGGTCAGGATTGTAAAATGGAAGGAGAGGGGAACAAACACTGAGCGTAAATAGAGGAGCACAGACAAATGCAGGATGTAGGAGGAAGAGCAAACAGACAATACACACAGGTTCTTTCATGCGTGGCAACTCAGCTGAAAGTGATATTGACTTTTCCCTTTGTCTTTCCATTAGATTTCACTTTCTTTTTTCTCTCCTTCTGCTTATTTATTCATTTCTTTTTACCACAGTTCCATCCCCAATCATCGGTGATGGGGCCAACTCCACAGTATTACTGGTGTCGGTGGTTGGCAGCGTGGTCCTCCTTATCATCCTCATCAGCGCTTTCGTCATCAGCCGAAGGTGAGCGTCATCCCTCTCTTTTTCTCTTCCTTCTGCTTTCTGTCTCTCCCTCTTTCCTTTCAGATGAAAGATGTCTTCCTCAGGGGCCGAAAAAGCAGCTGTCAGGAGAATCATTCTAAAATACACACACACAAAAACACACACACGCACAGAGTCAGACAGTTGGTACAACTGGCTCACATCAGATGAGTGATGACTCGCCACACTGGAGGCATGATTGACAGCTCCGACAGCTGAAGAGATGCAATCAGCGACCTCTCACTCCCTGTCTTCTGCATCCGTCTCCTTCCCCCATCCTTCTCTCTCTATCTCTTCAGCTCATGGCGGTAATCATGGCTGCTAGTTATTTTCCCCTGCTGTGACTTTCTGACCGCTGCGAAAGAGAACAAGAGGCAGGCGGCGAGAGAGGGGAATAAAAAATGAAGAAGAGAAGGTGGATGAGCAACAGGAGGGACAATGAGATAAGCGGGCAATGAAAATTCGAGGGTAGAATATGGAGAGAGTAAGATAGGGAGGCATCAGGTGGATTTTCAGTGACCCAATCTCAGGGTGTTAACCAGCCGGCAGGACAAAGCACCGTCACACAGATGGGATTACATGCAGATGGGGCTGTCACACCTCGGGGTGTTAACCACACTCCCTCCTCTGTTTGTGTGTATGCATTGAAGGTGTAAGTGTGCTCATGTCTATGTGCCGAAAAAAAAAAGTTTTACATGCGTGGCTGCAGGGTGGAAGTGCTAAGGACGTCTGTTGATTCCTGCTTAAGTGCTTCATAATATGAATAGCAAATGATTGTTTGCATTAGTGTGATGGTGTTGAGAATGATGATGAGTGAAGGGGGCAGACGATTGTGTGTGTGTGTGTGTGTTGTCTTTTTTTTTTTTTCTTCTTTCCTTCTGATTGCCCGTCTGCAGCCAAGCAGGTGGTTGCCTCAGCCTTTTTTATATGCATGTAATGGCCACTGTCATTGTGCTGCTGCGGCCATCCTGTGATTGTGGGGAGGGACTGCAATCACATCACCGTTTACCATCATTGCACAACCATAGGGGAGGACAAATGTCTCACACATCTGGTGGTTTCCATCACTGACCATCACGTCAGTAGAAGCACAGGTGTCAGGCTGCCTGAAGGATTTAGAGGGATTTAGGAGCATCTTCTCTAGGAATGATTCATAGCTTTTATTCCTGCCTATCACCTTTGCTTCATGTTGTCATGTCCTCAGTGTCCTTCAGAATCTGCAGGCATTGGAAGATGGCTTCTCCAAGCACAACTACTATGTATAAAATTAATGTAAATTGAAAGTACTTTACATTTTTAAATTCAGTGTAATTTATTTAAATTCATATGTGACTTAGTTTTTGAGCCTGACAAAGTTGTTTTTTCAAAGATGTAATAGATCGACTATTTTTAAATTATTGCACATGACAGTTTATTTTACTAAGAATAGTCATATTTTTATGGCAATGCTGATGACTCCCTTCACATATGGTGGCTTTCTGTTGTCTTTTTCTGACTTGACCCGGCTGAGCCCTGGGAGCCAAAATCACCCAACCCACTCCGCCAAGCCTGGCTCTAGAAAGGTGCTCCACTTTACATGATCCAGGCAACGTTGCCTTTTTATGACGGTTCGCCTTCATTATTAAGGTCTTTGAAGTGCTCTTCATCAGACCCCTCCCTTGAGGCCAGTTTTCTATGACAGATCCCAACAGAGACTAATGCATCAGAAAACATAGTCCCCATTTAGCTTGAGGGGTGTCAGGGCGTTGTTATGCTTTTCCAACACCTTCTTTCAGTTGGCGATGCCTCATGATGCCATAGGGCACTGTGCCAATTTTCAGATTTGCAGAGATTTGTGTTATTTTACATTACGTAAATCTGCCGTCTGGAAAAAACTTGAAGTAGAGCTGCTGCTCCTCTGCATCATTAAATGTAAGCTGAGGTGGTTCAGGCATCTGATTTGAGTGCCTCCTGTTGGAGATGCCAGGACAGACCACTTGCTGGAGGGACTACATTTCCTCTCTGACCTGGTAATTCCTCCCCCAGGATGATCTAGAGAATGTTGCTGGGAAAAGCGATGTTTGTCCACCTCCTAGTCCTGTTGTCTTTATGACTCAGCCACAGATAAGAAGCAGAAAAGGGATGGATGAATATTACAAGGTTCCTATTCAGTCTTATAAAGTATGACATGGTGTTTGTTTTTAGTATTCTCCATGAAGGCAAGAGTATGGAAAACCATTTAAAATGATGAAACATGATGAAAATGTAGAATTTTCTCAACTTAATTGACACTTGTTCTAAGTGATAATACTGTATGATCACGGTTTTGTTTCTGCATGACATGCACACTGTTTAAACCTTTTTGTCTGATCCTTAATTCTGCCAAACGAACCATGAAAATGCTCTCTGACCGTCCTGCTTTTTTGCCCCCAGAAGGAGTAAATACAGCAAAGCCAAGCAGGACTCTGATGAAGAGAAGCACTTACATCAAGGTAACTCAAAGTTTACTCCCATGCACTCTATAATTGAAAAACATTAGTGCTGTCAGGTGTGTTCATGTGCATGCACTCTAAACCACAAAAAGAAGCCCATAAACTGAGGGGAAAAACAAACTATTTTGAAGTTAATGTACTTGCTTGCTAACATGTTTCAAACACCTCATTATCAAGTCATCAACATTGCTATTTGCATGCCACAAGAATTTCAAGTTAATGAGCTCCATCTTCATTGGAGCCAGCCACAGTGGCATGAAATGCAATGGAGTCACAAGGAAGCAAGGTATAGAGAGAAGAAAAGAGGAGGAGAGGATCTAGAGAGGAATGCGGTGTAGCCTGCAGCATGATGGAAATAAAGAACAGATGGAGAGTAGAGAGGAGAGTTGCAGGAATAAATTAACGTCTTCCATTCCCCCCCTTTTCTCCTGCCTTTCCTATGCATACTTCTTTTCTCAGGAGTGAGGATCTATGTTGACCCGTTTACCTACGAGGACCCAAATCAAGCCGTTCGTGAGTTTGCCAAAGAGATCGACGCCTCCTGTATCAAGATTGAGAAAGTTATTGGCATTGGTGAGATACAAAAATGTTTATTTTATCACGAGACATACATGTACAGTGTACAGAAGTTTCAGCCTTTACAGATGAATTATAAAGTAAGGGATATGAAAAATGAAAGTTAAAACTATTATAACATGCAGATAGAATACATTTCTCCTTCAGGTTTCATCTGCTTTAACGTGGACTCTTTGAGTAATTATATTCCCAGACAATGAAAATGAAAATGTAAACTTCTGGCGAGGTCAGCTAGTCAAAAAATAAATGAAGAGGCTAAATATGTTGTCTGTCCTATTCCTGTGGCCAGAGAAAAGTCATCCAGTGACAAAATAATAAAGCTAAAAAAATCAATAACCATTTCCTCTTCTTTTTCTGCTCCAGTGGGTAGGAGAAGGAGGGCAATAGGGGATTAGAAACCCTGATCAATGTTTAAAGTGGAACCTTTTGAATCTGCACACACACACAAATACACAATTGTGGTGTGATTTATAGTCAGTGGATCAGAATGCTTGTGTATTATTGTTCTCATTTTCAATGTGCCGCATGTGTTCCTAGGAGAGTTTGGTGAGGTTTGCAGTGGCCGCCTGAAGATGCCAGGCAAGAGAGAAATCTGTGTGGCCATAAAGACACTGAAGGCCGGTTACACTGACAAGCAGAGGAGGGACTTCCTGTCTGAGGCCAGCATCATGGGCCAGTTCGACCACCCTAATATCATTCACTTGGAGGGTGTGGTCACCAAATGTAAGTCCAACATGTTACTGCCTTTTTCTTTAAGTCTGGAAAACTGAACTGATAGTTCTTAACTTTTGGTTCATGATCCTATCTCTGATGTTGAGCCCACAAGTTAAAATGTGAGCATAATGTAAACACACCATCAGTAGTGGACCTTGACAGAAGATGATCTGGTCTCAGTGTGTCACTACCTCAAACCAACGTACAAAGTTGGGTTTGTTAAAAGTTTGAGGTTATGAAAAAAGAAGCAGGTTTGATTTTTAAGTTACAGCTAGACAATCAAGAGGTTTTAAATATCTGTTATAATGCTGGTACTTAAAGAGTTTTGTTTTTTCTGAAATGGCACCATCATAAAATGCTATAAAAAGGCAGTTTGTCATGTTTTCTGGCTCGGTTCTGTTATTACCTCGCTCAGTGGCACATAGACACTCCAGAGGTGGGCTCTATTCGATTCCCCACTTTGCCTCCTCGATGTGTCTTCTGAATGGACCGAGGTGGCCAGAACACGTTTCAGTCCCAGACTGAGGTGTGAATGAATCTTTTGAAAACCACTGAACTAAACCATTGGTGCATACAATTACTATATTATTACTGTGTATGGAAAGCGCATGCATTTCTGTTGTCTTTTTCAAAGAATGCAACAATAAATCATTTTAAACTACATCTTAAAAATGTGAGTAAAATGAAAAGCACTCTTTACCAGCCAGATATGTTTATTTCTGTGTTTTGTGTGCTGACAGAATGTATCGTATGTATGTACTGTATACATAAGTGTAATTTGACGTCCCATCTACGATACCATGAGGTGGGTTTGGTCCAGATGGAAAGGGTCCAGATCTGGTATGGTGGGGGAAGTGGAGTTAAAGGTAGCTGGGCATTTGTGGGGTTGTGAGGGGTAGGGGGATGGGGGGGCTAATGGGTCCAGAAACAGGCCCTGTAGCACAGCTCCAGACTCATTAATCATGGTGTCAGTTGTAAATGTGTTTGGGGTTAGGGAGTGATACCCTATCCTTTCTCTATCTGCTTCTACATGGTCACAGAACACCGGCCAAAACTCTCCCCTTCTGCCCTTGGCTCTCTCTCCTCTTCTCCCACTTTCACACCTTCCTGCAATGGTAGTTGTTAGGCTATAGTTGAATGAGCGTGTGTTCATGTAGGAATGTCTTTTCAGCACTTTGGTTGCACACGGGCATGTTTCCGTAGCTGATGGGCAGCCTCGGCGAGATGGATGGAGTGCCTTAATGCGTCGAGACACAACAGCCCAGCCATATCAGTGCCAGATAACGCTGTCTCTGCCTCCGATGTATACATTGACTTCACTCACACGCCCACACACACATTTAGATGGACGAATAGAGGCGAGAGCAAAGCAGACACTCTGCCCAGCCGGAGCTGAAAGTGAACAGCAGCAGGCAGAATTGCTTATCACCTATCACCGTGACGAGTGACCCCCCCAGACCTCACAGAATTGGAGTGAGAAAGAGAGGAAAAACCGGACAGATGGACAGAAGGCAGGAAGGGAGAGAAATCAGAGACAAGCAGCAGTCAGGAAAGATGTAAACCAAAATGCAGTTGACGGGGGCGGAGGGTGGGGGGTCTGGTGTTGATGGTTGGGGAGGAAAGACAAAGAACAACAGAAAGGAAAAGTGAAGAAAGAGACAAAGTAAGAAAGGAAGGAGGAACAGATGAGCAACATAATGTTAACAAAAACTGACGTGAAAGCCAAACCAGGAGGACATCTGATTACTCCTCCTGCCTCCACTCTTTTTGAGAGCTCCATACGATGTTTGGGCAAATGAGTCCTTCACACTTGAAAGTGTCAGTAGAATCTATTAAAAATCCATTATTTGAATTGCATTCCACTCTTCATTACAATCAACTTAAAAGGAATTCTCTATTTGGCTTCAGCTTGCTGGCATGTCCAACAGAGCCAATTAAGGCTTATTAATAATGGAGGAACTCCAAATCAGCTCTAAACTACAAAAATGTGCAAAAATCTGTCATTGAACACTGCTGGCTGCAGTCCACCATCTTCAAGTCTGTACATATACTGAGTGGTTCATGTTACTCTGTAATTAAAATTTAGCCTTAATGAAAGCTTGAAATCAAGACGTGATATACTTTAAGGCTGATTTACATAAAGTAGGAGAATGATAATTTAAAATGTGCTCTTATGAGCCATATCTTTGTTCCTCGCACGGCCTGGGCCTCCAGAGAACATTTGCCCAACGCTATCCCAATGTTGGACCCCTGCTGAGTTTCTCCCAAACTTCAACGGTTTTGTTGGCAGGTGATAATTGGCTCTCTGATGCGGCCCTTGCCCAGAGTTCATTGCCAAAGGCGGCGGGGCATATTCAGTAAACAAGGAATTTGCATGCAAATAGACTGGAGGGAAGAGGGCGGAGCAGGAAAGGCGAGAGTTTAAGGTCGCAGGTCAGACGCTCCTCGGACTTGATTGCGAAGCTGTCAATCATGCACTGCCCCGGAGCAGAGGCTCACAACAAAGAGAACAAAGATGGCTGACAAAAAGGGCCCCACATGCTCCCCCAGCTTTAGCTCCACTTCCTCTTTTTGGGCATCACTGGAGTCCCCAGTAATTAATGGAGTGCCAATCATATGGCAGATAAGACAATGACTGAAGGCCTCTTGGCATGGCAGAGGCCTGCCTCAGAGTGGAGGAACTTTTAAACCTTAGATGACAGTTGTTCGGCTGACTCTCTGCCGCGTTTGACATTCTGCAAGAGCATGCAAGAGTTTTTCACACAGCTTCACCTCCAAGGAGCAGGTTTAAGTCAGCACTTCTCTTTAAAAAAAAAAAGCTTTAAAATCCAACTGAATCATACCACTTGAAATGAACCACAAAGAACAAGGCTTTCCTGGGAAGGATTTATGGCAACACTTTTTGGCATGTGTCATCACCAACTGGTTAGGCACCAACTTGCTACCATTTTGGGGTGAAAACAAATCAGTTGCCTGTACCCACCGCCCACCCCCTCTATCATCTTCTATTCTCACTCATCCTTAGAAACAAAAACAGACAGAGACCCACCAGGGAACGTTCACCCCAAACTGCTGCCTGCCCAGACGCAGATAAAGACACAGATGCTCCCTCAAGAGAGACAGACAGGGGAAGGCAGAGACCCGGGGTGAAAAAGGCCAGAGAGGAGTGGCAGGATTCACGGGTTAACGAGAGCATAAGCAAAAAGGGAAAACGAAGAGGAACTAGCAGAGAGTGACAGATGCGTTGAAATTTGGCAGAGGAGAGAGGGCAAAAGGGCAGTGAGTGACACAAATAGCAAGTCTGGGTAAACAACTGCGATCACATTTTGCTTAATGCATCCAAATGTCAGTTCATACTTGCAGAAACACAAGACGACAGAGTTTGTATGTATGTAGCAGTGTTTTGTTTTACTGGAGATGTTTCTGAATGTGTGTGGAATGAAGGGAGCCATCAGGGCAACACCGAGCTAATTAAATTACTATGGACAGAGATGGACGGCCTAACGCACACATACTCATTCACACACATTCTCACAGACTCCCTTAAGATCCAGCCTCCTGTGTCGAGCTATGATGTGCATCGTTTACCAACATAATCATCTGCCTTTCATTCTCCCGCTCCCTCTCTGTCTCTCTCTAGGTAAGCCAGTGATGATTATCACGGAGTACATGGAAAACGGATCGCTGGATGCATTCCTGAGGGTCAGTCATGCGCGTCTGTTTTCACACGTGTGTGTGTTTGTGTGCAACACGACCATAACCTGCCGATGTTATCTTATCTCTGTAATGTCATCCGCTGAAATAACAAGTGTTGGTTCACAAACATCGGCCCTAATCTTTATCCTCTTTGATCGACTCACAGTTTTTCTGACACGGTCTTTGCACCGCTGGTTTCACCTTGGGTTTTCAGGATCACTACACTTGAGATTTTACTGATGCTAGGTAAAATAAGGCATGTAGAGAGCAAGTTAAATTCAATGTTTAAAGAAATGCTTTTTACCAAGGTTTAAAATGAAAACAATTTGTTTGTGAATGGGAATTTAAACAAAAAAACACTATGTGTTACTATCAGCATATAAAAATGTTTAGATTGAGTTCATTTTTTTGGCCAGTAACATTTTTATATTTACAAAGAGCTCTGGCTTGACAAATTTGGTTTAAGTAAAACGTCATGCAGATTTTCTTAATTTGTATTAAATAAAAATTTTACTGTAAAAAAATAATTTTCAACAAAGCAGTATAAGGTTACATGTTTTTCTTGATGTCAATTAAAATGTACAGGTTATTTGATGATATTCTTCACAAAATAAACCCAACTGTAAAATAATTATATCTTCTTTATTATCCAAAATATTGCTCCGTAGCCTTTTGACTTTTTGCTAGACCTTGAAATCACTTTTTAAAAATAAACTGTATTAGTGCCCAACATAGTATGGACCAAAATTTAGTGGGTAACAACTCTGGTTCATTAGATTGTGTTTACCATTCTGTATTTATATTACAGACACATATCTAATAAAAATTAGCTAAAATATTTATTAATAATTTTAGAATAAATTCATCATACTGTATCTTGCAGTGTGTATTTGACCAATCAGACTTTTGCTAGTGAAATTGATTTTCTCATGTGACTAGGCTCATAAGGCTAATACTGTCCATTTTTTTCTGCAGAAGAACGATGGTCGATTCACCGTTATTCAGTTGGTCGGCATCCTTCGCGGCATCGCGTCTGGAATGAAGTACCTGTCAGACATGAGCTACGTTCACCGTGACTTGGCGGCTCGCAACATCCTGGTCAACAGCAACTTGGTGTGCAAAGTGTCTGACTTTGGCATGTCTCGAGTGCTGGAGGATGACCCTGAAGCTGCATACACCACCAGGGTGAGCAAGTGTGTGTGCGCCCAGCTGTGTGTCTGCCTGTCACCTCAATTGTCAGCATTAATTAACGAGTCCGACTTCAATTACAGGGCGGCAAGATCCCCATCCGTTGGACTGCCCCAGAGGCCATTGCTTACAGGAAGTTCACCTCAGCCAGTGACGTGTGGAGCTATGGCATTGTCATGTGGGAGGTGATGTCATATGGAGAGCGACCCTACTGGGACATGAGTAATCAGGATGTAAGTGTGAAGAAATGTAATTATATGCAGAAGCTCATAAATAAAAGACACCTTAAATTAATTTGGAATATAAGAGCTGTGTCCTGTCAACAAGATTTAAAGAAAGCCTACATCAATATAACTTGATTATGTATTTAAACCCTGTGGTATTCATCCAACACCAACAGTGTATTTTCTTTCTTTATTATGCTCTAAATTTGCATTTAGTTTCATTCATAATGATAAATAATTAAATTTGGGCATAAACAAATTTCTTTAGCAGGGGTCTAAAATGATTATATTAAATTAAGATAGTGATCAAGCTGCTTATATTTTAAATCACAGTTAAACTAAGAGACAAAGCGACTTACATCAGTCATCTACTGTCTAGGTGATTAAGGCTATTGACGAGGGTTATCGGCTGCCCCCACCCATGGACTGCCCTGTGGCTCTCCACCAGCTCATGCTGGACTGCTGGCAAAGAGAGAGAGCCGACCGGCCAAAGTTTGGACAAATCGTCAACATGCTGGACAAACTGATCCGCAACCCCAATACCCTGAAGAGGACCGGAGGAGATACCACTGTCAGGTGAGAGGAACATAGGTGTATACTAAAAAGACTGTATTTTAAATCTGGAACATCATAAAATGCTTAGCCCTATGTTCAGACGCCACGGATTGATCGTGAAGATAAATGGGTTTGTTGGAATCCTTTAAGCTATATACAGAATATATACATATTTTTTAAGGGCAACGGTATCTCAAGAACGTAGAGAATATATAGTGGATATAAAATAGAGAGTTGCTCTTGTAAAATACCTAGCATGGTGGTGAATTGGTCAGTACTGTTACCTCCCAGCAGAGTTTTATCCCCGATTTGGACCCTGGGTCTTTCTGTGTGGAGTTTGTATGTTCTCCTTGTGATTGGGTGTGTTAGGGTTTCTTGTTTCCTCCCACAGAACAAAATCATGCACATTAGGTTGCTTTCAGGTCCCAGGCCTCTGTTGCAAGAGGGATCTGTGATCTCAATGGGATTTACTCGGTTAAATAAAGGTTGATAAAAGATTTTGGGTTCAAAACTCTGATGGTGTTCGTCTGTGTGCAGTTTGCATATTTCTCTCTGTGCATGCCTGGGTTTTCTCCCACAGTCCAGAAATACTCACGCCTGTTAGGTTAACTGATAACTCTAAATTGTATTTAGGCATGAGTGTGTGCATGGTTGTCTCTATATGGACTTGTGATGGGCTGTTTTTCTCAAACAAGTACAAGTACTTCAATTTGTGTACTTGCCGATACCAGGTACCGATTCCGATTACTTACCGAGTTACAACTTAAACATTACACAATGAGTTTATTCTTACATTTTTGTTTATTTAGGACATAGTGGCTCTCCTTCCTTCTAGCCTACAGCTGCTCGGACTGTATCAAATCAAATACAAATTTTGAGTCTAGATATAGACTGTTGCAAAACTGATATCAATATCACTTGTGGTATTGGTATTAGTGTCAAGTATCAGGGCATTTTGTACGAGTACAGAGTACTTGCAAAAATGCTGGTATTAGGCCTAATACCAGCATCAGTATCAAGGAACCATTACTGACAATCTGTCCACGGTGCACATCAGCTCTCATTGGTAGACTGCTAGGACAGATACTATATTTTTATAACCATCACTGAAAATGTGAACAACATGAGTAGAAAAGGTAGCCTACAATTAACTTCCATGTATTTGATTTGTGTCGCTTTTACAACCAAAAAAAAAACTATCAGAGTTTGGAAGATAATTATAACTTTTTTTAGGTGGTCTCTGTCAGCATGATTGGGGTGTATTAACTTTTGGATTGCACCATTCCCTCATGTTGAGTTGGTCTGCACATCACGTCCAACCAAACTAAACCAAACCCACTTAAAGACCTGCAGAACAGATGATAAATGATATGACAAATTTTCATTTTATTGCACATTTAAAATCATTAAAATCACATTTCTGCAGTTCTACAGCCTATTTAAATTCATCTGACTTTAAAGAGCAGCAGTCACATTACAATAACGTAATGGTAATTACCTCATCATCATCATCAAGGGTACATTTTAAAGCAGTAATGCTGCTAAGTGAACAAACAAAAACGACACATGGAAAAAGCCTGGCAGCTACTATTCTATTTAGAGAAGATTTAAAAGTTTTGTTATTTCCTCTATTTTTTTTTTCCTGAAAGCTTATTTACACTAAATCTTAGCATAAGTGTGAAGTTTATTGTGTACTTAGCTAAAAAAGAAGACGATGCTGTAAAAACACAAATGGGCAGCGCGGTTGTTTAAGTTTACACATGCAACCTGCAATATGTAATTAATCACACGCTAGCTGCTACACAAACAAAGTAGAGCAAAATGTATTATGCACTTAGCATTCGACTGGTCACACTAACACATTTACAATTGCACATTATCTAACAGCTCTTTTCTGCCCAGCAATACCCTCCCTAATGGATTCTCTGCAAACCAGCTTTAATGGCGCCGCACACTCAGGAATGAAGCCTCTCTAACGGGGGGGGGATAACTATGCCGAGTTAAAACAAACATGGCCCTACATCTCCAGCACCACTGTTCTCCAGTGGCTAAATGTGTTCAGAATGACCTGTGTGTGTTTACAGACTCGAAGAACATCAAGCGGGAGTATGTTTGGTCTTTAACGAGTGTGTGAGCGCATGGCTCTTTCGTGCACGCTCACCTAATGGGACTCAGCAAGAGCAAGATGGGAGTCCATGTGGAGTAATTAGCAGGGCTGAATTCTATAAATGTGACTTTTGCAGTTATAGAGTAAGAAGGGTGTGTGGCTTAAAGAAGATCCCTTTCCGCCTAATGAGTGGAAACGACTTAAGAAAAAGCAGTTCACCTCAACACCTTTTTCTTCCAATAAGAGAGAATATTAAAGAGAGAGTTGGAGGGTGGGACAGTGAGAGATGTACCAGAACGGGACAACAGCATCTCAGAGTTACTCACCCCATGTGAACACTTTACAGCAGCAAAAGAAAGGTGAAAAGCAGTAAAAAAAAAAAAAAAAGTGGGACGAGGGATTTATATTAAGTTGTGAATTTTAGGAGAAAATGTTGTGCTGTAAAATTCACCGAAGTGTTCTTGTGTTTTCTGTAAAATAAAGACTAACTAAGTGTGTCGTTTTACTGTGAATGAATAGTGTTTCACTTGGCTCAGTCTCTGAAAGCCTCACACAGCTGGTAAACACAGCAGAGGTGAACCTAACAGACCTACCAATTCAGTGAAGGGGGAAAAGCTAAAAAGTAACGTAGCGTGATAGTCTTTACAATTTGTGGGTTGGCGTCTCTCATCAAGGTGCAGTTGTTGCAATATGGTAGTTTTAGGTAGAAATGAAAGAAATTTTTCCATCAACACTGCTGTAGTTGTGGTGAATCAGTAACTTTTTGGGTAAAGTCAAATATTTAAAAAGAAAAAAAAATTCAGATGCTAACTGTAAAAGCAGACTGGAAGTGAAAGCAGATTACATCTTTTAAAACCGAAGCAGGAAAAATGAAGTTCCATTTTTCTCTTGTCCGCCCACCACAGGCCCAACGCCACGCTATTGGAGCCAGGGAGCCCCGAGGCGTCCTCGGCACTGGGCACCGTGGAGGACTGGCTGCAGGCCATCGGCATGGAGAAATACAGCGACAACTTTACTGCGGCCGGCTACACCACTCCAGAAACTGTGGTTCACATGACACCGGAGTGAGTACAAACAGCAAAATCTGAAACTTTAGCATGAAGTAAAACAACAAAAATGTTTTAAAAAGAAAGTAAAATGGTAATAAAACTGTTTAAACAAAGTTAAGTTTGTTCAATTTTGCAAACTCTCACGCAATGAGCTTGAGACATGTATTTGACTACATTCACATGCTTTATATCTGATTTCATGCGTTAAAATACTGTCTATCCAACCATACAAGGCAAAAGTATTTGCTTTTTTAAAATGCTTACATTTTTTATTTGTGCATTGCAAGACTCCAGTACATGTGCAGGGAGCTTTTAGAGTTGAGATTAAAACTTAAACTGAACCAGAACATCCTCCTGTCTAACACACACACACACACACACACACGCACACACACACTGACACACAGAACCTATCCTGGGCACTGAGCGGCATTAAAAAGCAACGGGAGCACGAGACACAACTCAAGAGCAAGGTTTCTGTCTGTTGCATGCACAAGTGATGTTTCTCAATGTTTAAGAAACAAAACAGGATGTCCTCTGTTCCCACGACGACGGGTTGTGCGTGGAACATGACATGAAACCATGCAACTGTATTTAAGAATTAACCCCACCATGCACATACTTGCATGTCAAAATTTATAAGACCTGCGCTGTATTTATTAAAGAAATACTGTAGCAGTCTGGTAGGACAGAAGCAAAAAGAGTGATTAAGAACAAAGTTCAGTTGCTTAGGTGACATGAACAGTGGTGGTCAAGGGGTCATGTCATGTCACAGTCGTTTATGCTATAATACTCTTAAGAATGATGTTAAGAATGGATGTAAAAAAATTTGTGGTTCAAAGCTGGGCTCAAAGTCAGTTATCAAGCATTAGAGTCTCATTTTAAGTAAAGTGTAGGACTAAAGCAGAAGAGTCAGTCTCAGACCCCAACTCAGGAGGGAAGGAGAGGAAACACAAGGACAAAAAATACAAAATCAAAACAAAACACCGTCTGGAAAAAACATGCGGAAATACAGAAAGAAAGCAAGAAAAGACAGAAAGTTCTGTGGTACGGCCCGGAGAACCTCTGTAGCAGAGGTGAAACACAGGAGCTGCAGGCGAGGAGGCAAGAGGGAATGAAGAGGACCAGAAAGACGTTGCCGGAGCCAGAGAAACTTTGATGGTGAAGGCAGGCGACAGAGGGGACTCTGTTGTGACGACAGCTGATGACAGAGACCTGGAGGCGATAGCAGTCGGCGGAGGAAACTCGGAGGTTAAAGTGTGCAACAACGGGCACACTGAAGGGAACCGGGGCCGACGATGAAACAGGGCTGACTGCCACAGATGAAGCTGTAAATGAGTCTGTCATGGACACGGATGTTAGAGATTCTGCCACAGACAATGTTGCAGGGGAGGCTACTGCAGCTAAGAAGCCATCATGCTCCGGAGACGGAGGAACAGGAGCCGAAGCCAAAGGCCCAACAGGAACAGGAGCTGGAGGCCCTACGGGAGCAGGGAAACTACAATTGATCACCACTGATAACTTTTCAGCAGACCATGTAGATCGAACTTACTGCTTTTACCTTTCTAAAACACATAAAATGCAACAACTTCTACCAAGGCGTTGCCATTGGACCCAAATGGGAGCCTAAGCAGTTTCATCCTGTTAAAAATGAGTTTTTCCTCTCCACTGTCACCAGTGTGCGGCTCAGGATGGTAGACTGTGATGAAGTGATTTAGCACTATCTGCTGGCTTCTTTAGATTGACTGTATATTGTACAGTGCCCTGAATATAAAATTTTTTGTAACTTGGCGCTACACAAATAAACTGAATTGAGGTCTGCTTTACAGTGTTTTAATAGAATTTTCAATACATTCAAAACCACCTCATAATTTTAGTATGTTGCTGTTTGTCTTCCTAACATAGGCAGATAAATAAGCAACAGTTCATCCAAACAAGCTAATCTAGCTTTTTTGCCTCATTTCAAATTGTTCTTTCTTTTGGAATGATTGCAAAACTAGATTTAGTGTGTTGGCGAGTGAAACGTCTTACATAACAGTAAAACCGTTAAGCCAATTTTCACTGGAAAGCTGTAAAATTCATTATTTAGATCTGACTGTTGTACATTTGTTCTTGTTGTCTTTTGTTCCTAAAATGTCTGTTTTCCCCATTCTCCCATAGGGACATGACGCGCATCGGCATTTCCTCAGCAGCGCACCAGAACAAGATCCTGACCAGCGTCCAGAGTATGCTGTCCCAAATGCAACAGATGCAAGGCAGAATGGTTCCTGTCTGAGGGGATGAAACTGGAAAAACAAAAGACAAAACAGGAATCAGAAAGACGTTTCTTATAAAAAAAGAATGAAATAAAAAAAAATAATTATATAAAAAAAGAGACAAATGAAACTATGAAGAAATAGTTTACCTCATTCATGCACTTTAAATTGGATTTTAAAAAAAGAAGACATTAATGGAAAAACTGTGGCTAAAATGTCACTCTTTTTATTTTCAATCTGACCTTTACCTTGTTCTTTTTGTTTATTGGAGAATGGGACACTCTGCAGCATTTTTTGGATGAATTGAGGGATGGCTGGGAAAAGTGCTTCCGAGAGACCAATCTGGAGTGCCTTTAATGGTTTGGAAGGAAGGAGGGAGTGATGAAGCGGTCGAGTCAACATTTCTTCCTCCTTTGGGGCAAAGTGTTGTCTCTAACTTTCTGGATTAATTCGAGAAGCAGGTTTTTTGAATTTCCTGTGACTGTGTTTATTGTACATGAATTCTTTCTGCGGGACACGCAGGCTGCCCTTGCCACCATTGTTCTTTCATTTTCTCTCAGCTGAATCTTTTTGATAGCTCTCAGACAGAATGGAGGATCCTACCTGGCTAGTATGAACAATGAATCTCTGAGAGATTGAGGGCTGAGTTCTGTTGGGAGATGCTGGTGCGGGGAAGATTTATTTAAAGATTTTTTTTCTGCCCTTTTCAGTCCTCGTTCTCCCAGAACTTTATTTTGTTGCCCTCAGGACGTTACTGAGAATGTCTTTGATCTTCCAAAGGAGCCTTCCCATTTCCCTGTCTTCCCAAAATAAAAATAAAAACCCACCTACACCTTCAGTAAGCACATACCTTGGATTACTCCATCCACCTGCCATCGTAAAGCTCTCGCTGCACCCAAAAACTCTTCCTCACCACTTTGGATGGACGCCAGTTTGGACCAGTTGAACTGGTTAGATAAACTGGAGGCAAGATGAAACATTTTTTTTTGTTAGGATTTATTCAAAGTAGCAATGTGGATACAGAATTAACCACAGTCAGTATGGTTGTTGCTAAAGAAACAAGAAGATAATGGAAGACCACTAAACTTGACATCAAGGTGAGTAGTCTGTTTTCACTCTGCTGCCAAAACCCAATACAAAAATGTGTTTTTTTAATAAAGGAATTAGCTTAAACCTTGATTCAATAGAAGTATTTGCAGCCTCAGAGAGCCTGTAGGATTCATTAGCACCCCGTCCCCCCATCCTCCCCATCACTGGCCTCTCAGCTCCAGAAGTGGTGTTAAGCCTGAGGTGGTGCAACTTGCACCTCAAGCAGATCAATAACCACTGTTCTGTGATCAGTCTACAGGCCTGCTGCCTCTGGCATGCTAATGAGAAGAATCTATCAGCAGCTGACTCCCAGTCAGCCACACTGATCCCACAGAGTTTACAGACTGCTAATAGGAATAAAGAGAACATACTCTTGGGTGGAACTTGGGTTTTGATGCATTTTGTTGAGCTATCAGCTACTTCGTAGTGTTTATTTGTAAAGTCTTGCATCGATTATTCAATAGATTTTTTCTTGAGATAATAAACATAATTTATGCACACCAATGAACACACACCCATAAGATAATAAACTCTGCAGAGCCCCAGCCCCATTTATTAGTTCAATAAACCCAACTTTACTGTGTAATTTGGAACATTAAGTTTCTAGTTAAATAAATGTTCTAAAAAATAAATTGTGTCAATTTGGTTGTTGGGTTTGGACTTCTAGAGTAAAATGCCATAATAGCTGTCAAAATACATCCTTTTTTAATGTTTTTAATTTGAATCCATGAAAAAAATACACTAAATACGAATCATTCTCTACTAAAAGTCTACTTTATAAAATTTAATAAATGATCCAAATCAGCAGAGTCACAGTTTGTTGACAACATTTACTAATCATTAGTTTACATTCAAACATTGATAAGTACACTTCAGGCAGTCTCAGTGCATGATAGATTTTTATTATGTAAAATAGTCCCTGAATATAAAATGAGTCAAAGTGAGAAAGACTGAATCAGAAACACCAAGCCAAAATTAAAAAAAGGTAAAGTTGTCTCTCATAAAAAGAAACAGCAACCATAAGCTGTGCTGTGGACAGGAATAGGTTGTATTTCTTTTTTCTTTTAAGGGTAGGGCCTTGCATGGCTACTGGACCCAGGGCACCTGTTCTCTCAGTTTGTTTTGTTTTTGTCTATATCTATTGAACGGGTTGTCCCGAACTGTAAATTCCCTTCATGGGATCAATAAAGTATCATTCATTCATTCATTTGGGGAGAGAAACCGAGCTGTGAAGAGCGTTAAAGCAAAAGTTGGTGCTCATATGAAATGAACTGTGTCAAGGTATCCCACATTTTAACAGGAAAATTTTCGCAACCCCAAATTTAGTTGTAAACAAAGACGAGAATGGTTTGCTTTTTACTAACAACACAATTTATATAAAAACCTGATAAATTTAAGTTATAATGATCCCCCAAAGAATCATTTAATGATGTAGAATCATAAAAGTTCAAGTCAAAAACACAAAAATAAATGAATAAAAATCACATATTTTGAAAAATTTAAATGTGTCTTTGAATAAATGTATGAAAGAAGTATATTTTCTGGACAGATAGATGCTTTCATTAAAGTAAGCTGTTTTAAAGTGAAGTTCTGCGTAATGGTTATTAAATCCACTCATCCTGAGCCTGGTTCTGCTGGAGGTTTCTTCCTGTTAAAAGGGAGTTTTTCCTTTCCACTGTCACCAATTTGCTGCACAGGATGGGAGACTGTGATGAAGTGATGATTTAACACAATCTGCTGTTTTTTTTTAGATTGACCATTTTTAATTATTAGCTTTTATAATGTATTTGAATGTTTCTGTACAGTTCCCTGAGAGAATTGGGATTGTGACTTGGCACTATTTAAATAAACTGAATTTAAATCATAATTTCAACCCTGTACACTGCAGATAGTTTGATTTAGTTTAGAAAAGTTTGAGCTGATCAGGACCGACGACCTAACAGAAGATTTGAATACATCCTAGTTTTAAGTTGGCTTTTTCTGTTATAGATCAGCTAAGATCTTCCAAATTTTACAGCAGTTCACAATAGGCGTTTTTCCATTTGTATGTGTGGCTCCACTCTGTTCTCTTCGGCTCTACTTGGGTGCAGGTGGTTTTCCGCGGTAACTAGTGTCCCCGCTTTGTGGGCGGTAACGTATTTTAAAAGTAGGTGGTAAAATTAAAATAGAGGCGCTGAAGCTGCTGTTTATCGTTGCTCAATCTGTGCTACAACTGTTGGCATAAAAAGTCTGATATTTAGTCTTTAAGTAATACTGCTACAGCAAACCATTGCTTATAAATGCAGTAAAACAAAACCGAAATGATTTTCTTATAAATGAACTTACAGTTACTGCACACCTTATGCCTAAGAGTGGGAGTAAATATGTTGATTTTTTTTCTTATGGATTTAACTCAATGAAAAACAAACAGCAATGCCGATAGTATCTTTATTGCACAAAACAAAAGTCAGAAAATGTATAACTACATAAAAAAAAAACACTCACACAATTACCTACAAAAATATTTTAAAGTCCAAATGTAATGAGAGAATCTCTCCTGTAGCCCCTGGCTTCTTCGACCAGGTTAGCGAGGCAGCCGGTACCGATCAATGTCGGAGAAGATGGAGAAGCGGTCTGGGAGCTCAGCTGGTCACTTGTCGAAGGTGACTCTGAACAAAAAAAACATAGATTAGCCTTGAATACGGTCAACATTAATTACTAATTATAATAAATGTAAAGCTGGGGGTTTTTTTTTAGCCTGGATTGCTAACTAGCGATAGCCGCTAGCAAGATAACTGCTAACTGTTGTATCGTCGTCACTAATTCACTTAACAACAAGGAAAAGAGACGGAGACGGAAGTTAGTTATTGAACACAACTCGTTTACTTTCATTGGCTTCTTTTTACTACAATACCCAAGCATAGAACTACAAATTCCTGGTACGGACGGAATGCCGTGAGGGACAAAATGCATGCACAATACACAACATATTCCTTCCCCTTTACTTTAAACGTCCACGTTCTAAACACTAGAGAAAGAGGGTAAACTACCTCAATTCTCAAACTGAACCCTGGGGATTATTCTGCCCCAATGCGGTGGGTTAGTCTCTAGACTAAATATTCAGTCTTTCAGGTGGTCGTCTGATCCTAGAGGGGTGGCGGCGACCAGTAGGTTCCGATGGCACGTTTGCAGGTGGACTTTTAGAACCAGAAGGCTCTGCTGAAGGTGCCGGAGAACAAGGGCATACACAGTTCTGGTCTTTTGCCAACTCTGTCACTGGAGTCTCCGAAGATGGTCTCAGGTTAGCACAGATGTCAGGTCTGAAGTCAGATGGTTCCACCTTGTGTTCGTCTTCACTGGCCTTTGTTGAAGACAACAGCTGGTCTACATGCCTTCGCCAAATCAGATCATCTTGGGTTTGGACCGTGTATGAGATGGGGCCAGTTTGTGTGACCACTGTAGCCGGAACCCATTTTGCACCTTTGCTGTAGTCCCGTGCCAGCACTTTCTCACCTTGACTGAAAGACCTGGACTTTGTTTTACCCCGTCTCTCTACTTGAGCCCTCTGCTGTGACTGTACCACCTGTTTCGTGCTTGGAGGTCTCAGAAGGTCCAACCTAGTACGAAGTTGTCGGTTGAACATGGCTAGCGCTGGAGTAACCTTGGTAGTCGCATGAGGGGTATTTCTATATGCCAACAGAAATGTGTTTAGTCGACGATTAAGAGGACCATTACCTCGAGATGAATGTAGAGCTTGTTTCATCGTCTGGACAAATCTCTCAGCCAGCCCGTTGGTGGCTGCGTGATAAGGTGCTGATCGAATGTGCTTGATTCCATCGGTGTTCAGGAAGGACTGGAATTCTTCTGACACAAACTGTGAACCGTTATCACTTACAACCTGACTTGGCAACCCAAAACGGCTGAAGATTGATCTAAGCTCCTCAATGGTTTTCTCTGCAGTTGAGCTTTTCATCACTGCAACCTCTGGCCATTTGCTGTGAGCATCCACGATGATAAGAAACATGTGGTCCTCAAGAGGCCCAGCATAATCTATGTGGATTTTCTGCCATGGCTCATCTGGAAACTCCCATGGATGTAGAGGGGCTAATGGTGGCGCATTTCTCTGTTTCTGGCAAGCTGTGCACGTCTTCACTTTCTCCTCAATGGCTACATCTAACCCAGGCCACCAAAAGTAGCTGCGAGCAATCTCTTTCATTCTCACAATTCCACAGTGCCCAGAGTGAAGTTCTGCTAGCACCTGGCATCTCAATGGTGGTGGTATGACGACTCGAAAACCCCACAGCACACAACCGGACTGAACTGTGAGCTCATTTCTTCGGATCAGATAAGGCTTTAGACTTTCTGTCATCTCTCCTCCTCTCCCACAAGAGACAATGTCCAGCACTTCTGACAGAACAGGATCGGTTCGGGTGTACTTGCGCACTTGGGTTGAAGTTACTGGAGCATCAGGTACCTCCTTGAAATAGAAGATTTCAGCCTGTGGGTGGTCAGCAGGCATAATAGGCAAGGGAAGCCTAGAAAGCCCATCTGCATTGCAGTGAAGTTCAGACCATCGGTACTTGATGTCATAAGTATAACCAGACAATAACAGGGCCCATCGCTGCATGCGGCTGGCTGCAAGTGATGGAATACCAGCCTGGCTACCAAAAATGGAAACCAATGGTCTGTGATCAGTTAGCAGAATGAATTTTCGTCCAAAAAGAAATTGGTGGAATTTCTTTACCCCGAATACTATGGACAGGGCTTCACGCTCAATTTGCGCGTAGTTGCTCTCAGCTTTGCTCAGGGTCCGTGATGCAAAAGCTATAGGCCTTTCCTCCCCAGATGGTAGAATGTGTGACACTACAGCCCCCACTCCGTAGGGAGAGGCATCGCATGCCAACTGTATTGGAAGGGAAGGGTTGAAGTGTGTGAGGGCACTTGACTCAGTTAAGGCTGTTTTTGCCTCATTAAAAGCCTTCTCACATCGGTCCGTCCATTTCCATTGTCTCAACTTGGCTAGCAGCTCATGGAGTGGACGCAGAGTGTTTGCCAAGTTAGGCACAAATTTTGCATAATACATCAGTAGTCCTAAAAAGGATCTCAACTGAGTCACATTTTGCGGTGATGGAGCCTCAACAATTGCCTTGACTTTTGATGGGGCTTTGTGCAGACCAGTTCTGTCAATCACGTGGCCAAGGTACTCCACTGATGGGCGGAAGAACTCACATTTATCTTCCTTGACCCGCAGGCCATAGTCCTGTAGCCTCTGAAGAGCAGCATCAAGATTCCTGAGATGATCACGGTCATCTTTGCCTGTAATCAAGAGGTCATCGAGGTAGCATTGTACACCAGTCAGCCCACTGAGGATTTGATCCATCGCTCGTTGGAACAACGCTGGTGCCGAGGTGATCCCAAAAGGGAGTCTCCGGTAACGATAGAGCCCTTTGTGAGTTATAATAGTGAGTAACTCTTGAGAGTCTGGATCAACATGCATCTGTAAATAAGCCTGACACAGATCTATCTTGCTGAATTTTTCACCCCCGGAAAGATTTGCGAACAGGTCATCAATCAGTGGAAGAGGATAGTGTTCAGCAGTTAGGACTGGGTTGATGGTAACTTTGAAGTCCCCACAGATTCTGACTGCACCGTCTTTCTTAATAACTGGAACAATGGGTGTAGCCCATTCACTCACACTGACTGGTTCCAGCACGCCCGCCTCCACTAGGTGGTTCAGCTCAGCCTCCACCTTGGGTTTGATAGCATAGGGGACATGCCTCGCCTTAAGACTTTTTGGCTTACTGTCTGGATTGATATTGAGCTTTACTGCAATGTCTTTCATGCTGCCAAGCTCCTTTGCAAACACAGTGGAATGTTTCTTCAGTATGCTTGGAAGTGTTGCATCTTTTGCTACCATGTGCACTTCCTGCCAGTTCAGTTTAATCTTTTCCAACCAGGAGCGCCCTAATAGTGATGGATAATTCCCCCTCACAATATACAAAGGTAGCTTCACAATTTGTTTGTTCAGTGCGACAGTCACATCCACCACTCCTTTCACTGGCACGGGTTCACCAGTATATGTTCTTAAGGTCAGCTTAGCAGCGTTCAGCTTTAGATGCTGCAACTTCTCCTGATGCACTGTCTCTGAAATCAGCGATACTGCTGCACCAGTGTCCACTTGCATTGGTATTGGTTTACCATCCAGTAGTGGTGTCACCCAATAACCATTAGAGGGTCCTGAGACTGACATCACATGTAAATATTCCTCATCAGATTCTTCACTTTGTTTGTCAGCTGACTGTTCCACTTGATATATCCGTTTCTTTTGATGTTTTCTGAATCCTGCATTCTTCTGTTCTGTGGTTTCGTTTTGAACTGGATTTTTTGTTTTGCAGGCTCGTTCTATATGCCCCTTTTTTCCACAACTTCTGCAGGTCATGTCTTTACACCAGCATTCCTGTGCTTGATGGCCCGTTTTACCACAGCGGTAGCATGGTTTGTTAAACTTGGGTGTTTGTTTGTCACACTGCACTTTGTGTATTTGTACAGAACCGCTTAGCTGTTGAGCTTCTTTGGCTACCATTTCCATGGATGTGCTCACTTCAATTGCTCTCTCTAGCGTTAAGTTGCTCTCAGTCAGAAGACGCTTCTGAATGGTTTCAGAAGCCACAAACTAACCTGTCTCTTATGGTGTCGTTCAGGGTACGTCCAAACTCGCAGTGTTCTGATAGCTTCTTTAGAACTGCAACAAACTGTGATATTGACTCTCCCTCCTGCTGATTTCGTTTGTGGAATCTGAATCTTTCAGCTATGATGAGGGGCTTTGGAGACTAATGTTCCTTCAGCATAGCTACGATCGTGTCATAAGAGCAAACACCAGGTTTATCAGGCTGGAGCAGGCTACGCAGCAGATTGTAGGTTTTGCTACCCATAACACTTAGAAATATGGGCACTACTACTTCAGATTTAATGCTGTTAGCCAGCACAAAAAACTCAAAACGTTCTGTGTAGGAGCTCCATGACTCCACAGATTCATCAAAAAGTCCAATGTGTCCAAAAACACCAGCCATTTCTCTTCAG
>JARVJO010000330.1:1927457-1940600 GCA_031762555.1 Cynodonichthys magdalenae
TACCCAAGCATAGAACTACAAATTCCTGGTACGGACGGAATGCCGTGAGGGACAAAATGCATGCACAATACACAACACTAACTAGTTAGCATTGGAAATGAACATGCACAAAGGACACATTGGTACAAACTTTATAAACAAAAAGATCAGTTTCACAAGCGAGACGTGTCCAATAAATTACGTTCAATATCTCATTACATGCATGAAGCACTTACCGTCTGCAGATGTCTCTGAAGTTTGTGAAGAGTCCAGTTTACAGTTAGCAGCAGCCAGAACGGTGACTGTAGAGAGATCGTCTCCATTTACCCAAATCAGCTCTAGTCCCACTGGTTTGAGCCACTCCGGTCATTGTGGTCCTTCACTGCTTTGAAAATTGGCTCAATATTTTTAGCTTCTCCCGGCGCGCTGCCATCATTTGGAAAATCTCAGTAAATCAGCTCGCTCTGAATATTCACTCATCTGCTAATAAGTCTACACAAAGACTGAAAACTGGTGTGGGGTGGTTCCAAAGAGAGCTGAGCCTGTGGAAAAACGCCTCAAGTTGGGCAGCTGTGGTTAGGGTAGTCGTCCTGGAACCGATAGGTTATCGGTTTGATCCCCCTTTCCAGCTGTCTCAGTCATTGTGTCCTTAGGCAAGACCCTTCACTCACCTGCTGATGGTGGTCAGAGTGGCGCCAGTGGCAGCCTTGCCTCTAGCAGCTGTGGCTACAATGTAGCTTACCACCATCAGTGTGTGAATGTGTGTAGAAGTATAAAGCACTTTGGAGTCTGTATAAACTTGATAAGGTACTCTATAAGTTCAAGTCATTTACCATTTACTATAAACTGTTACACTGCTGTCAATTATTTATTACATGGTTACGTTGAAATCTTTGGTTATTTACATGTGTAATGTGGAGCTGCAGCAGCAAGATGTAGCACTTCTCTAGTATCTTTATTAGAGGAAACTCTTAACGATTCTCCTGAAATAACTAAGCAATATAAAAACTGTTGAAAGTTTTGCAGAAAAAAAAACATGAATTTGAAAAGATTGGAGCTGTTTTCACATGACAGCAATGACTGCATTTGGATCAGCCATTACCTCATCAGGTCTGTGTGACATACTGTAAACTCTAGAGTGGGTCATAATGAGCAAAGTATTCTGTTAATTTACCCATTCTGTATCTATCAGAAAATAAACAAATTGTGAAATCTAAAACTATACTATATACAAAAATACATTTTGAATACATAAATATAGCTCGTGTCAAATATTATTAGCTAACAAGCAACAGCTAATCAACAATTGCGCCTGAGAAATGTCAATAACTGAACAGGAATCTGTTTTCCATTGACAAATAAATCCTGCTGCAGCAGCACTGGCTAAACACAGAGTATTTATCTAATGCAGATGCTCTGTAAATACCTCTTTGTGTGCTTTTCATTTGTGCCAATAAATCAAGGGTATGTTTCATAAATTAAGTACAAACAACATGTGGCAAACAAATGTTAATGTATTGTCGCCACAAAATCCATATTTCCCCCTGTAGGCCTGTACTTTACAGTCTCTGCACGTTGCAGCTGGGCCACCTATTTTTGTTTAGCTGAGGAGCTGAATGGTCGGCCGTTGTTGGTTGGAACTGGATGCCGAGCAGAAAATGTTTACGTATAAAACCACTGTGACCTCCTTTCTTTAGCGCTATATAAGTTCAAGCCACTTACGATTTCCCTTTCTCCCCAGCTGCCGCCGTCCATCACAAACGGGATCTCGGCCTTGCTCGCCACGACCGAAATTCCTCCCGCTCTTCCTCTCTGTCGTCCTTCTTCCTCGTCGTCCCGCTTCCCTCTTCTCTCCTTTGGGATCTCTTCCGCTGACGAGATGACAAAAAAATCCATCCACAAGCGCCTGGGACGTCCGCAGCACGTCAGCTTGACTCGCTCTCCCGTGCTTGTTGGCCCTCCGGCTATGAGCTGGAAGTTGCCATGAATGATTAAGCAGCATAAAAAAGGAGACAAGAAGAAGAATGTAACATAACTGAAAAGCCCTGCTCCAGAGGATTTATGTATTTTTAAAAAAACTTAATTTGTGAGGGTTTTTTTATTATTGTTTTATTTTGTTTGCATGTAAAGTAAGAAGGGGTTTTGTTTGAATTGTACGGATGGGCTGATAATGAGTGTGTGTGTTTGCTCCAAGACTGAAAAAGACTAAAGCACCAGTATCAGTTTTGTGTCTGTTTTCAAGAAACTGTTGAAGAGAGCAAGATGAGTTGTATAGTTTTTGATAAAAACGAAGAAAAATCTTGGACATTTTTAATTTAATTAAATTTTTTTGCTTTCTGTGTTGTCTTAAAAAAAACAAAAAAAAGATCCATGTTGCTCACCGTGTGCAAATTCTCCTCAGCAACAGCATTTATTTAACATCTTCATGGAATGCAATCCATTTCTGCTTTTGCAGCTGCGAAAGGACACGTGGAGACACAAGTGAGTGGGACTAAATGTCTCCTGTGCTCAACTAAAGCAGACTGGAATCTCCGGGCTCTTTTCAAGTCGTCTTTCTTGATGTTTGTTGGAAACTGTTGAAAAATGACAAACTTGTACACAGAAAAAGGGCAGAAGAGATAAGAAAAAGGAGTGTAAGAAAAGGATAAATTGTTTATTTTTTTGTTGTTTTTTTTTCAGAGATACAGCCACTCAATGGATTACATTCTTTTTTTTCTTTCCTCTGGTTAAAGTATACTTACATGAATGTTACTGAACTCCTAAGGGATGCTTCATATACAGTTATACAAAAACACCTCCGTCTTTAATGCAGCTTTGCAAATGTTTCAGTTTTGGTAAGTTTAGGGGTTTTTTTTTGTTTGGGGAAAGGGTTTGGGTTATCTATTGAAAAAAAAGGACCTGTTTGGAAATATGCAAGATATGTTAGGAAGGAGAAGGAAACCAGAATGTACTGTAAAATACTTTTTTCCTTTACTTAAATGTCAAATGAGTTGGAAAAAAAAATGAAAGAAAAAGAAAACACAAGAGTTAATGTTTGTCATTGTATGCCTTCTGATGCCATAATGATCTAGCCATGTAGATCTAACATTCTCTTGATCTTTTTTGTACTTTTTTTGGGACATTATTAAGCTTTTTTTGGTTTTGTTTTGGTCAATGATCTCTAGGTACATGTAACTTATGTCATTTATTTATGTTCTTTTATATCTAGTTTGTAAAATAATAGCCTAAAGTGAAGTAAATAAAGGGGTGCCATGGTGCATTCTTATTAAAGTAGAAACTATGTGACGGCCTCTGTGTTTTTCATTCATACTGACGCTGCGGTGCTTTTTGCTAATTGTCTTAGTGTCTGTAGAGAGCTGATGACTTACACACACATACATATACTGATAAAAAAAAGTGCAAACATTTTTAAGGTAGACATTTCATGCTTTTAAATCCTTCCTTTTCACATTTAAATCATTCAGTTGTGGTCTATATAAAGTAAAAGTACTATGCTTTGGTCTGAAATCCTTCTTTTTCTAACTTTACCAGCCCCTCTTTCACCCCTTTTTTGGTGTGTATCTTAAAGCAGCTTATTTTGTTCCTGTTCCTTTAAGAAATTTCAAGCCCCACCCCTCCTAAGGCTTCAAGACCGGTCCACTGTAGTTTGAGGGTGGTGGTGGTGGGGGTTACGTTTTGTAGCTTGCAGAAACGTTTTATTTACAATTTAATTAAAAAATGTCGGCAAAAGAAGACTTGTTCATTGAGTCTTACATATAAAGATATCTTTGCAGCATCAGGAGAGAATAAATTACATTTTTTTTCATAGAGCCCCCAAGTACACAACAAAATGTATTTAATAGCTTTAAAGTGGATTTTGCATATGTTCCCTTTAAAACTTAAAAGTATATGGAGGACTGCAAAAAAATATTAGTGTCCTGCTAACTTTTCTTTTCAGTATTCTTTATTTTGATACAGCACTTATCACTCACCAAAATTACTGAAAAAATTACATCCAAGCAGTGTTTTATTTATAATGAAGTAGAAACTTGGGTGAGCTCAGCTTTACTGGCAGAATATCCTCCCTTTACATTGATCCACTTGAGCGGACAAAAGAAAGAAATTTTAAGATCCTTGTCTTGCAGAATTAGCAGCAGCATGAGAATTTTTTAAGAAAAAAAAAAGTTTCTAAATTTGAATTTTGTCAAAAAAATGTATCTCTATTACTGAATGATGAACATGATTCCCTTTGGAGATGTGACGTTTATTAACGATTCAAATTTTTTGAACGGCTTTTTACAACAAACAATAGGAACCAGACTGCAGACAGCTGAGAACTTATTCTGGTGTTTTTCTTTTCGTGATTTCTTTGTGTTTTTCTCTGTGAATGCAATGACAAACGTTCCTCCTATGCTTTTCCACTGGAACGAAGGAGAACAGGCAGATGAGTGCAGCAGCTCTGAGGGAGTGGGGATTTTCCATTTGACACAACACGTGGTACGGCCCTGACGCCGTACGGCACTACATGTAGTCAAACGTCATGACGTTACTACCATTCAAAACTGAACGGCTTTTTGAAGAGAACAGAGCAAGATCTGGTTCCCTTTATAAATGCATTTACCATATATTTAACTCTTGTCCTCTCCTACACTACTTTGTAATTTCCAAGAGATATATATTTTTATTTTATTTAACTTTTCTTCCTCTGCTCACACAATTCTATTACAAGTGATAAAATACCCATACCACATCACTATAGGTAAAGAGAACATTCACATTTTCAATGTGAGTCAAGATTTTTTTAACAGTTGGAAGGCTGTTCTTTCTTTTCCTTTTAATACAGTTTAAACATTTTTTCAATTATTGCATATTTTAACATTTAATGCTGGCAAATTCCAACTAAAATGAGACCAGTGAAGAAAAACAAAAAGGGTTCATTGTTGTTTTGGTTTCTAGGTCACATAGAGACTGTAGACATAAGCCAAATATGAATTTACCTCATCATTCCTGGAAAACGCTGTGTTTTAAGTCTAGACTCACTAAAACCAAAAATCTTTGTGTGAGGACAGAAGATGTAAACGAAACAGAAAATTTGTCTCAAAACATGACTTAAAAAACATTTGGCCTCATGTAGTTCATACTGTCAACAGCTTATCTCAAACAAGCACACACACACACCCCAACACACACTCCCTGAATGATAAAAATGGCCTTTTCTGTTGGCGGTTTGATCCCTCCGCAGCACATGTTCAGCAGATAACATGCTTCTGGAAATCTCGAAGACTTGGCCCTCGACTCTTCGCAGGCCTTGAGGCAACAGCTAGCACCATTTGCTGCTTGGCACTGTGCGTGTTTGTGTGAGTGTGTGTGTAATCAGGACAACATCTGCTTCCTGCTCTCATTTCCAGCAGCGATAAACCTCTGATTGTCCTGAGTCTTTGATAAAGGCCGGGGATTGGTGGGTGGAGGCGGGATGAAGAAAGGATGCATTTAACAACAGTCCATGTAAAGCTTGAGCCAAATGGTGTTTTACACATTTTCTAAGACACGCAGGCAGCAGAAAGGCTCATTTTCATTAAAGCCCCAAAGTTTCCAGTTGGAGATAGTTATCGGCCTGAGAGAAAAGCATGCCTCTGTTGCAGATTGCTGGCAAGCTTATCCAGGAAAAGAAAAGGAGATTAGTAAGACTTAGATTGATAAATCTGCCTCATGCAGACAAGATGACAAGAGTTAATATTTTCTCTCTTTGTTTTTGGCAACTTGGCAAAATAGGATTTGACCCACCCACCAAAAATATCTATTCAAATGAAACATGCTTAAATTAATGTTCTTGAATATATTAACCTATTTAACTACTCTGACATATTTTGCGTATCAGCAGCAGGTTTTCACACATTATGTTGATGATTATCACAGGTGTCATGAAGTTTTGGTTATCTATACTTTAGTGGACTTTACTTACATTAATTATTTTTCAGCTGAATTTTTACTTCTACTCTTGACATTGTCATGCAATTATCTGTGCTTTCTACTCTTTACATTTTAAAAATGCAAAAGAGTTTTTAATTTCTATTTCACTTCTGCTTGTTTTCATTCCGGCTTGTCATTGTTAAGAAAAAAAACTATCCAGATATATCACTCCTCCTAGATAGAGTGAATTTAATTGAATAAGAAGTATAAATATAAACCAGTCCAACACCCTACAAACCTGGGAATGACACACATCACATCAAACCATCAGGACATTGCAGACGTATGTAACCTATGAAGATGACCATGGTGGATACAAATTTATGCAGCTGAAACAGCCTAGGGCATTCCAAGTTTTGAACATTAACATTTTAAAAAAGCCACTACGGTCTTTAAAGTTTTTTTTTTCTTTTTTGGTAAGTGGGATTGTGCTCTATAGACCCCTGTGGCAAAGCCTAAGCTTTTATCCTAAATGTTTTTCCCCCCTTACATTACTTTTATTTTTGTACTTTAAGTTTACAACTAGTACTTTTACTTGAGTAAAAAGCTTGAGTTGAAACTTTCACTTTCAAAAAAGTATTTTTAAACCCTTCTACTTAAATAATGAATGGGAAAACATTTGACACCTCTGACGCTCATGTAAGAAACAGTTTTTCTGTACAAAATTGAACACAATCTTGTTTATTATGTCTTTTGTTTTGGACAAATATGGTGGATCAAACCTCAGAAAAAGAAGGTATGACACTAAAAGATGGGTGAAAGTTAGACAAAGAAAAGTGACAAATGCATTCTACAGTGGCCATGAAAAGGAGGATAGGAAATGGGAGATGAAGAAGCCCAGACAGCAAGAGTTTGTGAGTGCAGGAGAAGCTGGCTCTTGGCTCTACTTGGCAAAGCCACACAAGCTAAGTCAGATGAAAGTTCAGGTAGTGGCTACGGTTCAGCTGGAATGTTGCCTTCCTCTTCACAAAAGCAGTGCAATCCAACACCTTTGTCAAAAAAAAGCTTTTCATTTCACCCCGTTTTTCAGAGAGAGAAACCAAAGTAAAGCCCCTGAGATGCTCGAGCCTGAGGTCCGTTTTCTTGGGTAGAAATACATCACAGATGGTAGAAAAAAAGACCATTCATTATTAGCTTTGTTTGGTTGAGTTCACTTACCAAATAGTAACTGAAGCTTCAGATATATTTTACTGGGGCCTCAATGTTCTATAACTTACCTATTTGGTCATTCTGCACACCAAGTTTAATTAAAATTCAGGCTCATGGCCTAAAAGAATGACATCAAAAACTCCATTTGTATTTTGAGTGAGCTGCTCCAAAATTGAACAATGATTGACTCTAAAATGCTGTTTGATTATTTTGATGTAATCCAGAGTTGTAGAGAAGAAGTCTGACATTCTTGCCTCAATAGCCTTAATTCAAACAGATCGTCTTAAAGCCAACATCTGTGACATCTCAGTCACGCCTGAATTTACTAAACCCTCACACATGTGGGCCTACAGCCTCAGAAACAGGATTTAAATGGTGCTGGAGTCGAGAAACAATTCTTATGGTTCAAACTACACACACACACACACACACACACAATTGGTCTAAGTGGTTTTGTCAACCAATTTAATTAAGAAACCTTAAGGTGAAGTGCTTCTCCTCAAAACCGGCTTAACTTCTGCTGCTCAGCACTGTCAGCCCAATCCTTTTCACCAAGTCACTTTGTTTCTTAAGGTAATTTCCTGATTTCAGATAAAACCCCTCCTGGTCGGTTTTCTCTCACTCACAATGGGGTGCAACCCTTCATACGTTGTCTGTCCTTTGTGTTGTCTTTATTAAGTGTATCCTTAACCCCATCCATGATTATAATCTATAATCCAACCCCTTCTTTGTTTTCCCATAGTTCCTTCAATCAATTCTGACTCAAAACCTTTTCTTTTTCTCATATTTTCAAAGAGATCAACAGGTGTTGCAACAGAAAAGATAACGTACATCGGAAAAAACCCAGTTAATTGATTTTTATCAGTTTATTACAAAAGAAATGTTTAGGAGAAAATCCCAAGGATGAGATCATTCCAAGCAGCAAAATCTGTCTGACCTACGATTGTGAATCAGTCTTTCCTAAACAAAGCTTATCAGAAAAGATTATATAGGCACCGCTGAAAGACTGAATAACTTAGAGGGCAGCATGGCCTAACATTGAACTGCAAACAGATGCACTCTACACATGATGTTACCCCTAATGAGAACATATTATAAGACTCAAAAATGAATCCTATTTTCCATAACCCAGCATTTCTGTTTTAGTGAGGGGCTGATTAGGAGGCTGAGAACCTGATTTTATGACATAAAAAATGATCAACCAGAATGAAAAAACTGAAAAACAAATGGACAAAAACAACAGCTGTAAGCTTTAGTGGGGAAAAACAGCAAGAGATAGCCTCTAAAATGTCAGAGTATCGATCGAGAAGGTTCCAATCAAGGGTTGACCTTGTGTCTAGGCTGCAAGGTATTACCTCAGAGGACTTTTGATGGGCAACAAAGATTTAGCACCACTGAAGACAGCCCAAAGAAAAGTCTCTGTTGGAAGAAAAACATACCTTAAACCCTGGCAGAATGAAAGAGCAAGTCTTACTTCAGCTGTGTTGTCATCGAATGGAGTTTTGGTCCAGCAAACAGAAACCTTTGGCAACAAACTTGCAACATAAAAATACTGCAAGCGAACAGGAGACGAATGAAAAGCAGAAATATACAAATACATAACATCTCAGAGTCAGCACAACAAAGACAGGAAGAAGACAAGCGATGAAAGAGGAAACTGAGTGAGGATGGATAGAGAACACTGATTTGGGAACTGACTCTGGCAACAGATGCGAGTGGAAAACAATAGAAATACAAGAATCGACGGTGAGGAGTTTTCAGAAAGCGTAAAAGGCAAATAAAAACAGAAACAATTTATTTATGTCCTTTTATGTTAAACTTATTTCAACTGAACTCTTTCAGTCAGGAGCATGGCTCTACTGAGGCCAGCTCTATTTTTGATGGATGATTGATCAGCTCAGCAAAGTCTTGGACATGTAACTCTGGACATTGTTGTCATGTTTCATAGCTTCTAACAGATTCAAGATTTTTCTGGATTTATCTCTACATGTACAGTATAGTAAGGGCAGACTTGAATTTCTGATTTTGTTTAGAGTTGATCAAATTTCTCCAAAAGGCTCTCTACTAAGAAGATAACTTTCTACACAAAGCAGTATTTTAAATCACCAAAATATCCCTTCCAAATTCAATGTGTTGTAACTTTCACTGCTAAAACAGTGATGCATTATCTTAAATGCCTCAGTCTGGCTCTGCTCCTTACAAACAATGTTGTGATACACAACAAAAGTGATCTATTTTTACTTTGAACAGGAACTTTCAAAACAGGTCCTGACACCATTCTGGTATTTAATTTAGTAAAACCTGGCATTTTTGGCACAAATGCAAGATGTTGCCTTTTCTTTTAAGTAAGAAAAAAAATCTTTAATCTTGAAATATTATTTGAAAATCTTCTGACCTCTTAGCCAAAATATGACCACAAATACCGTATATGAAGTGTTGACCTCATGCACGATTCATAGAGATCCTTGAATAACTTTAGACATGTTTTTAGACATTCTTTTTCTTGTGTCTGAGTTTTTATTGAACATTTGCAGAGTTTGATATGGATGCAATAAAGAGATTTCATCCAAAAGGTTGAATACAAAAGACGGTTCCTCTTTATATTCTCACTTTTCAGCACCTTATAAGTATTGCTATTACAAATTACACCATAGCTGTGAACATCTGTCTAGAAGTGGAAAAGACCAACCAGACAAAAAGTAAAGCCAAAGCATGGACTGTCCATCTTTCTACAGGAGAAACATTTTGACATTGACAGCAGCAGTGGACCTAAACAGCTAAGGGTTTGTGCTAAAGCAACAACAAGAAGAGCCTTTGAGCAAACAAGTCCTGGCATCTTTTCCCCTTTCATTGTGTGGGAAAGCCTGCCTCTTTTCCCAACAGGATCCTGCCTGAATGTAGCTCTGTTGAGAGAATGTGGAGCTTTATCAACCCTTCCAGACTAATCTGACCTCTAAGCCAAAGGGTGCCAGTGGGTGGCCCAGACCAAAATTAAGGCAATGGGAGGTTACCTACTTGACCACTCAGTCGCTTCTTATCCCGAACAACTGACCACTCTGCTGGCACCACCTGATAGGCTGACCTTTGACTTTTCTATGCACACAAAAACACATGTTCAACGCAGCTAAATCCACACATGCAAACATGCTAATCTGGAAAGCAAAACACTTTCCTCTGCCACCATTTCTCCTGTATTGGAGTCCAAGCTGGATGGGGTGATGAGGGTTTAGTTTCCACCTTTGCCAGCATAAAGAAGGTTAATCAAGTCAGGACCTTCTGTCGTTTTTCTCCCCCCCCTCTGGGTGGTAGCCTGATGAAGGTCCAGCATGCTATCAGCTCCAGCACAAACCTTATCACACGGTGAGCAGTGCTCAAACTCCCCATGATAACTATTTGATAGACTGAGATGGACATACAGCAATGTATATATAGGAAGACAAAAAGAGAAAATTGGAAAATAGAAGCAAGAAGAAACTTGCTTGATGAAATGAGAACTTGGGACACAGTCAGGAGATTGAATTCAAACTCTTTGCAGTTGCCACCAAAACCTCTATTTAATTTCGAAAGTTGGAACAAGAAAAGTAAAAAAAGAAAATTAATGGGTGAAAGATAGATGGAAAAAAAGACACCTTGTGACACAAAAGACATCCATCATGTGCTGGTTTGATTGTCATGGTAGGAAAAAGGAGTCTAGATTAAAGAAGACGGGGAGCTCAGTAGTATTGCAAAGAGTCAGGCTCGGGGATTTTCCTTGTTCAGCTGAGCTTTGGCCTTTGGACTGTTGACAGCAATAAGATTCCTATCACTGCTCACATGTGAGCTACAACACATGCAACTCAGCAAACCTCCTTCCCCCCCCTTCACACACTCTCCGATAAGTGTATACATGCAGACTTAAGCCTCGTTTTTCAGCAGCTCGAAGAGTGGAATTAAAATAGCACCCATTCCATGGAGATTGTAAAACATTCGTTCTGTGATAAGATGACAAAGGAAATACAGTATTCAAAAGTTTAGCCCATTCAAATACCAACATTTTTCAAAGTCTGTTCTGTGTTAACACAACACATGTGCATTTGTGAAGGAAGATAATGTAGTTTTATATTTCACATAGCATAAGTACTACAACTTCTACAGATATGCTAAAACATACCCCACATAGAGACAGACATTTGATTTGGTTTTCTCAAGATTAGATAATGTACAAAAAACAAAAAAATAAAAAACATATTAAGTAGAGATTCTCAGTAAAGTGTTGAAGAATGTTGGGCTAAAGTATTAAGCCAGAGGATTGTATTCCACCATAATTTCAAATCTTGAAACAAGCAGGTGGGCTAAAACTGCAGCCCAGAACTGATTTACCAAACCGCCCTGATTATTGCTGGGTTCAATCATTCAGTAGGCACATTTACAAAATACTCCATGCCAGGACTTTGACACCATCTGACTACCCTGATGGGATTTCTGAAGGACCAAAGTGGTGAGGGGGATCGAAGGCAACCCACCCCCAATGCGCCTTTGTGCCACAAAGCGAGGTAGTAACAGAGCCAAAACAGTCAACATGTAAAATGTTAGTGCTGGTTTTGCAGTTCAATACTGTGATGACACCATCTGATTGCAGAATCAAACAACAACAAACAGATTTATTACCCAGGGAAGATAAATGATGATGCACAGCAATTTTTTATTTAGTTTTAAAAATATGTTAACCACAAAGAGGATCACTACACTGAGTTAATTTGGTATGTTTTGAAAATGATTTCAGAGAAACGTCTGTCACACATTTAATGTATTTTTCTTTACATCTTCCGAGTTCTGCAAATTTTGGTTCCTTAATGCTTGGTTCATTTCTGGAAGTTCACATCTGTGTAGGACATGGCTGGATCCATCTGTGAGTTATTAACGTCCAGAAGCAGCATAAAAACAAACTGGCCTTTGCAGCCATTTTGCAGAACTATTTAAGTGTCCAGTGGCTTTGAAAAGAAAAGATGGAAAATAAAAGAGGTTGGCACAGTGGCTCAGTTAGTAGAGCTGTTGTTTCTCAGCAAGAAGGCTGCCAGATCAAAGCCCAGATGTGGACTTTTCTGGGTAGAGTTTGCATGTTCTCTCCGTGCATGTGTGAGTTTTCTCCAGGTATTATGATTTTCTCCCACAAACCAAAGACATGAATGCTAAGCTAACTGGTAAGTCTAAATTGTCCTTAAGTATGACTGAGAGTATGAATGGTTGTTTATCCCCAGGTGTTTTTGCATTGTAAAGCCTGCTTCGACTTCAGACAGCCCAGCCTTCTGGGGCAGCTGTGGCACTGAGGTTAGGGGAGTCGTCCTGGAACCAGAAGGTCGCCGGTTCAATCCCCCGTTCCAAGCATCTCAGTTGTTGTGTCCTTGACACTGATGCCTCTGATGTGTGTCCCATCACTGTATGAAAGTGATTGGCACTGATTAGTCACCATAGATAATTGTACATGTTAGCTTTGTAGGAGATCTAGTAGAGTGCTGTGTGAATGGGTAAATGTGGGCACAGATTGTAGTGTAAAGTGCTTTGAGTATTCTGGTTGGATAGAAAGGCGCTTTATAAGTACAGTCCATTTACCTTCTACTCCGGTCCGAGTTGTGTTTGGATTTAGCAGGGAGCCGCCTCAATGTGGGTGGGATCATATTATTAAACACAGGCATTCTTGTTTTTTATACTTTGTGACAAAACCATAACTGACTACACCAAACTCAAAGGAAAAGTGGCAAATGCTGAACCCATCCAGCAGTATTATGCTTAAAATAGGAGGGCAGGACGACGTAATGCTAGCTTGTTGTTGTTGGTAGCTCACTAATGTTGTATAGTTAAACTTGTGTGAAAAACACGTTACAGTCACTGCAAACAATTCCTTTAAAGTTACTCTCATCTGCATGACGTATGCCCCTTTCATAAGACAGCTCAGTCCGGGTTCGATGCGTGTTCTGTCCTCCTGTGAGCGTTCAGAAAATACACCGAGGCGGAGAGCCGAATAAAATTAGCCCACCTCTGATTCGCCCCTGATCCACGAACCGAGGTAGTATCAGGCCCGGATCTGGG
>JARVJO010000330.1:1959157-1976182 GCA_031762555.1 Cynodonichthys magdalenae
CCCTCTCATTCCGATTAAAAATTCATTCGGATCGAGCTGAATCCGATCAGAATAATCCGAATGAGGTGTTTACATGATGCATTTTTATTCCGAATGGCCGTTTAATCCGATTATTTATGTCCATGTAAACATAGCTTGTGGTGTTCTCAGCATGGTGCAAAATATTAGATTTGTACAAGACATGGTGGTGTCCTTATTGAAGTTTAGTTTTAGCACCTTCTTCCATGGGTTTGAATAGTCTCCAGTACATCCTAAATGCACCATCTCATCATTTTTGGCTTTTTTTTCTGGCCACTATCCATGAATTCCTGCTCTGTGCAGAGTTTGGTTTGTAGTGGCCCTATAGACAGGTTGTTCCATATCTAAAGAAAAACTACTCAGCTTTGTCAAGGTCTCTTTGGACTCTTGCTTCTCTGATTAACAGCCTCCTCAACCAGCATGTGAATTTTGGACATCCTCCTGTTGGCAGGTTTGAGGTAGGGGCATCATCTTTCCAATTTTTATTAATGGATATATTGGAGATTTTTGGTGTGTTCAGGGTTTGGGATATATTTTTTGAAACCTTAAACTGATTTATACTTCACAACTTTGTCTCTGATCTACAGTACATTGCGAGATCCTTTGTCTTTTGCTTGATGGCCGTTTTTATACTCAAAGGTGTTGCACTGGTGTTGATTCTGGGAGTTACCAGGACAGGTTTATATATACTGAAATAATTTAACAGACTGTGTACAAGAATATCTTATTTAACTAATAATGGGCTTATGAAGGTAATAGTTGTAGTTGCAAAACATTGGTAGTAAGACATTTTCATGCACAATTTTTTAGTTTTTTTTCCCCATCCCTTTCCACTTTGAGTAGTTTGGAGTATCATGTGTAGGTCCATTATTATAATCAACTAGAAAACATTTTAAATTCTAGTTTGTAAAGAAACAAAATAAAATGCCAAAGAGAGTAAATACTTTTGCAACCCACTTTATGTGCAACCTACCTATTAAAGAAAGCTTTTCCTACGTGTCACTGAGAGAATTTTCAAAAAAGACAACTATTTAGTTTAAGATAAAAAAATAATTTGGGGGCTTTTTTCAGCACAGCTTTGATGACTTTGGTGGATTTATGTCAGCGACTGTGCTGTAAAACAGCCACTCGCTTTTCATTCCTTTCACTTCGCCTTTATGATGCAGAGGGGGAAAAAAGGTTGAGTTATGGGCTTTGTTTGGGACAGAAGGAAAATAAAAATGTTATACAGCCGCACTGTGGCAGAGATGTCAGAGAGGATTGTGTGCTTTTCATGTGTGGGGAGTTTACATGGAGCTACAGTGCCTATAAAAAGTATTCAGCCCTTGGATGACATATACTTTTATTGCTGTGTACCCAGGAAATGGTTTGTTCGTTTGTGTTTGTGTGTTGGACTTATGGGGTTTTCATCAAACTCTAATTTTATCCAGTAAAACTGCTGTTTTAATCAACTTGGGAAGCCTCATCAACTTTTAAGAAAATGCAAAACAACGTTCCTGAAACTGAAGACAGACTTGTGTAAAAGCGAGGTTTGAACAGAGACTGGGTTCTTTTACACAATACACACTCTGTTTGCCTGTGTAGTGGAACCAGTCCTGCTTAATCACTTGAAATATACACGGCTTCATGTCTCAAAGGAGCACATTTCCCTTGTTCACTAAATCTCCACACTGCCGAGGTTCTTGCCTCACAACGACTCTTTCTCATCGTCTATCGACACAAGCATCCTGACCCACCTTTCCAAGCCTGGAGTGCACATTTTACCACACACAAAAAAGAACAAAACCTTTATTTCAGAACAGTTCCTCTTAGCTATAAAGCATTAAATGGCTGCTCTGCCCTTGAACATAAAAGTATTAGAGAGACAGACAAGGTGGAGGAGGAGAGGGACTGCCGGGGAAGGAAAACAAGGTAAAAGAAAGGACTTTTTCATAATGACAGTCAGCTTAATGAAAAAGCAGTTAGGGCTCGTATATCTGCTGGCCCCAAGGTTTAGCCCCCCCCCCACACACACAATCCCCGAGCTGAGGAGAGCTGTGCCAGGTCAGGCCACACTGAGGAGGGTCGAGTTCGAATGAGGAGATTTGAACCAGGGGGCAGGTTAAGATATTGCAAAGGAGGATTGAGGGGGGAGCAGAGTTGGCCTGTATTGAGGTACAGTCGAGCAAACCAATTCACCGAGGCGGATGGAAAGGACGGGACATCAGTCAGTGGAGCTGCAAACCACAGAATGCAGTGCACCAAATACACACATTCAGGCAAGTCGTGCACACAAACACAAATTATCCCTTAGTTTTTCTTTGTTTAGGTTGCAGCTTTAGATCTCTGTCCATTTTACTCCCTCCAAAACTCAGCTTTTCCAGGAACTGATGCAGAGAACAAACACATAAAGCCTAATTAGCAACAAACAAATACATCAAAGACAATACCGGTAATCTATATGCACACATCCTAAAATCTATTCACTCAACACATTGAACACAAAGCTTTTCTTCTTCTTCTTCATTTTTTGCAATAAATTGAATAATGCAGTCACTAATGTTCAACAACACGTGAACCAGCCTTCATGGCTGCCACATTGATATACATGTGATGAGCTACGGATGAACTGGGCCAAGGGTATCTGCTCCCATCCGGCACACAAGGGAGCCTCTATCCACAGAAGAGTAAAAGTATTTTTAGGCCAAAAAAGTTGTGTAGCGTGTGTGGAGTCGCCTGAGACAAAGAGAGCTTTAGTATTCATGTGCAAAAACACAATGTAATGAGGAGAAATGGGAGAGCCTGGGTCAATAAAGTGGATAATGGTTGTGATTTCTTGTTGACAGGTTTAAAAGATACCAAACAGTTCAAACCTTCACTAAAATGTACCACCATGTTGTATTATTTCATACAAATTATTTGTCATTAGGTGAAAAAAACATCAAAATGTATAGGTCTGAGGTGAACACAGCTGTGAAAGTATAACTGGGCAAAATAATAAATTGATCTAGAACCAGTTTCCCGTTCATCCAAGTAAATAGATTGTTTTTTTCTTTTATTGTATAGCCTTGGATCACCTCCACTCTTTTTTTTAAGCTTCTCTTTCATGGGCAACAATAAACTGAAGCAAAGTGAGTGGTAACAGACAGGTATGGTTAGAATGCTGGAATGGAAATCAAATCTGTTCTCCTTTGTCCTCAACAATTCACTTTGCCACACTTTCCTTTTTCCTTTAGTTTCTCTCAAGTGATACTGTGCACAAATGGCAAAGTAAACTTGTTCATTGACCTGAAATACAATCCAACCTGGAGTAGTTTTGGTGTTGTGTGCTCAAGATTCTGAAAAGCTAGCATCTTGAATTATGCAGTAGAAATCAACAAAGTGAATATCATATGTTGCGCTACAAACACTGCACAGAAAGACCCCAGGTCCGAACTGGGGATCAAACCCAGGATCTTTTTGCTGTGAGGCATCAGTGCTAACCACTGAGCCATCAGGACTTGCTTTGTGTAAAGCACGATGATCTGCATCTCTTTACTGTGACAAGGTACAAGAGAGCAATGATGCAGTGAAACTACTGTCAGACACTGGTTATAGTCTGGTATTTGAGAGAACCATAAGATTTAAAAGCAGAACAATTTATATGAAAATCTTCAGCATACTCAAATTCAAGAAATATCTATTATGTGACTGAACATAAATACGGTAAAGCCAGAAGTACTTTGGTCAGTGCAGTATTCTGGGTTGCAACTAGTTGAAGAACAACATTCATGAAAAAGTCTCCAAAATGCTTTGTTACTTTTAGTGATTCTCAACTTCTGTTGCTGGAATTTTTAATGTTTTAATTCATGTACAACTTTTCGCTCTGAAAAGTTACATAGTTCAAAGTCACCTGATCAAATCTGACCTGTCTGAAGATTGCTAGAGATATATTTTGACATCAGCATGGGAGCTCTCCTCCGACAGAAAACATCTGAGACAAATGTACAGATCTGAAAACCAGGCTGATGAGAAATCTGAATGGGCCTGAAGGCAACCTATTGAACATGATTTTTGGTTTACATACATTAAATCATAATAGTTGGTTTGGCTGCTGAAGTGGTGAACAAGATGTGAGCAAAGGTGAACAACAAAGCAATACTGTATTACTGTTTTATAAAGAATATATTTATGAAAACATTTAAAATCTCTATTTGTTAGATAACACACTGACTGAAATTGTGTTTTTCTCCATCTTGTCATTCAAGATTCTCTGTATTTTTAAAATGATCTACGTTTTACTGTCTTCTTTCTGTTTGCTTTTGCTGTGCCACTTCTTTACTTTTTATGGGGTTGAGAATGTCAGCAATAATTTTTCTGAACATGAGCTCACAGGGCAGCCTATTTAATAAACTCAGAATTTCAGCCTGGGCCTTTGCCCCTAATGTGAGTTATGAAAACGTAGGGGTGTGATAATATTTAAGTGCACAATAATAAACACAGAATACATGTGCAACTTTACTCTCCACTTTTGACCCTGAAACCTGCATATGTGATAAGATGTAATGAATTTCTGGGGGCTGACTTAAAACATAGAGTTGACTTAGTGTTAGGAATGCCAGATTCACGAAGCCACAACACCCAACTACACCACCTGAGTCTGAGCTGCATGGACGTCTGCTCAACGTTGTCTCACATCCACACACATGCACCAATAAAAACTTTAAGTTCATAGCATATTATTTAGAATTTTTACAAGGTTATTAAAATGAGGACAATGTGTCTGGGTAAGTATGGAGGAGGAGGATGGGAGTTGTACTTCACATACAGTAAAAGCTTAATTTTTTTTCTCCTCCTCCTGTCTCATTTATATCTTTATGTTTTCTGAATTTATTCATTTGTAAGCTGACCTTCAGAACTAACTTTATGTAATCGTCCCTCAGTCAAAAGATTTATGACTGGTTTATAGGCTCAATATTAAAAACACAATGGCATCTTTGATAAAGGCCGCACAGACAGAAAAAGAGGCTGGGAGTAGAAACGGCTGTGGATTACTAACTAAAATAGCCATAAAATACAGTCTTTTGGCTTAAGCAGATGAAAGCTTAAGCTAACACACAGCGGTAATGATTTTAATACCAACGTTCAGCGCAAAGGACCACACGTTGTAAATTACCAACATACCTACAACAGTGAGACGCTCTCCTTCACTCTGCTGCTTTCCTTAGCCTCCCTTCTGCCGGTTTTATTTTCCTCCCTCTGAGGAAGAAATATGCACATCATCTCCGGTGTTTCACCCAAAAGAGCAAGTGATCATTTTGTCAACTTCTTCTACTTTGAAACAAAATACACCGAGTTGGAAAAGTTTTCATTCTTTTTGGTATTTAATTTTGTTGTCTTACATCTTGGAATTTAATTAAAGTTTTAGTGTTTGTATATGTAATAGACCTACACAAAATACTCCAGATTTATGCAGATAAACAAGCAAAGAAATTGTTTTAAATAATTCTAAAAATAATCAGTCTGAACTATCAAACTGAAAAAAGCAGTGTGCATATGTATTCACAGTCTTTGCTTCCAAGTCTCAACCCTTACCTTCAGAAGATACAAATAAGATCCACCAGTAAACAATCTAAGTGTCATAACACATCTGTTTAGTATCTATACCTGCCTTGATAATCACCAGAATTAATACCAAGGCAACATTTCTCAATAGCAAGAAGCACCAAGGCACTGTCCTCATGGTTCTGATACAAAGTTGTGGAGAAACACAGATCAGACTTACAGAACACCCTGCAGAGCAATTTTAAATCCAACATTAGGAAATGGAAAGTTTATGTCAGCAAAGCAAACCTGTCAAGAGAAAGTACTCCACCAAAATGGTAAATGGCCTTAACTTATAAAGCAATTCACACTACAATTAGTCATTCACCCATTCATACACACATTCACACACTGTTAAGCTACATTGTAGCCACAGCTGCCCCAGGGCAGACTGACAGAGGCAAGGCTGCCAGACACCAGCACCACTAGACCCTCTGACTACAAAGGCAAGGCGGGTTAAATGTCTTGCCCGAGGACACAACTGAGACAGATGGAGCTGGGGTTCGAACCAGCAACCCACTTCAGGACAAACTCCTACTTCGTGTCACCACTTTTGCCCTCATAGACTAGACAAGGAGGTAATTATTCTGAGAAGTTCACTCAATTTGGAGGTTTTCTGGACATGTCCCACTGGTAAAAGGCCCCAGTGAAGACCCAGAACTCACTGGATAGATTGTGTATGTTCTCTGGCTTGGGAACATCTCAGGATACCCCAAGCAGAAGCTGGAAAGTGTCACTAGGGAAAGGGATGTCTGTGTTTCTCCCTTGGACACATTGCCTTTGTGACCCAACTACAGATCAGTGGTATAGGATAGAGATACTAAAAAGCCAAGGAAAATCTGGGTGCCTCTGATAGCTCTGTTGACAAAACCACTATACTGTATTCACTGCACAAATCAAGAGTCAAGGCAAACCACTAACAGATTGTTTGGAATCTGACAAAATACATATTAGACACTCCTCAAAGAGAAGAAGGTTCTGTGGTCAGATGAGAACACCATCTCCACAATGAACCTTAGACGTGGCAGTATCATTCATTGGAAATGTTTTTTTTATTGTCTGAGCTTAAGAAATAAGTCAGACTTGAAGGGAAGATGGATGAAGCAAAATCTAGTAAAAATTCTCATCCTTTGGAGTTTTTCAACATTTGTGACTAGCACAGGCATCCTTCCAACTGGACAATAACCCAAAACACACTGCAAAATCAACAATCCAGTGGTTTTAGGAGAAACAGTTAAATAATCTGGAATGGTTTAGCTAAAGCCTGGAGTTCAATCCAACACAAGTAGCACCTATCCAACCTTAAGGAGTTGGAGCAGCTTTGCCATGAAGAAGGGGCAATAAAATTCAGTGACTAGATATAACGAGAATCCCTGCCTCAATGGCCACAAAAGATGACACTATTGACTTTCATATAATTTATTTATTTTTTTAAATTCAAGTGATAAGGCAGCAAACTAAAGAGAATGCAAATGGGGTGAATACCCTTGCAACCCACTCCAAGTATAGCATTATAGGAACATAAATCTGACCCCGTCTTCTTTCATTCAAACATCTGTGTTGCTGTTTTTATGTTTAGAGTTATTCTTTTGTCCTCTGTGATCAGGAGCAGGCCTGAAAAGAATAGATCTGAATCTTCAACACACAAGTAGAGCAAGTCATAGCTCTGATTTTATGGGGCCACTTTGTAAGCCATTCTGGCATCCGGCGAGTAACATCAAACACCCTCCAAGCAGTTCCAGGTTGGTTTCTATTAGCCTGCAATTTTGCCAAAATTCGATAAGAAAGGAAAGTCTAAGTACAGTAACTCAGCTGTCTGTCTTCTGTCCCTGCATCTGTTTACTGTTAGTGAAACAATGATTTCAGTTCCCCTTCTCTACTTCAGAGCATCTGCCAAAGGAATTCAGTGAAGACTGCGTGTGCTTGCTGTGGCCTGTTTTCTGCAGATATATTGATAAAATTGATATCAGAGCTTAAGAACGACTGTTTGTTTTTCTCTTCAGGAGATCTAAGCCACAGTTTATGACTCATACAACCTCAAAGACACAGCATTATAATTTATCCTCAGAACCACCTCCACTGTAATTTAGTCATTGTGTTTGTTTGATTTTATCTGGCTTGATTTAGCACTCCATAATAACTCTGTCTTCTTTAATTATTTCACCACATTGTTTTCTAATGTAACATTATTATAGTTTGTTGCAGCCGTTATGTTTCACATTTACAATTGGTCAGTTGTGTTGTTTAGTCACTTTCGGTTCACTCCAGGGTGCAGAAATCTTTACCACTGAAGTCTAATGTTAACTCCTGGGCATGCGCAGTAAGTCCTCAATGCAAAAGAATAGGGAGTCTCTGGGCCCAGAACGTGATTTACATACCGGTAGTGGGTCGACGCCTTATTCAGTACGGCAGGACGAAGCCAACCAGTAAGCTAATGAAGGAGCTAACAGCTCAGCTAAGTCTCTTAAAACACAACCTTTTTGATGAGAACACACCAGGAGAAGCTTAAAGGAAAAGAACTTGGACCTGATCACATGGACATAATGAGCAACAGACCAAAGAAGAGGGAGAGTTTATATTTGATCATTTTCCTGGACCTGGATTATTAAAAATGCTAAGCTAACCGTTAGTAACGGGGCTAATGCTATGCTTAGCTTTACTGCTTCATTTTTCAAGCAACAGGATTTGACCCAGCATGGATTAAAACAGGTAAGAGAAAAGAGAGCATCTTACAACAGAGAATTACATGATGTGTGTTTATTCCCCATGCTGCACAACATGCTGCATTTGGTAGTTTATTGTGATGTTGTGTGATTCCTAATAAAAGTGCAAAGATTTCACACAATATGTGAGGTACAAATGATCTGCTCTGAGTGCTGGACAAGGTTTGACAAAGGGCCACGCTTGGAGGTTTGGTGTGGAGCACAGTGGATCTGTGACTCAGTCTCACCTCAAACTACTGAACTCTATCTCTAGTGCTGTGTGATGCTCTTATCTTATAGCCTATCACCATGACCTTTGATCCACATTACTGACTATGCATACTATTTCTTTCTATCTTTCTACAAACATGGCAAACTTCTGTCCATCACTGCTCAATAAGCCTTCTTGATGATCACATTCTGTGATTGAACAATGAAGACTATGTTTTTGACATTCACTTCCTATCAGCTAAATTTGACTTTGTTTTTGAGCCAATAATTTGAAATGTCCAAACAGCATTAAAGATATGTATAAAGACAACTGCCTATAGTGTGTTTGTGTGTGTGGTCCTACAAGTTATTTTACCTCTATACCCTGGAAGTTATTTATCTAACACGTGTAAAATACAAAAAATATATAGTTAAAAACGTATTTTACAGTTTAGGTTCAACAGTTTAGGTAACAAAACTGAATTACAGCTTGTGTTAACAGTATATTACAGAGCTTTTAACTCAAAATTGGCAATTTTAAATATATTTTTTCCTGAACAGAAAAAGAACATTTTTAGACCTGATAGTATTAGTAAAGATTAAACGACTTGTGCCTCAAAGGGTAAACTGTTTTACTTTTATATGATTGGTTACATTCTGAAAGTAATATTTGTTGAAGTATTGCATGTTTTTTTAGACTGAAATAACAATGAAGGGGGGCACACCGTTTCTTCATTTTTTATTTTATCATACTGTCTGACAGTGTATTTTCGAACTCAAACACACTGTATCTGTCCTCTGGCTATATCTGTTCAGTGGTTTATGGTGGGAGCAAGTTGCCTCATTAGTGGACAGTGGTTGCTACCTCCTTCCACACTCCTCAGCTTCCATCTTGCCTTGCCCTTACCTTGAACCTGTCTTGAGGGGGAACATGAGAAATAGGGGAGGAGGAATGGGGAAAAGGAGGAGAAAGGTTGGATCTGTTTTTTTTTCTGTCAGAATATAGAATGTGTTCTATATCAGTTTGTGTGGGTGAAATTCTGTTGAAGTATGATGATATAGTGTCTGCTGTGAGGGTTTTATACCGCGCTAATCCTCCAACGAGATAGAGGAGTCAGACTGAGTCATGACAGAAACTTGTTAATCCCCCATGACTCTCACTGTGGAGAGCCTCTTCGTGTTTGGTCTCTATTGGGGAGGGGGGTTTACTCTGGTCATACATGCCTCTAAAATACCCTTTTCTGACTCAATCCAAAAAATATACATCCTCCAGCGAATGAGAGAAATCACCATGAACTTTCTGGCATGAAATATTAGATCAGCTGAGTGTTTTCAGCTCCATCCATCTGACAAAACATTTATCTGTCCCATCTCACCAACCTTTTTTTTTTTTTTAAACCAGTGGAATAAATTCAAGCTGTTTTGCTCAAGGAGCTTTTCAACAAAAATCCTCCCCTGAAGGGCCGGCAGCAGACCCAGCTCCTCTTTCATGTCTAATCGACTTTTACAGGGCCCTTCCCTTATAGGCTGACCCACGAAGCGTCTGCTCCCGATTGGCTGGAAGGCTGAGCGTAGCGGAGCAGCACAGGTGCAAAACATTACTCCTCTAATCAAAGCCAATTACAAACAGGTGTGTGCTCAGTCCAAGCAGGGAAGGTGACTTTTGAAAAGGGAGAAAAGCAGCTCGCGAGGTTGAGGACTTGTTACGTGCCTGGTTGTTTACGGAGTGAAGCGGCTCGTTTTATTGATGCCATTTCAGTTACTATTGGAACTACAACTTGATGCTTGTGTCATCATGGGATATTTCTGACTGCTGGTCCTCACTGGTTCACAGTTCTTACTGAAAATCAGCAAAGAAACAGAAGCTAAAGCCTTGTAATAACTTGTTTCACTTGATAATTCAGTAAATATTACATTGTCATATCTTATTTTTGCCTTTTTCAGGTTTAAGGGTAAAGTTTGAACTCGACTTAATAAAAATATGCCATTTGTCCACCTGCTGAGTGATTTTCACAAAAATGTTTACACTTGTGTTTTAGATAAGAGACGGTTTGTGCAACTCTTGGTTGTGGTTGTGCAGTTTTTAGTGCAGTATTAGGATATTGTTACAGTCTGGTTGGCAGCTGTTGACCCAGATATTATACAGTTAGTTCAGAGTATGTAGTGAAAAGGAAACACACTGAGGTTAGGAACAGAGTTAGAACCGAAATTGTTAAATTTCAGTTAACATTCTCAATCATCTGCTTTGTAGGACTAGAAACAAACAAAAATACTAACTTGTGCATTTATCTTTATGTATTTAGCATCAGTTGCCACAAAAGTCAATATAATTTTTGCCTTTTTGGTCAGTAAGTTTACTTGTCTGTTAGCAAAATATTTCATGAGTCATTGAACAGATGTTCATAAAACTCTTAGACATTTATCACTGGATATGCATCTACGACTAATTATCTTTTTTCTGTCTTAATTCCAAGACTTAATACACAATACATTTGTTTAAAACTTTGATATTGACTATTCAAATCAAAATATCTTATGAATAACTTAACAGAATTTAGTTAAACTCCCAGAAAGTAATCATTGGATGTACAGATGAAACTCGTTATTTGGAAGAAACCTAATCCCCATTAGCCAAAACAAAGATGGCTGTAACACAGTAAATTTTACAGATAATGAATTTAAATTTGATTGATAAAATTTGGTATGGTAGTATGGTAGTAGTTACCTAACAAAATTGATGAAAATGAAACCCTGACCAAGAAGGATTTAATGACTAAACCTGACTAAACATAACTTTTATTTTGTTAAATTCATAACATAAAATTGATACTTTTACATTTTTATAATTTAACACCAATGCCGCATTTGTCTGCCACTTACATCACTGCATCGCGCCGTAGACTGTCCCAATCTGTGGGCTCCAACTTACTGTATGTGGCCAACAAAACCCCGAAAACGTAGACTATATCTGAGTATCCTACGTGGCCGCCGGTATCCCAGAATTTATTGCGCTGTCAGCAAATTAAACAAAAAAGCATGATGGCTGAGTTGTTTTATGGCCATGTTTGGAAATTTATCACGCACTGAAAAATGTAAGTTTAGCTATAGCTGAAGAAAGTTTTGTTGCAATGAGTTGTTAAATAAAATGCGGTTAAAAGTATACCCATACTATAGCTAAACTCATCATTAATGCTTTTTATTAAATTATTTGTAATGTTTTTCTATTAAAACTGAATTTTATGAAGTTATACCTAGACCCTCTCATTTCACAGTCGTTTATGCAGCCGACACACGCAGACTGTGGCTAATGTCGACTGTGGTCTACATCAGTTGCAACCCATGAACTGAGACACAGTCACCTAGTTACTTGTTACAAATTTAAATATAACCGGAACTCATCATGAAAAGAGTTGTTTAAGTACTCTCAAAAATTAAGTGTTAAATTTTCTTAACCAAGTTATGCCAACTAGTTCCACTAAACCAAGTTGAGTAAATGTAAAGCTATTTGCTCAGCTTGGATAAGAGGAACCAGTTTGGTTAAGTAAATTCAACATATCCTTTCTTAGAGTGTGTGTAAAAGTACTTTTACTTCCCTGATTATCGTGAGCCATTTTATGACCTTTAATTAAGTACTTTTATCAGTTAAATTAATTTTTATCAAAGTAATTTTCTGTTAAGGTATTTTTATTTTTACTTAGTTTATTTTTTTCCCCCCCAGGTACTTTAAACTCTGAGAAAAAAGTCTTATTATACAAGTTTTCTGAATCTTAATTTATTATCATATTTTGTAAAGTCCTTTTTTAGTGACTGACAACATTAAAGGTTTTTATGTTCAAACTGCAGGGAATATGTACAGATTAACAAGACAAAACTAAAATTTAATTTAGGCAGCCTCACCTCTGTGAGGTTTCAGGCAGGAGAAACCCAGGGCGCAGGCAAAAATCCAAAGTGTAAAAGAAATTGAGCAGAAAAGACACACAGACCATGACAACCTCTGTCATTCTGCCCCAGGGCAGTTGTGGCTACAATATTACTTACCACAATCATTGTGTGAATGTGCATATGAATGAGTGAATGACTGTAGTGTAAAGTGTTTTGGAGTACTTCACAACATACATGTTAAGTTGTACGGAATGTCTGTAATTTATTCATATTCAAATATTCATTTTGCAGGTACATGGACATATAAAACAATCTCACAGATTTTTTCATGTTTAACAGAGTTTTTCAAAAATTCTGTTTCTAATTTATTTAACACGTCGGAGCCTGTAAGACATTAAAAATAAAACAATAATTAATAACATTAAATTATTCCATCAACACCCCTCGTGATTAATATGGATTTTTTGCGATAATTACAGATTTTTGAGGGTAATTATACAGGTTAACATTCGAAGGGGTTCACATGTATGAGTACTTTAACTTTATAAAGTGTTATATAAGTTCAAGCCATTTGCCATTGTTGAACATCTCCAAAAAGGCAACTAATATTGGCTGAAAATTAATAGAAGAAAAAAAAGAAGTCCTAGCATTCAAATCAATTAGTTATTCACAGAATATACACTTCTACAAAACTATAAAAAAATGTCTCCCTCACTCTGTTTCACAGTTAATATGACCAAAATTTGGGATTTTTTGAATAAATAAGCTGCACATACTCTCTGTCTTTGATGTCTGTGTCCTGCTGAATTCATCTGCTGACAGCACACAAGACAGATTTGTGCCAAACTGATGAGGAAGTCAGACTGGCGCCGTGACTTCATGTCTCAAATAAGATTATAGCAGCAGGCTTTTGTCACAGGAGATATTTTGACTGGTTACAAGCAAAAAAAAAATCCGGTTGAACTAATCATGTTAACAATGGTTCTGTTAAAGCAACTAATGCACAGCTATGCAGCAGGTAATGTTATTAGTTATGCCTGTGTTTGACATTTCAATTCTTCTGAAAAAAAAAAATAAAAATCTGCTTTTGTTGTGATCTCTGATATTAAAGATGTAGATAGATAAAAATATGTTCCAGCTAAGCTTCGACAGGGTCCATATGCAAGTGCTTGAAATGTTTACTGAGCACACAGAAATACCACTCTAACCAGATTAAGATGAACAGTAATAGGCACGTTACAATGCAGAGCTGGCACTTTGTGTTGCCGTTTCAACAAATAATTTCATAAAGACATAATAGCTGACAGCTAAATGTCACGCTGCGTCCCTCGGCTTCGGAGAATATAAAGCTTCTGTCCAATATTGGTCTTAGAATATTTATGAAACTGCATTATCAGTTCATTTCTTCTGCTTTCATTAGAGACACAGTGTGCACTTTTGGTTGTTTGTGTCACTTACAGTTTGACTTACTGACTCCTGCTTTCACATAAGCTGTGAAGGCTCAGCATTAATCAGAAGGGGTTTATTTTGCAACCTTCAAAGGGAGTTACTAGGGGCTTTTTCGTGGGGTTTGGGGGTATTACTTTGTGATCTTTAGACATAGTGAATTAAGGAGAAACCACAGAGCTTTACAAAAATCTAAAATATATTGAGTAAAATACATAGATAGGAATTAAAGGCTTAGCAACCCTTACAGGAGTACATATCACCTGCTGACTTTCATGCTAGAGTTTTAAACTCATATCATGATAAGAAGAGAAACAGTTGTTGCCATTTTGGCCAAACTTTGAAAATAACTTTGTGCAACAATGTAAAATGTCACATTCAGAGTACGTGTTGTAAAGGACTCTTTAGACCCACAAGGGAGACACCCTGGACAGGTCGCAGGTCTATTGCAGGACCACGTAGAGACAAAAGAAACAAAAACAACCAGTCACACTTTCACTCATGTTTTTGATCTGGGAGAGGAAACAGAGGAAACCTTTCTTAAAAGTTTGATTAAAATCAGTCGTGTGGTTCACGAGATGTCTTGCTTGCAGACAGAAAAAGTGGACTCCAAATAGTTACCAAATATTTAAACAACGATCTTTCACAACCTTTTATCGCTCAGAACATGTGTTGGGTGTCAGTCTCAGCTACGACCACACCAAATGCTAAGTCAATTTTTGTAATAATCAACTGAGAAACAACCAGATTTGTGAAAAAAATTAAAAATAATGCAGGACATGGATTTAGACAACAAGCAACAGAGATGTTTGATTTTTTTCTGTTTTACCCCCAAAAAATGCTGTCAGGTTTCTGCTGCACCTTTTTATCATGTAATGTTATCTAAATAGAAGCCTCTAAATAACACCTTTTTGTTGAAGGAATGTAAAATGTAGTTTTATTGTGCTTAAAGCAGATTTGAGTGTCAAATAAAAATTTAATTTATTTTAACATTGTCCTCTTGGCCAACTAAAAACTAATGCAGTTATATCTCTCAGGATGCAGAGCTGATGTATTTTTAGTCTTAGAGTTTTGTGGGGTTTTGATGTTTTTCTGTATGAACAAAGATGAACCTGTCCAGAAGACCTACTTAACCTTTTTTTGGATTTTTCTGCCTGGACTGCTGACAACAATGATCATCTGAACAATGATGTTGTAATATGTGGAAGAAAAAACATAAGTTTAAATCAAAATCTGAAGGACTATAAGCAGGGCATCGGTCCCCCTGCTTTGTTTCTGTTGGTCTTAATTACAGTTTTCTGCTTTCATTGCACACAAGGTTTTTATTTAATTAGCACACCTGTCTCAAATTTAGTTTTCAGTTCCTATTAGTGTGTAATGGGCTAACATTCCTTTGAACATTGCCAGATCCTCTAGTTTCGTCTGTTACTTTGTACTCACCAGTTTTGTTTTGATATTGCTTTAATGTGAACTGTCTGACATTTCTAAACTTTGCAGTGCTCCAGTTGTGCCTTATTAAAAAAAAATAAATATATACCTTCATTCTCCTGCCTTCTAATTCTGTGTAAGAATCCATTCCTTATAACTGTAGAATGTGACAGTAGAATCTAGCCAGACATGAGCCCAGCAGGACAGGAAGTTTATAAAGAAAACTTCCTGCTGGTACACTTTGCAACAAAGATCTTCAACTACGACTTGGCAAGACTCAGAGTTAAGGAGAGACTAAGGGCAATATTTAACTTAATAGAAATAATAGAGTCCAGGCCTTTAGTTTTTAAGATTCCTGGAGTAGTGGAATTGTAGGAGGAAGCTTAAGATGAATACCAGGCTATACTGACTGTTTGTTCCAAAAAGGAACCAGAATCAACCACCACCAAAGCCAGCAACAATGAAACAACCTCTGGATCCCGCCTTCATTTCAGTAAGCCCAGCCCAGCAATTTAAGACTCTGTTCACCTGAGAACTGCATTTTGATAAACTAAGACCTACATTATATTCTGTTGCACACATTCTGCCTTACTTCCCCCAACAGTCCAACTTCACCTGCAAGCTCAGTCCCCTTCTACATCTCAGCCTCAGACTGGCTCCATGTCAGTCTCAGCATCACTGTAGACACCACCATTGTCATATAATTACTGTAATACCAGTTCCCCTGCCCAGGCTACTGCTGACACTATAACCTCTAAAATGTTGCCAACACCCCAGCCTGTGCCAAAGACTCATGTATACCAGCTCCTGTAGTAGCTACTGACGGCAATGAGGGGGTCGTGTTCACAAACCATAGAAGGATAGATGGAAGATGGATTGACTAATTAGTGCTTCAGTAATGAAGGGATTGCTCTGATGTGTTGTATGCTATGTGCAGTCCAACCCTCAGCAATGACCATGAGATATAGAATAGAACCAAATAATTAGATTCTGGATCCCAGCATTTAAAATGTGCTTCCTCTGTTATGTGTTTGGAAGAGACACATCTGAGAATCCACCAGGACAAACTGGAGGATGTCACTGGGGTGTTTGGACACATGATGCTTAGCAGAACATGTTGCCTCCATGATTTGATCATAGATAAGAGGAAGAAAATGGATGGATGGATGGATGGATGGATGGATTGATAATTTGCTACTTTAACTCAACATCTAACTCCAATTGGTGTTTTAGTGAACTTGTGTTGAACTTACCCACATTTACTGTGAGATGCCTTGTATGCAGAATTGATACAACATAAATTAACTACATTTGAATAACTGATCTAATTGGTCTTTTTCACAGTATAGAGGGCAGTGCTGTGGTTTGTTGTGGTGAAGAAAGAGCTGATTCAAAAGGCAAACCTTTCAATTTACTTAGGTTTCATCCCTCATCTATGGTAATAAGCTAAATAACAAAGAATTTCATGATTGAAAAAATAATATCCCAAATACTAGCATCTTAAATGAGCTTCCCCATAGGATGGCTGGTCTCAGCCTTAGAAATAATGCAAGGAACTTCACCAGTGTTATACAAAATACCTCAAAGTGATACTTGAGTAAAAGTACAAGTATCTTATCATAAAATGATTTTGGTAAAAGTTAAGTCTTCTCTAAGAATATTACTTGAGTAAAAGTTTGAAATATTTGACATTTACTGAATTAACACTTTGAGCCCGACGGGCCCCGTACCGGGCTAGCAGATTGCGTCTTCGCATTGTTGTTTAATAAAAGTAGGT
>JARVJO010000330.1:2009136-2028098 GCA_031762555.1 Cynodonichthys magdalenae
TCCACCAAACTTTACACTTGATGCAATGCAGTCAGACTAGTACCGTTATCCTGGCAACTACCAAAACCAGACTCGCCAGATTGAGAAGTGCCATTCGTCACTCCAGAGAACGTGCCTCCACTACTCTAGAGTCCAGTGGCAGCATGCTTTACACCACTGCATCCGACACCTTGCATTGCACTTGGTGATGTATGGCTTGAATGCAGCTGCTTGACCATGGAAACCCATTCCATGAAACTATCTGCACACTGTTATTGAACTAATCTGAAGGCCAAATGTAGTTTAGAGGTTTGTAGTAATTGACTCTGCAGAAAGTTGGTGAACTCTTTGCACTATGTGCTTCAGCATCCGCTGACCCCGCTCCATCATTTTATCAGTTTACATAGCCTACCACTTCATAGCTGAGTTGCTGTCATTCTCAAACACTTCCATTTTCTTATAATACAGCTAACAGTTGACTTAGGAGTAAATAATTTTCATGACTGGATTTACTGCACAGGTGGCATCCTATCACAATTCCATGCTGGAATTCACTGAGCTCCTGAGAGCGACCCATTCTTTCACAAATGTTTGTATAAACAGTTTGCATGCCTTGGTGCTTAATTTTATACACCTGTGACTATGGAAGTGATTGGAACACTTGATTACGATAATTTGGATGGGTGAGCAAATACTTTTGGCAATATAGTGTAATTATGGCTCACAATCACCTACCACAAACAGACACTATGAGTATATTATTAATTTCCGGTATCCTTAGAGTCCTGTGAGTATTGCAGTTGTTGACTTGTATGTACCTGGTGCCCCATAGATGCTGCAGGGCTAAAATAAATTATTTAGTTTAGGCAAACTTATGGAGAAATCTGTACTAATTGGGGTTTAAAGAGTGACCTCTGTATTGATCAGAAAAAGTCAGATCTTAACTTATATGAAAGCCTAGTGGGTCCACTTCAAAATGATACCAAACACTATTAAACCTTTGACCAATGTCCCTACCATGAGCATCAAAAAAGATAATTTATCTTAACAGAGTGTAAACTTTACGTGCTGATAATTGTGGCTAAGGTACCACTTTGGAAGGACTATCCTACCAAAACATAATGTACAGACATGTATCTTTGCAAAAATTGTGATGAAGTTTTCCCACCCTGAAATGGACAAAATGTGGTCTGGCCCATGAACTATAATTTTGTCTTTCACTTTTGAGGTTGTAGATAAGGCTAAAGAGTCTGTGACATTAACTTTTTAAAAAGACATCAACTTTTTAAAAAGGCTGTTTTTAGGCTGTCCAAACATAAATCTAAAAACATTTCAATTTCAATTCCCCAGATTTGAAAAATACAGAATAGAGTTTGTGGACACAAAACTGAAACAACAAAAAACTTTTACATATTCCCAAACACTGTTTCCACGTTGATGGGTCCTGTTAGTGTGATATAGTTACCTTTTAAAACTGTAAAATAGGTGCACCACAGGGTTCTATTTTAGGACATCTGCTTTTTAAAATTTCTTTGTGTTTTGCTGTGTTTTAAATACAAAGATTACTCTTCAATGGGGTTATTGGGAATAATGAGTGTGGATATAAAAAGGCTGACAAGGTATATGCTATTACACTGTATGTTTGTCTGTGTGCATTTGCTAAATTGTGCGTAAACATTTACGTTTACGTAAAATACGGATCCATTTGGGATGCATATAAAATGTGTTTGCATAGAAATGCAAATTCTTTGAACCATCTGTCGATAAGGTTTTGTGTAGGCCCATTGGACACTGTGTGTGTACATGTTTTTGCTACCTTGTAGGGACAATTTTTGACCATTTTCCTGGTACACAGCCTGGTGGGAACCCACTATTCCTAATGGGGACAAAAGTGTGGTCCCAATTGTGGGAAATACAGTTCAGGTCAGGGGTTCAATTTAGGACTAAGGTGTGAATTGGGTTTGGGTTAGGTTTCGGGTCAGGTATGTACTGGGGTGGTTAAGTTTAGGGTAAGAGGTCAGGGTTAGGCTATAGAAATGACCAGTAAAGGAATGGAAGTTAATGTCAAGTCCCCATGAGAATAGAAAAACAAATGTGTGTGTGTGTGTATATGATGGTGTTATTTAGGCAGTCAAAATAGCTGTGTAATGGTGCGTGGTCCCTTTTGATAAGTCCTACAGTTGAGACCGTGATCCTTCCTCTTATCTACAAAGGACAATGTTGCACTCATAGCAGCTGCTGCCACAAGCACAACACACACCCGTTCACACACTCCTGCAACTTCACAGCCTTTCAGTCATCACAACACGCTCAACTTCACACAGACATGACTCACAGATGCACAAGCACACTCAAATTTCTAAAAGCAAAGAAGAGTACACACAGTCATACAAATCACAACTTCTGCTCCAGAGTAAGGAAAAAAAAAGAAAACCCTTTTCACATGTGGGCACAGTCCCAGAGCACACACCACTGCCAACAGTCTAAACAACTTAGGTCTTATCTCTCAAACTCTTTCTGACATTATCAAGCACTTACCTTCTCAAACTGTAATAATTGATAAAATGAGATTGATTAAGTATGTTATTAGTGCAGCATAATTGGCTTGATAATGAGCAGATTGCCTGCTAATTGCTGAACCGATAATAAGCCTCAAGTCTCCCTCAGGCAAAAATAGAGCGACTCAGACAGATACGATACTTGCTGAAAATTATCAAACAAGTGGAAAATTTGCACAATTTTTAATTTCTGCGGATTGCCTTTCAGCCATTTAGTTCAGAATGAGCTTTTACTGGTGTGATTTTTTCAATTCAGTTTGATTCAGTTTATTTATACAGCACCAATTTACAACTAAATTCATTAAAGTGCACTAAACACAATAAGCAGTAAGTCCAAATCATGTCCAATTAAAAGCCCAGCAATCACTGAAGGAATGAATAGTGCTTGCAGCCTTTTCATGCCAGAGTTTTAGGCTCAAATCATTTTATGTTGAGAAACAACAGTTGTAGCTGTTAGAGTCAAACCTTCCTAATAGCTTCCTGTGTAACATGTCTTAGTATGTGTTCTTAATGAGTTACAGTTACGAGCACATCAGATTTTAACTGACTTAATTATTGTTATGTTTTGTGTTGGCTAAAGTTGATTAATTGTGGTGTCCGTCTTGAATGGGATTGACTGCAGTTAAATAATTACAGATGTACACCCAATAACTATTTACAAAGGGTTTCCTTGACATAATTTCAGTGGTTGCTTTGCCAATAAAAAGGGTTGTCTCCAACAAATAATCCTAATATTTTAAACAAAGTTGTACCCTGAAGATGTGTTGTGAATGACCCCCAGCTACATACATGTCAAGTTGTATGGATTGACCATAAATTACAAGGATCCCCGCCAAGAAATTTTACGTGTATACAGCAGTTTAGGGTAATTTTACAATTTCTTTCAAAAACGTTGCTTCAGATTTATTCAAGTCTCAGAGCCAGCAGGATGTATAGGAATGTCACCTTCCCGCCCTCCTTTTCTTGCTCCTCTGTTCTGCAGATGCTGCTATCTCAGCCCCACATTCTTTCCTTCCTTGCAGCAAACTAGCTACCTGCACCTGTACTTGTACTTGTACTTGTACCTGTACTTGTACCTGTACCTGTACCTGTACCTGTACCTACCTCTACACGAAACTTCATTTACCACAATGGTTTTAGGCAATATCGTCTATATAGGTTACTGTCCACACTTTGAAGACTGGTTCGCTTTCATTTTTTAAACTCAATCTTTTCCCCATCAATGAGGACTAATGCCTTGTGCTGGAAAGAGGTCTTGAGAGATTTAGTCTGGTTCTGCAAGGCTAAATTTAGCACTAATGTTCTCTTTAAACTGATTATTACTTTGCTCCCAGACACTTAATCTTTATGTAAATATGTTTGAGGGTTTTGGTGGCAGGAAATTAATCATTGCAAGTCTTTAGCTTTAGCTTAGCATTTAGTGAATTAGCGCTCATGCATTACATAGCTTTTTTTCCTTCCTCCAGAATTTCCCCCTTCTATTAATTATTTTCTTTTCCATCCCTTGGGGGTGTTTTTCAGCATCCCTGTCAACACGATGGCCATCAATGGGCCTCTGTCCTCCTGCCTGGGCCTCTGTTTGCCTTAGGGCTCCTCCTGCACCACCCTCACTCCCAGCAGCCTCCCTTCGTGTGGGAGAATCACAAGTAAGAAAGCAAAGATGACGGAGAAGGGAGAACAGAGGGAGTGCTTTGGTAAACAGCCTGTCACAACTCAGCAGGAGATGCTACAGTCATTGCCTCCACCGTCAACTGCCAGGGAGATTTTTAATCTCTGGCATTTTAAAAAGCCAGTTCGGCAAAAGAGGGTTTTGTGTTGCTTCTGAGAGCAGATCTGGACATTGACAAACAACTGGGTGTGAACTAAGGCATGCTGCTAGTGGTAGAGAGGTCTTTTGGTCAGGAGCTGTAATTCCTTCTTTGAATGATGTACCAATCAATGGGGTGGATACTTTTGACAGCCCTGCAGATGGGGTCTTAGCAGAAACAAATAAACTTAAATGCTATAGTTTTAAAGTGAGATTTCCTCTAGATGTGTTGGCACTCAGACTATTAATGTGTTTCCATCTAATTTTAATTCGAATTTTGAGCGAGATTAAAAAATTTTGCAAAACGAAAAAAATAAGAAATGCAAATCAGACGTGTTTTCATCAACTGGCTGGAAGCGAATCAACCAGGCTATGCAAAGTGTAATTACATCAGGTGCATGTCTGTAGTAAACAGGAAGTAGAAGTCGCAAACTCACAGGGACTACACATCCCAGGACAATGGAGAGAAGTTATCAGGAACGAGTTGCTACTATTGTGAAAAGTTGTACTTATTCTGTCATATCAACTAGTTTTAGCAATGTTACATGCTGTCTGGTGACGCAGGCAAAGAAATGCAATTCTCTTCACGTTACGGGAATAACTGAGAAGACGCAGAGAGCAGGAGGAGGGTCCAGCTGCAGTCCCTCTGGTACCGGTACCAGACAGACAGCGGGAACAGCTGATCAACCATGTGAGGTAAATTTTTGCTATGTCTGAACTTATTCGACAAATGTGTTTCCATCTCTCATTTTGCGGATTAACTCTTTTTCAAAAAACCCATAACTGCCTCAAGCGAGCGTATAAACTTTTTTGTGCATTAGAGAAAATCGTGCCGTTTCCATTCACCTTTTCCAATGCGATACTTCAAAATGCGCAATAAAAAGCGTTGCTGGAAACACGGTGTATGTAAAAGTGACTGCTTTACAGACATTTTTGTGTCAGCTATTTTGATTATTTGTGGTGGGTGTCTTCAACTGGGGAGACTCTAAAAGTTAATCACATGTTCAGTGCCTATAAAAAAATTCATCCCCTTGGATGTTTTGTAATTTTATTGCTGCCATTGATCAATTATGTTCAGTATAAAATTACTTTTTTGACCCCTCCAAAAAATAATTTAAGGAATACTTCTTCAATGTTAAAGTAAAGTTAGATTTCTGTAGAGTAATTCCATTAATTGGTAAACTGACTGTATTTATATAGAACCTTTTAATTTAACCAGGATATTCAAAGCACTTTACACTACAATCTGTGTCCTCATTTACCCATCCACACAGCACTGTCTGTGCTACATTTCTCTAATCTAACCCAGACAGATCATTCTATAGAGACTAATCAGTGCTTAAATCACACTCATACACTCATGGGACACACATCAGAGGCAGTAGGTATTTAGTGTCTTGCCCAAGGACACTTCAACATGTGACTGAATAGCAGTGAAATCGAACCCTCAACTCTTTCATTGGAGGATGACTGCTCTAACCACTCAGCCACAGCTGCTCAAGTTAAATTAACCATATAATGCAAAATAAGTGATTGCACACTTTAAAGGGTTTTTATTGAACTAAAGAAAAAAAGTCTGTTAAAAAGCACAAGTTAGATAAGAAATACAGAGGGTTTTCAATGCCCTAAACATTCCCAGGTGTTCTGTTCAATGCATCTTAAAGAAATGGAAAGGATATGGGACATGTGTAAATCTACCAAGAGCAGGCCGTCCTCACAAACTGAGTGTTGAAGGAGAACAGTGAGAGGGACCACCTGTGACTCTGAAGGAGTTCCAAGCTTCAGCAGGTGAGATGATAGAAAATGAGCTGCAACATGTTGTTGAGTTTTTTCACCAGTCAGAGTCAGTCAGCATTTTATAGAGGAGCGGTAAAAAGAGAGACTGTTGAAGAAAACTCATAAACCTTCAACTAAAGTCTTCCAAACTGTATGTGGAAAACTTCATGGCCAAATGCTTCTCGGCAAGCAGCCCTGGTCAACCTCTATTTGTACTTTACAAAATACCTTTCTCTGAGTTGACTTATGACTTTTATGACTTTAAATATCATTTATTTTGCATTACATATTTTAGTTAATTAGGTATTTCTTTGTAAAAATGATTTGACTTTGACATTGAAATGTTTTTATTTTTTATGTAAAGAAAGCAAATTTATACATATTTTTCTTTAAAGCTAAAGCTAAAAAAACATATTCAAGAGAGTGGAAACATTTGTTAGGCACTGTACACGCTTTTTTGAGAGTTTTCTTGAAATCTCTCCAGCGCTTCATGACACATTTTATTAACCTGCAGTCAGGGTTGACTTCAACGATTAACATAAATGTCTCAGTCAATAATTTGTCCCCAATGTCTGTATTGAAGATGCTGGTCAACTGCTACCACACTGACATATAGCTCTTTATCTGTAAAATTGACCCAGTTATAACCATTTTTAACAGGCTAAAGTTGAATAGATGTGGCAGTCATTTTGTATTTGGATGACTAAATGGGAAGGAGTTTTAGATACACTCATTAAAATCCCCCTAGTGGGTCATGAGATGTTTTGCTAACAGACAGATTATTGACAAAGTTTTAAAAACAAATCTCAATCAACATGTTTGTGCTAAGAGTATGTATTAGGAATGACTCTCAGCTAGCGCAGCAAATTTTAGCTTAAAAACCTGTCATAGAAACACTTCTGTTTGCCAGGGTTCCTGTTCTGATTATCTTGGATGGGGCTGACTCCAAAAACTTAATCAACTGTAGATGTCAAGCCAATTATTACTTTCTGAAAGTCTGTTTAAAATTCATTTATATAAATGGATCCCATGGAAACAGCTTTACGAAGAATGGAGGATATTTAGAAGTGGTTGTTCCAGGTGCATCCATCTTGTATCATTACAGTATGATTTTTCTTGAAGGCCATGTGTGCATAGACAGTAAGTGGAAGATGATGTCAGATGTCCCAGTCTAGCAACTTCCCAGACACCAAGCTGCTGAGACCGACACAGTCTCAGCTGTCATTAACCTACATCTCACTAAATTGCCTCCTATTCCCAAAGAGAGGAGCCAGAGAAGTCTGTGGTTGCGGAAAGGGAAAGAAGACAATAAATAAAGACAAGGATTGATAAGTCAAAACATAGAATGTTTACAAGAAAATTCAACAGATGTATTCAGTAGTAAAAAAAAAACAGAATAGATAAAAAACAATTATTGGAGCTGACAAAGAAGAGAAAACTAGGGCTAAGTTCACACTGCACACAAATGCGACCCAAATCCGATTTTTTTTTGGCCCCATGTGACCCAAATGTGATTTTTGTTATGACGGTCTGAACATGACAAGTCCGATTTTTTAAAATCTGACCCAGGCCGTTTCAGTATGTGGTACTAAATTGGATACATATCTGATGTTTTTCAAAGGGACTGCAGTGTGAATGCCCATGTCACATTCCATCTGACTTTTTCATCAGTGAGGTGGGGGTGAAGGATCGATAAAACACTAACCTAATATAAAGCTGTTTAAATCTGTAGCTCCATGTGTTTACAGCTTCAAAACTGAAGTCCAGCTGCTTCATCATTTTACTTTTTATTTTCCATGTAGATAGTAACGCCCAGCCTTGGTTGCAGAACGTATGGATCTTAAAGTTACTCGGTCGATACTTTATTCGCAGCTCGATGCTTCATTCCAAAAATAAAATGCTTCACCGTAGCATCCCGGTCAGAGGCAGGTTCAGATATAAACACTGAACTAAACAAGCAGGTCAGATCATTATTTAATCGATTCTGATTAAACAACAACTTCAGATTCGACATGCTAAATGTAGCATCCATGCTAACTCTGTAAACAAACAATACGACTGAATGAGACGTCTTGTATTTTACTGCGCATGCGTGTCACATTAGTGCTGTGGCGCGTTCACACAGGAGTCTGATGCAGGTCGCATTTAAAATGTAATGTGAACGTTCACACCAAAGATCAGATTTAAAAAAAAAATCTGAATTGAGCATTAAGACCTGCAGTGTGAATGTAGCCAAAGATATTTCTTAAAAGAGACTGGACTTAAACCATTGAGAAATTAACAACTTTCTCATTATTGGACATCAAATCTTTGCATAAAAAGTGATTTATTGGTTTTATGATTTCAGCTTGTAAATAAAAATTGATCTGATAGTGAATGCTGCTGCCTGTGCGCTTCATTTTAACAGCATTTGGGAGTTCTGGCTCTTAATTAGCATGCTGGAGAGGAAGACAGACAGTGTGTCCTTGTGTGTTTTTCCTCTTTGTGCGTGCATGGTGTTTCCATTTCTGCGTGTGTGTTTGGACACTGTTGTGTTTTTAGTTTTTTAAGTGGAATTAATGGGCTGCTCTATTGGCTTCCACCGCCCAAGCTGTGTGCGGTTTCACCACCGTGGTTACACAATACCCATACAAATTTACACAATGCAGGAAAGCAGAGAAGGAACGAATGACAGAGCAGAGCAGTCTGAAAAGAAAAAGAAAAAAAAAACACGCTTTCACACACTCCATTGCCTCAATTACCAAGCAGAAAAGAACAAAACTGATTATTGAATTCCAAGATGATTTTAACTGAGGCAGGCAGTAAGAAGAAATGGGCATGTTGTGCAAATTGATTAGGAGGAAGAAATGGCCGTGAAATTAAAAGAAAAACAACATTAATCAGGTTATGTGAAAAGCTGAAACAAAGGAGGTCTGTTTAAGACAAAGAAAAGAGGATGTGTAGCGGTATCTGACGGGCGGAGGGAGGTGATTGACAACTGTTTACAAGATGAAGTGATTGGCAGGTGAAGAATAGCTTCATACACCTGATGCCTCGGGGTGACTGGGCTGGTCAGGAAAGTCTCAGGTGACATTGCAAAGTGGTCGAGGGAGATTCCAGCCATGAAACAGGTCATTCAGATACTGACCACACACAGGTCCCTCCTGTCTACTCAAGCATGTAAACCCGCAAACTATTCAGCAATTCTGGCAAACAGTAAGTCTTTCTTTTAGGGCTGCTGGTGATAATCTTTCTTGTAGACGTAACTGAATATAATGATTTCTCGGTGTTTTTGTTTTTTGTCAACACTTAGTTTTTTTAAACGTACTTTTTCATTTATTGATCATTTTACCAAAATATTTTCTCCACATTCCTAGTGTCACTTTTGTTGGTGTTTTCTTCACCCTGAACGGTGCTGCCACCATGCTCCCCACATCCTAAAGAATGGGTTATGGCGTCTGTCGATCCATCCATCCATCCATCCATCCATCCATCCATCCATCCATCCATCCATCCATCCATCCATCCATCCATCCATTATCTTCCGACCAGATCTTCCCAAAGTCAGGTCGAGGTGGCAGCAGCTTGAGCAGAGAAGCCCAGACCTCTCTTTCTCTAGCCACCTCTTCCAGCTCTTTTGGGAGGACTCCAAGGTGTCAGCCAAGAGACATAGTCTCTCCAGCATGTCCTGGGTTTCCTCCCAGTTGGACATGCACCTTCCTAGGGAGGCGGCAAGGAGGCATCCTTAACAGATGAACCACCTCAACTGCCTCCTCTCGATGTGGAAGAGCAGCATCTCTACTTTGAGTCTCTCCCAGATGACTAAACTTCTCACAAATATCCTTCAGTGTGACGGTCATCACAATGCGGCCATGGTCTTAGTATTAACGATTTCCACATCCCCAAGACACTCTTCTGTGTTCTTACTAAATTCTTTACATCCACTCTAGCACAACTTATTTAGACCATGTCAGGATGCATCTGTGGGTGTCACATTTGTGTCAGGTTGTTTCTATAAACTTGGCATGAGGCCAGTGAGGTTAATCCTGCTTCAAATTTGTGATGCTGTTGCAGGCCCCGTGTCATTGAAAAATGCTTCCCTGATCTTAACCTAGGACCAAAATAAACCATCACGATTTAGTTACGCAGGTTTTGCACATGTTTAAATCTCACCAGGACTCAGCAGAAACCATGCAAGTTCTGAATGTATTATTTTTACATCACAGTGTGTTCGTCAACCAGTTTCACTCTGTGTTTAAGATGTCTTAACTGTTGGATTTGATTCACAAAAAAAACTATGATTTCATGTTAAAAATATATTATTAGTTATTACTAACCAATTTGGGTATGAATTCTTTGTTTGGTCAACCCCTTGAAAACAGACACCAAAGATTCACTGATCAGGTCTTTTTGAAACACCTGCTAAAAATGCTGATTTTAGACCTGTATGTGTTTTAACATGTACAGTACATTGTTTAAAAAATCCAAACTAAGATAAAGTGTATCACCTCATTTTATGCTGATAAGCTTATGTGAGCAAAAATGTACATGTTTAACTGTTTTTTATTTCAGAAAGCTTGCTGATAATATAAAAATAATGGGCCAGGTTTTATCTGACAACCACTTTTCCAGTCCTTTAGCTCTTCCTAAATCTAAATGAGCTCTACTAATTGGAACTTTTTTTTTTCAAACTGAGGTCTTTCAGAGGGCCATCTACAACAACTAAAATACCCCATGACCTCAGATGGGAACAGAAGATGAATGGCTGGATGACAACCAATGATTTGTTTTTCTGCCATCTACGCCTGCCTTGTTTTCTGTTTTAAACAGGTGTGTTCCATTTAAAATAGCTTTGAATTCAACTTGTTTATTTCTTTTAACGGGACTTTGAGATCATTTTTTGAGAACTGCTGTGAAGTTGAATCAAACTGAATGGAAATAGTTTATTTTCATTGGTCTACTGCCAAATTACTGGGATTAGAAACTGCATTCCTCAGATTTTTTTTACGTACATTTCCTGTCACATTTTATAAGATTCTATTGCATAAATACAGCAGTTTGGAAGCAAAAAATGACATCTGGTAAAGTGGAGACAATACATGTTTCAGGCTGTGTGAAAGGATTTGTCAGTTACATTAATTTTTATATTCTGTCACAAAGATTTTATAGTGAGACTTAAAGAAGGGATGTCTTCTGTATTTTTTTCAATTTTATTGTCTAATGTTATAATAGGTTGATCAGCTCAGTTTCAAACTGCCTGTTGAAATTTATTGAATTGGAAATATGAAGAAATGGTTTCAAAACAGACTATTTTTTGTTTTTGCTACCCTGGGTCTGTCTTCTCTTCACTGTAGTTTGTACTGAAATGAGATAAATGTTACAACTATCTATAAAACCAGCTGTATGAAACTAAAGTAAGCAACATAAAATGAACATAAATAAAGACAGTCTTAGTTGGACGTTACAGAATATATGGAAATAATTTCTAAACTGCATGAACCCAGACATAATACATATAAATGTCTAATCAACTACATGTTTTTGAGCCTGTTATTTATGAAAGTCTTGTAGTTTAAGTATCCACCTCATGCTGTTGGACTTCTGTCAACATTCTGCTAAATGTGCTATGAAACATGTTCTCTTTAAGAACCGAGGATGCTTCAAAGTAAGCAAACATCTCTCTGGAGAATATCTCCATATCCTTACATCTTTTTCAATCCAAACATCTTTTAGAACGACTCTCCCCTCCTTCCTCTTCCCTTTCCGTTCGTTCTCTCGCCTCAAACTTCACTGACAGATGCAAATGAAAACCAGTCCCAGCCTGGACGCCGGTTCTAACATTACAGCAAAGTCCTTTCAAGCTCCTCTGTCAACGTTTTGTTCCAGGCAGGCAAAGAAATTCAGCATGTTTAACTTTTTTCAGTAATGCTCAGTAGTTAGCTCCTGCTGGGGGTTCAGGCAAAAAGTAATTTGCGTTTTGCTTTATGTAGTGAGTGAAAGTAGCGATCGTGCATAGTTCAAGTTGAAGTTAAAATGCAAAGACAAGGACATACAGAGAAATACAGGGTTTCACAATACCAGTTTTGCAAACATTCAAAACAAATAATTTGCCAACTTAAATCAGCAGCTTGGGGTGGGAGTTTCACCCTGTCAGCTTTCCCACTGTGTACAAGAAAATGTGCCCAAGGAAAGCTAGTTTTTTCCACATAAATCTCAATTCACAAGACACGGTTCATAGAAAAGAAAAATGGGCAGACTTGAGATAAAACATCTAAATTTTTAAGTTGAATGTGACTCACAAATCTTTATATGTTATGAAATCATTCCATTTTTGAATTTGTGTTGCTTTACTCAATGTGATTCAGACTAATTTTTAAACTCCAATCCACAAAGGGATTTTAGAAACTAAAATGGCCAGGTGTAGCCTGGCCCTTGCCTTCCTATGCAGTTCCGCTCAATTCTAGTTTCCCTTCACTGCTCCGTTTGGGACTTCTCCCATAGACAAGGATTGCTTTGGTAGAATTTTTACCTGGGCCAATCAGCAAACAGGAGGACTTTTGAAAGACAACGTCGATTTTCTGCGCAGTGTCTGCTTGTAGTTTAGCAGTGGCAGTGGAGGAAGTGAATGAAGCCAGTTCATGTTGATAAGACTTACAAAATAAATTAAATTTTTCAGCATCATTTACAACCGTCTCTTTCAGCTCATTACCTCTCTCCTCTCAGTAGGGTTGTTTACAGCACATGGAATTTCCAGTTAGCTTCTTAGCTTAGCCTCCTTCAAAGAGGAGCTGGCGCATGCGCACACATATGTGGCGGCCAACCAATCCAATCATTTTAAACTTCAACAGAGGCCACGCCTCCAGCAAGCAATTGCTTCTCAATAGCCAAGAGTCCAGACCCTCTGTACGAAGCAAAGTGAAGGACAAGTGGGGTCAATTGTGATTCCACAATATAAGTTGTTTTCATATTTAGTGTTTATGTTTCATAATTAACATTACAAGGTTTGACAAAAAAAAATCCAGGCAGAAAAATAAACTGATTTTATTTTGAAGGATGCAGGAAGTAACAACTGTTGTTATCTGCAGAGAGAATGGAACTGATTTGTGGTTTTACAGGTGGATTCAGGTAAGTTATTTTTCTCTGGAATTTTCTGGTAGTAATTATTTTACTTTGTCCCCTTGGATTTCTAGGTCTCTGAGAATCAGCACAGGTTGTTTTTGGAAAATTCTAAGCAAGTGGTTATAGTGTTAACAGTGGCCTGGGAGGAGAGGAAGGACAGAAACACCGTTAAAATTGAAAATATAAATTGTGACAGCAAAAACAAAAATATAAAAGCACATAGAAATGTTCAGTTGTGATTACTTTGGTACTCGTCACTTGAGAGTTAAAAAACTGGATCACAGATAGATAGTTGGGGTTTTTGAAAGGAAATGAAAGAAAATCTTAAAAAGTTCAGATGAGGTTGTTTGTTTGCCTAACATTCACCTATCAAAAAATACCTCATCTCAACTTTTTTATTTTTTTGCTAGAAATGAATTCATAAATTATTTTCATAGAGGGAACAGTTTAGGAGTGCACCGTTACACACTTTAAAGACACTAGAGCTAAAGTGCAGGGTGATAATAACAAATTAGTTTGATCAGACAAAAGAAGAAATGTGTAAAGAGAAGAAAAGACAACAAAAAAAAGGAAGTAAGGAACCTGACAAAGTAATGGATGTTTGTGGTAAAGGGTACAGAAAAAGAAAGGACAAAGTCAATAAAATAAATACAACTGAAAACAGATGTTTACATACACTTACAAGATATACACAAACAGTTTTTAGAAAAATTAGAATTAGAAAAAATGTGTCTTTTTATCCAGTGTATGTAAACATCTTGTTTATAAATACACAAACAGGAGGTTGAGGAATGGGACAGAAGTGGAATACAAAAAAGAAACAAAAAACAGTGATAGGAGAGCAAAATGAAAAAAAAGAAGGGACTGATTGATGAAAAGCCAGAGTAAAAAGTCCTTGGAGGCGGGCAGGACACTTCACTTCATCACAGTCACACATGCTCACACTTGTCTTTGTCAAAGCCAAAGTCCTGAAAACATTCATGGCACTCTTTGATCTCATACACAGCTCAGACATCACTCATGGATTGGTTGGCCAGATACATAACTTTTGGTCCTGTTCACTGACTGACTTGGGCTAACCCCTGACTCGTGACCTTTTTCAGTGTGCTGGGACTGAATAAGAAGTTTCTCTTTATCACTGTCAGAGTCCTATTACTATATTAGTTTTGCTCTGTGATGCGCTGACTATAATTCCTGTAGTTCTGCAGACTTTCTGCCTTCCTATGCAGTTCCGCTCAATTCTAGTTTCCCTTCACTGCTCCGTCTGGGATTTCTCCCACAGACAAGGATTTATTCGGTAAAATTTTTACCTGGGCAAACAGAAGGAGGACTTTTGAAAGATAACGTCGATTTTCTGTGCAGTATCTACTTGTAGTTTAGCAGTGGCAGTGGAGGAAGTGAATGAAGCCAGTTCATGTTGATAAGGCTTCCAAATTAAATTAAATTTGTCTGACAAAGCCTGCAGCATCATTTACAACCGTCTCGTTCAGCTCTGTATTTCTCTCCTCTCAGTAGGGCTGTTTACAGCGCACGGAATTTAGCTTTTTAGCTTAGCCTCCTTCAAAGAGGAGCTGGCGCAGGCGCACACATACGTGGCAATCAACCAATCCAATCATTTTAAACTTCAACAGAGGCCACACCTCCAGTAAGCAATTGCTTCTCAATAGCCGAGAGTCCAGACCCTCTGTTCGAAGCAAAGTGAAGGACAAGGGGCTGGTTTTTACCAGGCTACAGAAAGACCCTTGATTCAAGAGAAATTGCAGAATTTTAAGAAATAGCCGCTTATCAATTAATCGTTAGTCGATCGGTAAGATCAATCAACTTTAGATTAAATAATTAATCAATAACTTGCATCCCTAATACTAAAAAGTAATACTAATTATGAAAAATTGCAATGTAAAATAAGTAAATACAGTATGTAATTACTTCTGTCTTTAATCACGTCACTACTGAGTTCAGCAATCATCGGCGGTGTTTCCGGATGCTTCCGGAACGCCATTTTTTGTTGTTGTTTTTTTTACACTCGCCTGGGCCAAATGCAAAAATGCAAATATACATCATATTCCACTGGAGTAATTATCCAATATCGTGAATTGTTGCTGTCACGGTGGGTGTTGGACTTTAAAGTGACTGCCTTTATTTAACTTGGAGAAAAGAATATTGAAAAGTACAAGTCAGGATTTGAACAAAACAAATTCCAACACCCTAAACATCTCCAAAAGTTTTGTTAAATTCACCATCAAGAAATGGAAGGAAAATAGGACACATGCAAATCCACCGGGAGCAGGCCGTCCTCACAAACCGAGTAACTGTGCAAGAAAAAGAATAGTGAGAGACCACCATAACACTTTGTACCACTCTGAAGGAAGTACAAGTTTTAGTAGACGATTTGGAGAAACTGAGGTACAACATTTTGCAGACAGCATCAGATTGTGCTCCAAGATTTTTCTACAGTTTGTGGCAGTATTTTACCCTTTTTTTTTTTTTTTACAAGCCTTCCACAGATGCTAGAAACCCTTGACCATAGAACTGAAACGTCGAGAAGCATTTGGCCATGGCCAAGTTTTCCATATGTCGTTTGGCAAACTCTAGGTTAAGGAGATTTCTTCAACTTGCTCTCATTTTACTTCGCTCCCATAAAGCTCACACTGGTGAAGAACACAAGCAACAGTTGTATTCGCCATATTTTATATATTTATTAAGTGTATGAGCAAATGATGGATTTGGCTGAGAATTGCCAAAACTACACAAAACGTTAATTGTTTGTCAACTACTAAAGATTACATAATCTGCTTTCAATTTAACAGTTAATTACAAAATAATACAAAAACTAGTTTTAGTGCTGTTGAACCAAATATGACACAATCTAGACTTTTTAAGAAAAGGTTTAGCAGGATTAAAGGTTAAGAAAATTATTATTTTTTTGCTTTTACAAAAGCAGCTGTCCCACTGGTGGCTATTAGAATAGGTTTAATGCATTTCAAATGTAGACTTTTAGTGTTTGGAAGCCTACTTTTTTTCCTACAACTTTTTGAAGCTCTGCTTTAACCTGTTTTCAATTTTTTTCAGTAGAACAGTTTGACAAGAATAGAAACATCTGTCTGGAGTCAAAGTTTTACTTTTGTGGATGTGGCAGATATGTATCACTGTGCACCATGGTAAAGTTTTAGAATACCATATCTCAGGGCCAAACTGTCTGAAGGGATTGAGAAAACTTACCACAGGTGGTAAATTTATACCCTTCACTGTCTGCCACTTACAGTTTTGGAGCTGAATAACCAAACTGAGATACCAGCAGCAGATAAGCTAAACAGCAGCAGACGTCTGTCTCGTTTCAGATGTTATTGCAGCCATAGAAATGTAAGGTGAAGCAATAATGTTTTTCCCTTATGTGTGTTAATTTGTCTGTACCAATGCAAAATATTTCATAAATAACTACATACATTTTATTAAAAAAATAGTAATTGGATGATAATTCTCAAACTGATTAAGTTTTGGAGTCACTCTGATCAAAGATGATTGTCATTGCAAAGTAACCTCATCAAACTGTAGAAAAACAAAAATGCGATGTTCAAAATGGTATGTCCGAATAAATGTAGGAATCCACTGGATTTACTCTCAAAAACGTTATTCTCGTCTCTGACCCCAGTTTCAGCAGTACACAGCACAGGCCTCAGTGACCTTCAGCCAAACCGAAACAGAACATCCCAGTCTGTCCAGACTGGATCTGAACAAAAACTCCCTCAAAAACTCACAACTTTAACATTATGACCTCTTCAGTTTCTTCCTGGTTACTCCCCTGAAGGTGGTAACTTTTACGTCAGACGTAGAACGTAATTAACTTTTGTTTATACTGGCAGAATGATAACACAGACCAACTCTGTCTGTTTTAAACTTACTGCTGCAATGAACAGAAAGTGTAAAATATAAAACTGCATCAAACATTCAGTTGATCAATTAAAATATTTTCTTCAAAACCATCAAACCTAGCCAGACCTCAGATTGACTGTATTAGGACTAAGCACATTGTGTGTGTGTGTATATATGTATGTGTATATTATATATATATATATATGTATACAGTACAGACCAAAAGATTGGACACACCTTATTCAAAGAGTTTTCTTTATTCTTTATAGTTTATTTTATTTTTAAATGTGAAAAAGTGATGCGTGCATACGCCCTTCACTTTAAAGCCCCAATCATTACTTTAAAAAGTCACATATTTTGTTAAATACAATCCTGTCAATGTAAATAGGCTCTTTATGTGTCTTTTTAGTTTTCTGGTTTGACTACTCCGAGCAACTGACTGATAACTTATCTTCTAAACTCAATCTCAAAAATAGATTTTAACAATAAATCTACACTGTTAGAAATGACAGGTATTTACTTTCCCTGCAATAAATAAGAATATTGAATCTAGAGTTAGTAGTGGCCATGGCAATTAGTAAAAACTTCATTACTGCTGCCCCAACGTGTGTGTAATTGTGCAACATTTTTGTCATAAACTTTGCCACAGCTGCTGTGTTAGGGCATTTTGCTAACAAAGAGCATTAAAACCATCTCAGTGGATTTTAATGAAATTTTCAAAAACTATTTTTTGGGCATTTACAATAAATCAGCTTTAAAGGCAAACCTAAAACCTTTGGTCCCTAGCCAACACAAAAAAGAGCTACATCTTAGTGAATTTAATAGTGAGAAAAAAATTGTTCTGGTAGTAGCTCCTAACACATCAATGCACTAAATAATCATGTAAGATATTACAACGTTGCATAAGATTGTGCATAAAATAAGTGCAAAAAATATATTTGCATTAGTGACTTGTATACTGATTAACCTATTAGATAGGGACATTGTCTTTAATGCGACTGAACACGTACACATAGACACACTGTTTGCTCCACATCAAACACTGGCTGCAGACAGGTAATGTGTGGGCAAAAACCACTAAAAAGGACAGTGAGAGCTCGAAGGAAAGAAAGCTTCGGACGTAAACAGAATGGAGGGCTTTGATGTCGTTTGATGTCTGATGCATATGCCCTATTCTCTTTATTAGAGAAGTGACAGATGAAGGCAGAAAGGAGAGGAAAATTAAGCGACAAGCAACATGAAAGCATCATTAGACAGCAGTGAATTTAACCTCCCACAAAAAGCACATTCACAAACAGAAATCAATGCCAGCAGATGCGAATGTCATGCTGTATTATACATTAAGATGCCTTGTCTATACTCATACTGCATCCGGCTGAACTATGAACAGTGTTTCAGCCATGAGGAAACTGAGCAAACTGTTAACATTTAATTCACTGCCTATGCTAGGAACACATAACTCTAAGAATGTTCCTTGAAGGAAATACGTAACTGAGCACTATGAGTTTGTTTGAAGCAGTTAATCAAACTAAGAAGTTTTCTATCTTTTTAGTCACAAATCACTTAAGGCCCTGAACTTCTATCTCACACAAGCACTTTAGCCTCTTCATGCACACAAACACTCATAAGGCGCTTTTCCACAGACCCGGCTCGGTACAACTCCACCCCACACCGCACCAGTTTTCAGTCTTTCCACTGTCGGCTCGCACCGCCTCTCGGCCCCGGTTCTGGTACCACCTCCAGAGGTAGTACTGGAACCCGCACCGTTTGGGGCGTGTTGGGGCCGAAGCATGTAGCAGTCATGATTGGCCAGTGGAGCTACATTATCCGCCCCACATGACGTAGTTTATTAACAGATGCACTAATGTTCAGAG
>JARVJO010000330.1:2028779-2044220 GCA_031762555.1 Cynodonichthys magdalenae
TGTTGCTATTAAAATAACAAATTGTTTTCTATATATTAAATATATATTAGAAAGCTCACCTGTAACCATCTCCATATTGAATTAAATTTGCGCATTCATGTTTTTAGGTTTGTGACACCATCTTAAGCCATTCACAAAGCATCTGACCAATTCTACACTGCTGCAGGCAGGCAGGTTCCTGCAGGACCACAGCCAGTTCTCTGAAGCAGCAATGAAGACCATGAAGGCTCACCCTGGACAGGACCAAGAAGTCCGATCTAGTTCAGGAGCTGCAGTGGTGCTGCGGCTCTGTTCCAACTCTTCACGAGGAACAATCTGCAGGACATCTTCAGAGACTGTGACTCTGCTGAAGAGTCTCATTACATCATTGACCACAGCTGAATCTGAGAGAAGCTTCTCAACACTGAAGAAAATCAAGACTTTCCTCAGGTACACAACATCACATCTCAGTGCACTGACCATGCTCTCTATAGAGAAGAATGTTGTTAAAACATCCCTGACTTTAACCAGTCATGAAGAAATTTGTTTCTCAGTTACAGAAGGGCAAAGTTTATGTACAAAAAATAAAACACTACATGACATTGTAATGCTGTTTTATTATTTTCATTTGAATAATAAATACACTAGCATGATACTGCTTAGTACATGTTGGATTGCTTTTTGAGGTATGTCTGTTTTGGAGTTGTAGCCCCCCTGGAGAAAAATCCACCAGCCGCCACTGGTGTTGAAGTATTATTGCCAGAGTTGCACTAAAATAAAAAAAAAAGTAGCTCATTCTTAAACAGGGCCAGAGATAGATTTTTTGCAAGGAGTGGCACAGGGGTGGTCAGGTTTTTTGAGGGGGGCACATACAAATTAAGAAAAGCACTCTGACTTTGAACATTCAAGATTTCAAATGGCTTTAATTCAGCTGTTTTAGGAAATATTGAGCTGTGTGACTTTGTGTGACTGTAGCAAAGAATGATCTAAAAAAACATTATGAATGCTAATCACAACTTATTGTTTAGCCATTTTTAGTCATACTAAGCTGAATATTAGTGTAGAAGTAACCAAAAACATTATTTACCAAATTTTAAATGCTAATCAAAAATTCTAAATGGCAACCCCAGCTAATTTTAAATGGATATAGTTTAGCTATTTTAAAACTTATTGCAATTCAGTTTGCTGTGGTGTAGCTAAGAATGATCACATGCCAATTATCAATGTTAATCCCAATTTAAGATAACCACTAATGCTAATTTTACAAAAGGGCTAATAGTCAGTCATTTTTAAACATACACAGCTGAAAATTTATATAGTACAGTAGTATTTTTATCAAAATCTAAATGCAAATACAAAATCTAAGAGCTCCACTCACTTGTCAATAATTTGTAGGTGGCATCTGGGGTGGCCAACCAAGTGAAAGGGGTGGCACTTGTCACCTCTGCCACCCATCTAGCTCCGCCCCTATCCTTAAAGCAGTATGGACACATTTCATAGCTGTAGTATGTATATAAAGATTAATTTAGTTTTCCAAGTGAAAAAAATAACCCTCAGAAGGTCTTGTGGGGAAAAATCAGCAACACATTTATTTTTGTGTGTGTGTATTTTTATTTATTTATTTGTTTGTTTATTTATTTATTTAATTAGCGGCTGTCAATGAACATGATTGTTTCTGACAATGATTAATACATCTTCGATTTTGGTTGTTGTTGTTTGCTTGTTTGTTTTTTTACTTTGTCATAATTGTTAAAAATGTTCCACCCCTCTCATTCCGATTAAAAATTTATTCGGATCGAGCTGAATCGGATCAGAATAATCCGAATGAGGTGTTTACATGACGCATTTTTATTTTGAATGGCCGTTTAATCCGATTACTTATGTCCACGTAAACGTAGCTAATGGTGTTTAGATGAAGACTAGAAAGTTTTGTAACTGTTTTTAACTAGACTAAAAATGTTTAACTTTTTAGTTCAGTCTTAAGATCAAAACCTTTTAAAAAGTATATGACAGATAGCACTACTTATGAACTTTTAAATATCTTTTTACGCTCAAAACAATGTAGGACATCAGCATGTCTAGTTCTGCAATTCATGTTTGTCCCAAATATATATATATAGTTATTGGCAAAACCTTTCATTTTTAGCAATGTTGTGTATTTATTTGAAGCCTACCAGCAATGTTTTCTACCATAATCTAGCATTTAAGTGAAGAAGTTAAAAAAGACTAAAAACAGGTGAATATATGAACACGAATTGTAACAAAAAAATTTAAAATGTACACACCACATATATGTAAAGTAAATAAACTACAAACTTCAGTACTAACATTTCTGTGGTGTAAACATAGGAATTTTGGACAGCATAGGCTTGATCCAACAAAAAGTTTTAAGTTCCTGGCTTTAATTTTTTTCCATACAAATGCATACTGTCTACCACACACACACACACACGTACCACATACACCCCCCCCCCCACACACACACACACCCACCCACGCACATCTCCTGACAGCCCCCTTGAGGCCTTCAACTTTTTCCCTCCTCCTTATCAGCAGCAGATTATCAGCACCTACTGTATTGTTGCGAATAGGCAGCCCATTCCAGGCCTAATAGGCTGCCTAAGTGATTTTGTCTTTGTCCTTTTGTGTCCTTGCCTTTCAATCAGCCCTCACTGATTGCAATCTAGCCAACCAGGTGAGTGGATTCGTCAGAAGAGTGACAATTGGATGCAGTAAAGGGCCAGATCTTTTATCTCAGTGGGACTTCCTGGATTAATTGAGACAGGTTAAGTGGGACAGCAGAGCGAAACGTGAAGATTGCAGAGTTTGGTGGTGGTGCTGACATCTTACTCTGTGAGACGGAATCAAATGTTTCAGCAATCCTGCAACAGCACCAGTAAAGAATGTATGAGCAAGACAGAATTAATAGTTTTTTAAAATTTTGTTTGTTTTTTTAATTTGGTGTGGGAGTAGCTGAGAGATACTTTGTTTAAACTAAGAGGAATCAATGCTGTATTTCTTTTAGTAAATGGTAAATGGCTTGAACTTATATAGCACTATATCAAGTCCATACGGACTCCAAAGCGCTTTACACTTCAGACATTCACCCAGTTACACACACATCCACATACTGATGGTGGCACAGACAGAGGCGGGGCTACCGAGCCCTCTGATCACCATCAGTAGGCAAGGTGGGTGAAGTGTCTTGCCCAAGGACACAATGACTGAGACAGCTGGGATGGGGTTCGAACCGGCAACAAGACGACTCCCCTAACCACTCCACCACAGCCGCCCCATCTTAGTAAAATATCTCATGAACCTATACATGGATTTTTATGAAACATTCAGTAAATAATTATTAGACATACTACCTCTACAAATAATTATCTTTTGGAGCAAACTAAATTCAAGATAGTCATAACAGCCCACAGTTTTTAAAAACACAAACATGGTTATACACACTTGGACAAAATTGTTGGTACCCTTCATTTAATGAAAGAAAAACCCACAATGGTCACAGAAATAACTTGAATCTGACAAAAGAAATAATAAATACAAAAGCTATAAAAATAAACAAATGAAAGTCAGACATTGCTATTCAACCATGCTTCAACAGAATTAAAAAAAATTAACTCATGAAACAGGTCTCTGGACAGAAATGATGGTACCCCTGAAAATAATGTGACCCAAGGGACATATTAAACATTTTGTGTCCACTAATTAGCATCACAGGTGTCTACAATCTCGTAATCAGTCAGTGGGCCTGTATATAAGGCTACAGATACTCACTGTGCTGTTTGGTGACATGGTGTGTACCACACTCAACATGGATCAGAAGAAGGGAAGGAAAGAGTTGTCTCAGGAGATTAGAATGAAAATTATAGAGAAGCTTAAAGGTAAAGGTTATAAGACCATTTCCAAGCAGTTTGATGTTCTAGTGAATACAGTTGCACAAATTATTTAGAAATTAAAGATCTATAAAACTGTAGCCACCCTCCCTGGATGTGGCAGGAAGAAAACTGATGACAAATCAAAGAGACGGCTAATACGAATGGTAACAAAAGAGCCCGGAAAAACTTCTAAAGAAATTAAAGGTTAACTTCAAGTTCAAGGAACGTCAGTGTCAGATCCCACCATCCGTCATTTTTTGAGCCAAAGTGGACTTAATTGGAAACGACCAAGGAAGACACCAAACCTTAAATAAACAGACTAGAATTTGCCAAACTACATGTTGACAAGCCACAAAGCTTTTGGGAGCTTTGCTGCATCTGGCCCAGGGTCTCTTGAATCTGTGAAGGGTACAATGAAATCTCAAGACTATCAAGGGATTCTAGAGAGGAATGTGCTGCCCACTGTCAGAAAGCTTGGTCTCAGTAACAGGTCATGGGTCTTGCAACAGGATAATGACCCAAAACACAGCTAAAAACACTCAAGAATGTCTAAGAGAAAAACATTGGACTATTCTGAAGTGGCCTTTGAGCCCTGACCTAAATCCTATTGATCATATTTGGAAGGAGCTGAAACATGCCATCTGGAAAAGGCACCCTTCGAACCTGAGACAACTGGAGCAGTATGCTTCTGAGGAGTGGGCCAAAATACCTGCTGAGAGGTGCAGAAGACTCACTGACAGTTACATGAAATATTTGATTGCCATGATTGCCTCAAAAGGTTGTGTGACAAAATATTAAGTTAAGGGTACTGTGGTTTCCTGATTTAGGGATATTTGTTTTATAGTTGAGTTACCACACAACACCACTAGAGGCAGTAGAAGAGAAAAACCTAAAAAGCTACTGCAGGAGATTTAGAATGAGAATAAGTTACCCAATGTGTTGCACAGAACTGTGAGCATGTTAAGAGTATTAAAAAGAAGTTCAAATATATATACTGAGAGTGGACATCTTTCCTGAGTGTGTAGATATCATATTGGCGACGAGGATACTGGATGGACATGGATATTGCCTGATTCAAGACGCAGAGCCTGTCTGGATGCATGTGGATGTGAAAGTGAAAGCAAGAAGACTAACAACAGATCTAAGGTGATATACAACCACAAAAATGAGTGCAATAATAGGTACTCTGTCAGCATTTGATGCCAAAGAGCAGACTTGGGAAGAATACTGTGAGATTCTCAATCAATTTTTTGAAGCAAATGACATTAATGACATATAAACAGAGGGCTAAACAGGGATAAACACAGAGCTATCCTTATTAGTGTGGTGGGACCAGCCACATACTAGCTAATGAGAAACCTAGTGAGCCCGGACAAGCCCAGCTCTAAAACGTACACGGAAAAAATCACAATGTCACCGAATGCAAATTTAAAGACTCCAAATGTCCCAACTGTGAAAAATGTTGGACATATCGCCAAAGCATGCAGGTCCAGAAATAAAAGAAAAGATGATGTGTGCCCCAAGGAAAAGTGCAAGCAAAGTGAAAGCCATTGAGGAAGCTCCACCTCCAACAACAGTGATGGAGATAAAAGTTTATCTGGGTCTCCTAAACTACAACAAGTTCCTTCCAAACATTTCAACGCACTTGGCTTCATTATACCAGCTGCTGAAGAAAGATGCTCGGTGGAGCTGGAATAAAGAACAGGAGGAGGCATTTGGTTTATCTAAACAACTACTAAAATCAGCCAAAGTACCATGTCATTACTCAGCAGACAAAGACCTGGTGCTTGCATGTGACACCTCACCATATGGAGTAGGTACAGTATTGTCACATGGGATGGACGACGGAAGTGAACAACCTTTAGGTTTCATGTCAAGGACATTAAGACCAGCAGAGAAGCGTTACTCACAACTTGACAAGGAGGGGTTAGCCATCATCTTTGGAATCAAGAGATTTCACAAGTATGTCTATGGTTGTAGATTCACAATCAGCACCGACCACAAGCCACTGATATCTCTTTTCCACAAAAAGAAATCAGTGCCGCAGACGGGGTCACCGAGAGTGCAGAGATGGGCTACCCTGCTGAGAGCATATGAGTACACCATAGTCTACAAACCAGGCAAAGTTCATGCGAATGCAGACGCATTGAGCCGGCTGTCACTGCCACAGGCTGAGGAGGAGGAGGATGACACAGGCCAAGTCCTTATGTTGGACATGATGGACGATCCATCAATCACTACAGCTCAGGTAAAGCAGTGGACAGCAAGAGACAACATACTGTCACAAGTGCTGTTGTGGTGTTTAAAGGGATGGCCCAAAGAAGTGGATGCCCAGTTCAAGGACTACAGTCAGAAAAGGTTAGAGTTGAGTGAGAGAGATGGATGTGTGTTGTTGGGAGCTAGAGTGAGAAAAAAGTTTCTCATTGTAATAAATGCACATTCAAAATGGCTCGAAGTGTATCCCAGAAGCAACGCAACAAGTCAAGTCACAATAGAAAAGCACACAAGGCCTACCCCAGATAATAGTTTCAGACAATGGCACGTTTCGTCAGTCAAGAGTTTGAAACTTTCTTGAAACAGAACGGCATACAGCATGTTACATCAGCATCTTTCCACCCAGCATTGAATGGCCTGGTGGAAAGAGCTTCACAAATGTTCAAACAGTGCCTAAAGAAAGCAAAAGGAGTCACTGTAAACAAAGCTGGCAAGATTTCTGTTCAATTACTGAATCACACCACAAAGTACCACAGGCTTGTCACCTGCTGAAATGCTGATGTCTAGAAGACTGCGTTCAACTCTGGATCTCCTGCTGCCTGACGTCTAGTCAAAAATACGAAAGAGACAAAACAAACAGAAAGAACATCACAACAAAAACAGCAGATGGAGAAGTTTTTCTCCCAGCGATGATGTGTACATCCGGAACTACAGTCACGGAACAAAGTGGGTTCCTGCTGCCATCGTACAAAACACAGATCCTGTATCTTATAATAAACATAATTTGGAAAGTGTTTTGTTAAAAAAAACCTCTTTTGGTGACTTTTGGTTCCTTTTCTAGCATTTAGAGCGCTGCTTCTGTGACGATCAGTTGATCAGTGCTATTTTTAGAATGTGTCCTGCGGGCAACTCAGAAAGCCCCCGCGGGAGACTGGGTGCCTGCAGGCACCACGGTGGTGACCCCTGGTTTAGAACAAAGTATTCAGTGAGAATATTTCATTCAGATCTAGGATGTGTTATTTGAGTATTCTATTCATTTTTTGAGCAGTTTTATAACAAAAGTGTTAGCCGGGGGTTCTCCTACACTTTTCTTTTACCTATTTTAATCCATGCTGGATCAGATCCTGTTGCTTTGAAAATGAGGCAGTGAATGCTAAACATAGCATTAGCCTTGTTACTAGGATTAGCTTAGCCTTGTTGATAATCCAGGTCCAGGAAAATGATCGAATGTAAACCCTCCCTCTTTGATCTGTTACTCTTCATTGTGCATGTGATCAGGTCCAAGTTCTTTTACTTTAAGCTTCTCCTGGTGTGTTCTCATCAAAAGGTTGTGTTTTTTAAGAGACTCAGCTGAGCTGTCAGCTCCTCCATTAGCTTACTGGTTGGCTTCGTCCGGCAGTACTGAACTGGTGTCGACCCACTACCAATATGCAAATCACATTCTGGGCACAGGTCAACTGCGCCCAGAGACTCACTATTCTTTTGCATTGAGGATCTACTACGCATGCCCAGGAGTTAACATTAGACTTCAATGGTAAAGATTTCTGCGCCCTGGTGTGAACTAAACACGACAATGCTCATGAATAACATGAAATTCTGTTCATTAATAATTATTAAAAATGTATTGTACACATCTAAAACATATATAGATATTTCTACTAAACATTTATTATTATTAATTTGATTTTTTTTGGTGTTCTAAAAAAATAGGTGTCGCCCTAGCACCCTCTATTGACCAGCCGCCACTGGTGTGCATGTGCAACCATACCATCAAAAGATACAGTGTACTGTAATTGGGGAAACTATTCATCTACAGATGCATGTACACAATCTAAACCAGGGAGATCAACTTAAATGATGGAAGGGGCCATGACTTTTTTTTTGACACTACCCTAGAGCCACATAGTGCTGCACACTTACCCAAATGTAATAAAACTGCCATTTTAAAAATGTTTGCGTTTATATATACTGTATGTGTTTGTGTTTATTAAATCAACATACAGTGCAGTAACTTACCATATTGTATGCTCAAATGCATGTATAGCAGTTGTACTCGTTTAATAAATATAAATAAAAAATGTTTGAATTAAATAAAAAGTAATCATTTACTTACTTTGCGACTTAAGTAAACTTCTCTTATTTAGCTTTGTGTAACATGTAGTGGCGGTTTAAGCATGTCTAAGCAGACTAAACTTGAAATTCTGTGAACAGTAAAACTATTTATTATTGTTATTATTTTTAAAGTACTCACAACAGCTCTCAGATTCTAAGCTGATTGGCAGGCAAGAGAGAAGTCATCTGGCCGTGGACCACTTGTTACCCAGCTGTGGTCTAACTTAACAAGCTCAGAAACATAATGATGTCTGAGTGTTTGTATCTTCATTTTTCTATCTCAACCTTCCTCCATACCATAGTCCACAACCTTCCCAAACCATTTTTAAACTTTTCATACATCAGCAACTTGTCTCGCATACAATGTTAAATCAACTTTCCTCTGACACTAATCCAATATTTCCCAGGATTGTTAGACTTGTTAAACTACAGGCTGCCTTTATAAGCCCTTTTTGCTTGGCCTTTCATGGCATCCCCTGCCCTAACATGATCTGCCTCAGTTTTGTCACAAGACCGAGACCATAGGCTCTGTGGAATAATGCTGTACATATAAAAGTAATTGCCCAAAAAAATAGGTTTTATACCAAAGGACCTACGTGTTTATGAATGTGTGCATGTTCAGCATGTGTTTGAGGTATTTCTCACTTCATGCCGCTTGCTTCTAAAAGTCACATTTGACTCCCAGCCAGTGATGTGTGACAGTCATGATCTCACTTCTCAAACTTCAGCCACTCTGCTGGCCTTTTTCTGCCCTCGCTCATCCAGCCTCAACCAGAATCTGACCGATATAAAAACCTTCACCTACATGGAGTCACTGACTCTGTTAAAGATGTTTCACCTGAAAAGGTTGAAGAAGAAAAAAGACTTTGGAGAAGATTGAAGATGCACACATAAAACCCATAGTGTGGCTTACCATGGTCTTAAAAAACTCCCAGTTTTACTGAGAATGTTACAGCAGATATTAATCTGTATGGTCTATAAAATGTGTTATACAAGGTAGCCTTCTGTCATCAAACAGGAACAACTTGAAAAGCAGGATGTAAAAAAAGTAACTGTAGTGAATCATAAATATATTTCACCTATAGCTGCTACTAAACTGAGTAAAGTAACAAACCTAAGTATTGTAGATACAACAAAGAGCAACTTGGTGAGAAAAAAATGTGCTGGATTTGAATGGGATTATGTGTCCTGCACATTTTGTGCTTTCCTTTAAATAACTTAAAGACAAAACAAAAAGCCAATGGAGATGGGGAAAAAAACATGATGCATGTTGCAGCAGCTATAGTGCACTCAAATGTTAAAAGCTCACCTTTAGATCCTCTGAAAAGCAGATGCATCAATTGTAGATTCAAACTATTTATGGGTAGTTGGCTATTATTTTGACTTTGCTATTTTACATTCCCAAAATCATTTTTTTAAGTTAGTGATGGCCTAAAAACCATGTTTGAATTAAGGTGCTTTTAAAATAAACTATTTTGAGTGTTTGACAGAAGTTTCCCAGACTATTATAAGGGCCGCATGGACAAATTCCAGAGGCTATTTTCTCAAAAGGGACCTAATGATGAATAGACAAAAAATTATATATGATTTAAACTCATAATGTCAATTATCCAAACAAAGTTTAATATAAGCTGTTTACAGCTGAATTTTAAAATAAATCTGGCTGTTATTGGCTATTAAAGTGTTGACTAATGTTCAAACACACTAAAATAATTGTTTGCTAAATTTATGTAACCAAGTTATGTCAAGTGGCTCCACTCAACCTTGTTGAGTAAATGTAACGAGATTTACACAAGTAAATCTCTTTACATTTATTCAACTCAATTGATTAAACCACTTGTCATAACTTAAGTAAATTCAAGAAACCATTTTTTGTGCAAAATTCAGAATCTTGATTGGCTAAATTGATGATTGGTGTACAAAGCGTGGGCAAATAATTTACAATGAATAAAGCCTTTTTTTTTTCTCAGCCAATTAACAAAAATCAACTACCACATCTTAATGTTTAGCTGATCTAGGATAAAAGATTCTGATATTCTGCATCAATAGGAAATATGAAAACATTTGAACACAGCAAGGCACCATTATAAAAAATAAAATACAAAAGACAAAACAATAAGTTACAACACAAAACTTCCTAGTGACAAAGTACACTACCAGTCAAAAATTTGGACACACCCTCTAATTCAATTTCACATTCTTTTTCTTTTTTTGTTTTGTACATTGCAAATCAACACTGAAGTCATCCAAACTATGAAAGAACACATACTGAAAGGAGCCATGTAGCCAACCCAAAAGAACCAAACAAACCAAAATACTGAAATTCTTTAAAAGCCTTTTGACATTTTTTATTTTATGTAAGGTGTAATGCTAAAGTTAAGACCCTAAGGAAGTCATCTGACACCCTGATTTAAAAAAAAAAACAGCCCCCGGTAGCATTTGGAAACATCTGGACACGTTTAAACGGTATATGGTCTGATGGCACCACTGGACCCTCTGACCACCATCAGTAGGCTGGGCGGGTGAAGTGTCTTGCCCAGGGACACAACAACTGAGATGGCTGGAATGGAGGATCAAACCGACAACCCTCCGGTTACCGGACGACTCCCTTAACCCCTCAGACACAGCCGCAGAGACCAAAATGTTTTGCCCACCTGTGGAACAAAGGCTGCTATGCTGTATCTGTATCTATAATAGTTGTGCTTTGATGCCCTGTTAGTAAATGTTTATAGATTCTGATTCTTACTGATATAAACAAAAAGTTATGTTTATTGTGTGAATGCCTCATAGCATTCACACTATTGAGATTTTTTCTTCCGTACGATTTTTGGCATCTAACTTGTTTAACAATTTTGGTGCTATTTTAACAATTCATGTACCAAAACGTTCAGCTCATTTATGCCAAGTCTGCCATGACTTTGGTATTTAGGCTATTTGTACTTTTTCTGCTGTTTCTCTTTATTGGCCACTTTTCCCCCATTGAAGATGGATGGAACAGTTTTCAACATCCTTAAAGTCCTTTAAAATGTGTCTAAATCTTTAGAGCACCTTTTTTTGCTATTTCAGCTAAAATTCAGCACTTTTATGCTATTCTTCAGCTTTTTTCTACTTTTTTGTACATTTTTCTGCTGCTTGGTGCTATTCTTGCTTCTTACAGATGCTTTTCAGCTATATTTGAACTGTTTTACAAAAAATTTTGGCTGTTTTAGCTATTTACTTTTGAGTACTTTTATGCTTCTTTTTTTGCAATTTTTTGAACTTTTTCAAGCACTCTACCTATTTGGGTGCTAATTAAAACTTGTATCTGCTACTTTAGCTTATTTATGCTAATTTTAGCTTTTTTCTTCTACTGTGGTTTAGTTTCTTTTTGCGATTTTTCTGCGTTTTCTTACTTTTAATTTTTATTTTTTGTTCATTTGTGATATTTATTCTTCTTACAAATGTTTTCTGCTATATCCAACTATTTGCTGCAATTTTAGCTAATGTTCAGCTGTTGTTAGCTAAAGTTAACTTTTTTAAGATAAATAGACATTTTAAAGCTATTACAATTTATTTCTAGTAAGTTCATGAAACCTGTGCTTCTAATGCTTCCTTATGCTTATTAAAAAATTTCAAGCTACATTTTAGCAGTTTTACTAAAAAATTTAGCCGTTTCAGCTATTTTACTTCAAATTGTCACTTGTTGTACTTTTATGCATTTTTTTCTTTTAATTTTAAATTTTTATACAGAAGTTTCACTATTTGGGTATTAATTACACTTTGTGGCTGCTACCTTTAGCTTATTTTGATGCTAATTTTAGCTTTTTAAAAATTTTTTTTTCAGCTTTAGATCTGCTTCTTTCTGCTATTCTTTTGATTTGTTCAGCTAATTTCTGCTATTTCTGCTTCTTACAGATGTTTTCAGCTATATTCAGATATTTTAGCTTTTAGCTGTTTTCTGTTGTTTTTAAGTAGATTTGTGCTCCTTTTTACTGTTTTTCTGCTAAATTAGGCTTTTTTTTTCATTCAGCTTTTCAAAGGGAGCTCACATTAATACTTTTGCTATTAAATATTTTCAGCTCAATTTCAGCAAGTTTTCAGCATGAAGCATTCACAGTAGCATTTTTGCAGAAAATTCAACTTCTCTAGTTAATAAATATGATTATCATCTGGTGGACTTAACACATTTGCTATACGTCCCTGAAATGGAGTCCCTGAGCAACAGTGCCCTGCAGCCCCTGGGAGTCTTTTTCCCATTTAGAATGCAAAAAATAATAAGAACATCAAAATGTATTTTCTGTGAAGTAATTGTACTTATGTTCAGAACATTATCATGTTTCAGTTACATCAGCTAACTGTTGGATTAAATTGTTTGTTACTAACCCTTAGTTACAGCTTTTTAGGATCAAAACAGTAACTATACCAACTTTGCTCTATTTCTATTCCTATTCCTAATGCATGGTGCAACAAAGCACAGCTAATTAGGAACAAAACCTGCTCCAAATCACTTCATAAATTGAGACAGATGGATAACCCAACTTAGCTCGACACCTAAATCATGGCAAGAACAATAGAACAAAACGTGCTCACGCTGTTGCCAAAATAACAACAGGAGGGACAAAAGTAGTGGAGCAGGCAACCCAACTGACGCCAGCTCCAGCACACCTGGTCCTCATGACTCCTCACCTTGGGTCCGCATTTCACAGCCATTGCCAGAAAAAAAACATAAGTAATGACGTTGTAACTGGCATGAAAAGAAGGCTCAGAGGGAGCAGGACAGACTGTGTGCAAGGAGGGAACATCAGAATTGAGTGGGTCTTTCAGAACTAAAACAACATGAAACAAACATAAGAACAATGCTAACTTTATCAACCATCCTCACTGCACATTTGTCTAAGCGCTGCCTATTTCTGGAAACTTCCAGGTCTCAGGAGGGTTGGTGTGAAAGGCAATACATAGAAATGAACAAAAGAGTCCAACTATACAAATTTAGCACATTCAAAATGGTTGACAAATCTTACCTTAGCATCATAGCTAGCATTAGCAGAGGCAAAACCCAAACAAAACCCAAAACTAACATTAGTACTTGTAAAGAGTGTGATTTATCACCAATTAAGTCAATATACATTTAGGAAATGGATGAAAGGAGGTGTGGTGGGGATTGGAAGGATAACAGGTAGAGAAACTGTTCTGACTGCTACTTTAAACTCACTGAAAAGGCCCAAGGTTAATTCTGCCACCACACACTCCAAGGCATGGACATGTGCAACAACACACAAACACACAATGAAAGTTTAGCCAAGACTCACACAGTCATGCACACATGGCCCAACATACAAATCCCTTTGTATACACACACGCACACATACTCTGTAAAGCTGTCATATGCTGCAGTACTGAACCCAGCAGTCCTCTCTTCTTGAGCCCATCTGTCTCTCTCCCCTACCTCTCCTCTTTCTCCTGTCCTCACTCCCTTTTCCCCTTGTAATACATCTTAACCTTACGTTTCTCCTTCTGTTTTGTTCTGGTTTTCCCACACCATTGTTTTTTTTTCCTACTAACTGCAAACCCCAGATGAAAAAGACGTGAGAGGAGTGTCAAACACTCAGATTGTGCTGTTTGTTGTAGGTTTGATGCTCCTGAAAGCGGATACAGAAAATCAAAAAGGAAAAAAAAAAAGAAAATCCAAATCGTCATGTTCAGTTACAGGGATTACAGTGTTTAGAAAGACTAATTGGGAATTAAATTGTCACATCATGTGGCAGTGTAAACCTTCTGTTTGATTACTGTGTTGTTTTGTGTAGCATGTTATATATTTTCATTAAAGTATGTCAAGCAAAACAAAAACATTTTTTCTTTTTTGCTGATGAAGCTTGAGTTTTTCTCAGCCTCTGTAATCAAGGTGACTTTCTGCTTGGAATAGCAATCCAGACACTTTTGCATTTATTTCAGACAAAATTCAGCTTCAAAACAAATATTTAAATACTCATATACTTAGTCGCAACATACAACAGTAGACTGTCTTGTTTGTCTTGTGAAGACTTCATTAAAACATCAGCTGATTTGCATCTTTTGATAAGGACATTCTCATCCATTTCCCATTTAAAAACACAATTATAACTGACCTTTACATAAACAGCTAGGCCTCACATATAACAAATTATTAAGTGTTGCATTTTTTAATAATTACAGACACTTTTACAATTCATAAATTGTTGTTGGAACTGAAGTCACTAGGAAATATTTTATGGAAGCTGCCATATTGTATTTTTGGAACCAGTGTCTGCATATAAATGATGTGTAATGGAGGTTTAAGTCTTACTTACTCCTCACAAATAATCATAGTGTTATTTATTTTAATAATGACATAACTTATTACAGTTAAACATGTTGGAAAAATACGTATAGGAACATACAGCAGCAAGGTAAGAATTGTGTGACTCAACAAGTGTCGATACAAAATTTTTTCCTAGGTGTCATTTTTTTTTTTTATTTACCAAAAACAAATGTTTTGCTTGTTTGCATTTAGGGGCAGGGTTTAACATTTGTACTGGAGCTAGCTGACAGGGAATCTTGTATCATTCCAGCTTTAACTCCACATTGAAGGCAAACAGTCAAACAGTCTTTGGTCCAAGCTAGGCTAATGGCTAGCCATTTTTTGTGCATTTTAAACAACTCTCTAAAAACTGACATACTGTTGTGAACAAATGCTGTTAGCTAATTAAAATGTTTTATGCTTTTGCTTGACATTTATTTTTGTTGCTGTTTTTTTTACACGTTTGTGTTATTTTGTGAATGTTGATTACCTTTTGATTGAGAAACAGGTTTTGTCAGTCTAAAGGTTTACTCAATTTCTATTGGACTGAGAAGAGCGTTATCCAAAAGTGTAAAGTTTTAATATTAGATCTGCCCTTTTACTCCATATTTCACATCCATGAAATAATTCATGGCTGATAAGGTACTAACTATTATTATCTATTTTACACTGCATCACTTAAAATTGAACAGACTATATTTTTAGTACCAGTCTAGTTTCCAACTTAGGTGTTAGAAAAAGCTACAGATAATATTCCAGAACTTTTACACACGACACCACTTCAATTTCACTTTTAAATTTAAAATTTCAAAACAAGGATATAAATATATATTTTTTTATTTACCGTTATTTAACCAGGCAAGTCCCGTTGAGATCTCATATCTCTTTTTCTAGGGAGACCTGGGCCTGAAGGCAACCTATTGTACATGTTTTATATATATATGTATACTG
>JARVJO010000330.1:2091099-2101381 GCA_031762555.1 Cynodonichthys magdalenae
AAGTTGTTCTGTAGGATTCATATATTTGTAAATCTGATTCTGATGAACTGAGTGCCTCACCATCCATGAACCTCACCACACGTCACTGCTCAGCTGTTATCGTAGTGCCAAAATGGAGAAAAAGAAAATACCTATTTTTTTTTCATATGAGGTTTGAATGTTTCCCTCTTTCAACCTAAATTTCTTCGCAAACCCAGTGTTGAATGAGCCAGTGCAGGCAAAGCAGTTTGACAAAATGTGGTTTCTATATATAAACATTTTTATCCGATGCTACTTACTTGCTGTAATGTACACTTCTCAGCATCCTTTCAGAGTTCAAGCACACCTGATTCAAAGGAATGAATTAGCTGTCCAGTTTCCTCCACTCCTCTCTATACACCCATCCTGACACAACTCTTGAATCAAATGAGGATTGAGCTATGTGCCAGAAGATCACTCAGACATTACCATCACTTCTGCTCTTGGTTGTTTTCATTGCCTTGTTCTCAAACATGATTGTAGCCCAGGCATGAGGCCAGCTTGTCTAGACCTGCTTCGTAGACAAACCCCTGTTGTTTATGCAGCCTCAGTGTCATAAATGGGCTGCCACTGCTGTCACCATGGTTCACACAGAAATTATTTTGTGCATTAATAAATCTACTGTAGTCTCATCACACTCTACCACTTGTAATAGAGATCAAAAATTGCTGAAAATTTTCTAATGAAACTGTTAATCAGTGGTTTGGTCACAATGACCATAAGAAAACTGCTTGCAGTCAGAATGTCTATCAGTATTATAAAAATATGCTTAACTTTTAAGTCATAAGGAATGTCATCTCAGGGCACAGTATAAAAACATTCACATACATTATAAAGTACAATAAGTAAAAGTTATTTATTTAAAGAAGCCTTGTGTTGAATCACCACTTTGTTGCAGTCACCCATCTTGATCAGCACATTGGCAACAGTGAAAAGAAAAAACTCGCTTTTAATAGGAAGAAAGCTCTAGCAGAACCAGAGTCAGGATGAGCGGCTATCTGTCAGTTTGTCTTCCAGCAGTCTAAGCCTGTAGCAGTATAACTAAGAGACAGCTCAGAAAACCCAGGCCAACACTAACTACAGGATTTATCAAAAGGAAAGTCTTCAGAGTGTCAGCCTCACAGACAGAAATTAGAAGTTGGTTCCACAAGAGAGGAGCTTGATAACTGAAATCTTTGCCTCCCATTCTACTTTTAGAAACTCTAGGAACCACAAGTAAACCTGCAGTCTGAGCGCGAAATATGGGACAATAAGATATTTAATATAAGATGGAGTCTTGTGATTTTGAGCTTTTTATGTTAGAAGTAAAATTTTAAATTATATCGTGAATTTGAAAGACAGCCAATAAAGATAACCTAAAACTGAAGAAATATGATCTCTCCTTCCAACTTTCATTAGAACTCTAGCAACAACATTTTGGATCAACTGAACATTAAAAAGATGTCACCCAGATAATAAAAAGGAAAATCTTCCAGCTTAGACGTGAAAAATGTGTGGACAAGTTTTTCTGGATCTTTTAACAAGGCGATCATTATTTTAGTGATGTTATACAGGTAGAAAAACGTGGTCTTGATCATGTGTCTTGCATTTGTCACAAGATTATTAGAGAGAAAACTAAATTACTAGTTGGGTTATGATGTTAATTTCAGAAAGATCTAAAGTCCAAACTGCACAGTAAAATGTGAAACTGTAATAATTGTCAATTCTTAAGTATTTTGTTTCATTATGAAGTAAAAAAAAAAAACTCAAAATAAATCATCCTGCATTTTTTAACTTGCAGTTGTGTAGTCATAGCAGAGTCATCATTCAATGTAAAGAAGTATAGAAGAAAATTTGCCACAAATTAAAGAAAGTATTGATTCTGTCATCTGCAGCCAGAGGTTGATGTAAGGCTGCACGCTGCTCAGATTAACCCATTTTTTCATTTAAACCTGCTTCATAAAGACAATAATCAGGGCAAATTACATTCATTGACATTTCTATTTATTCATCTTTGATATATTAGTTATATTTGTACCTCACTCATTTATAGTCAGACTGATATGCAAAGTTCTGAACTCAAACAGCTAATAGCAACATGTTGAATAACACTTTTGAAACATTCAGGAATTTAAAAGCAAGTTTCATAGTTTATCAGGACTGACAAGCTGTAATTTCTTGCTTTTTATTGTTCAAGTAAAGTAGTATAAATGTTTACATTTGCACAGATATACTAGTCTAACTAGGCCCATTTTTAGCACAAACTTTTGTATTCTGACAGCAAAAATTGCCTGTAAATGTACCGAGGCCTGGTGTAAAATGCAGAGTACTGATTCTTTCCAGCTGATGACCCCACTACAAAAGCACGGGGCACTAATGGATGTGGACCAGCTACAAATGCTCTGCATGAACTCCTCCCACTGACACGCTGAAACGGTGAGAGTATGGCAACAGCACAGCATCAGATCAGCGCGGATCTCCTTTGGATAAGGATCAGTACTGTCGGCAGGAGAATGACCTCACCTCGTACAAGAAATGACCTAAAATAACAAATGATAGATGTGTGAAATAGAGCCAAGCACGCTTGTTTCAGGGGCTTTCCCTTTATGTTTGAGCTGTCAACATGTTGAAGATGTTCAACACAAAAAAAATCTACTAAAACCAAACGGCTTCTCCTCAGTTCCAGATGTTTCAGAGAGTGTAAATAAAACACAACTATGTCTCACTCTGTTTTGTTTTTAGTCTCATGAATCTTTTTGGTGTCTCCAACTTGCTTATTCCATCGATATGATAAGGTGGACATGTGTTTTATGTTTGGTTTGGTGCTTAAGTGAAGTAATCTGGTTGGCTCAGGGGTGATGTCAAACATATTTGGGATTTGAGGCTTTGCACATGGCCAGAATGTCTACTTCCCTGTCTGCTCCTTTTATCTGCACCTCATTTTAACACCATCCATCCCCTTTCACCTCACTGCTTCTGTCCCTCTACCTTGTGGGAAACCACATTTTCCTGCCCTTTTTGCTCTTGATTTTTCCTTTTATAAATGTAACATTAGGTAATTAAAATGAACACACTAGAACTCAAAGTAGATGCATTAAAATGTGACGCAAATTATGTTTTTTTTTAAAGAATAGTAAAAGATGAAACATGCAACACAATTCATGATACTATAATTTCCTTGTCAGGCTGGTGAGATTTAACGCTTAATTATTCATCTTGTGTTGCTGATTTTGCAATATCCTAAATCTTTTTTTTTTAAATGTGATTCATTTTCAGTTGTTATTAAATTATTTCCAGTTGCTCCCAATGTTAAAATATCCAAGGGTGGTAATAAACAAAACCATCTGAGTTTTAATTGTAAGTAGTTTGAGACAAGCATGGGCGTGTATGTAAATATGTGTGCACGTTTTCAAATCTTAAGTTCACAAGGGACAAAATTTTTTACTATATCTGGAAACACTTTTTGTTTTTGTTTTAATTATATTGGACTTCTTTGATTTTGAAGAAATTAAACAAAAACTGTCACCTTTTTTACACCATGATGGCGATCCATTTACTGGTAAAGCAAATGTGTTTAAGAGTTCATAAAAGAGAAATGTAAATCAGCAACTTTTCCATTACCTGATTTGAAGTGAATAATGTAGTTCAAAAAGCACTAAATTCTATAAATAAATCATGTAACAATAACGATCGTAACATTAGATACAAGTAAGACAAATGGGCTCAGAAGGAGTGTAAGAGTTTTATGGGCTCTAGTGGTGTCCATTTTAGAGTAAATGGTGCTTTTTATTACAAGGCTTTGGACTCACTTTCTCTTTCTCGTGTTTACTTGTGCTCTTGAACCCTTTTTTGTTAAGCTTGTTAAGAGGCCCCATGCAGTCCATAATCCTCCTCCTCCTCATTTCCAGTGCTTGTAAGTTGTGCCAAAAATGACAGAGGTTTCAAGCAGCATCATACATGTGTATGACCCTTTGTATATTTATAGTGATACTAAGGGAACATCTTATTAAAATAAAACAGATTTGTGTAATGTGTAATACATCTGGTTAACAGAGTGTGGAAGTAGCCGAATGTCAAAGCAAAATATGAGAAAGACATTACTAATATTGGAAGAGAAAAAACAAATTGGTGTATACCAGCGAAAATGTTCAAACAGCTGACATACAGTAGTTTTAAGTATAATCTCAAATACTGATTACAGAATTAAACTGGGACTATTTTGAGTATTGCAGTGTGTATAAACTGATATAGGTTAAGCCACTGTCACCCACAGAGCTGTTGCCTCTCAACAAGAAGGTTGTAGGATTGCCTTCTGGCCTGGTGCATGTTTGAGCAGGTTTTCTCTAAGTACTCTAATTTCATCTATCTTAAAAACATGAATGTAAAGTTAATTGGTGATTTTAAATTGACGAGTGAGTGTGAATGTTGCTTGTTTTGAGGCTCTGTGATGGACTCGAAACCTGTCCAGGGTGTACCTCGCCTATCACCCAGTGACTGCTGGATATAAGCATCAGCTCCTCGCAACCCAGAAAAGAGTAAAGAAAATAGATGGATGAAGGAGTAATTTAAACAGCCTTTTAAACTTTCTGACTGCCAGTCGTGCTCTCACTGTGTTCATGTTTGCTCATATGTGCTGCAATGGGAGGACTTACCGGGACTTATCCCCTACAGTTTCTCTTTGTGTATAAAAATCTATGTAAAAAAAACATTTAACATCAACCTCAGCAGGACTAGATTGCTTATATTTTGTGAAGTTTTAGCTACCCTTTTTATTCCTGGTTCTCACCTTGTCATCAATATGTCATTTTGTTTGTTCGCCTGCCTGTTCCCCATGTGTGCTCCTTGTTGCTCAGCATTTTGTTTTTTTTATTTTTATCCATCCATCCATCCATCCATCCATCCATCGTCTTCCACTTATCTAAGGGTCAGGTCACAAAGGCAGCAGCCTAAGCAGAGAGACCCAGACTTTCCTCTCCCCAGCCACTTGGACCAGCTCCTCTGTGAGAATCCCAAGGTGTTTGTAGGCCAGCTGAGAAACATAGTCCCTCCAGCCTGTCCTGGGTCTTCCTCTGGGTCTCTGCCCATTGGGGCATGCCTGGAACACCTCACCAGGGAGGTGTCCAGGAGGCATCCTAACCAGATGCCCGAGCCACCTCAACTGGCTCCTTTTGAGGTGGAGGAGCTGCAGCTCTACTCCAAGTCTCTACCGAATGACCAAGCTTCTCACCCTATCTCTAAAGGATAGCCCAGACACCCTGCAGAGGACACTCATTTTGGTCGCTTGTATCCAAAATCTTGTTCTTTTGGTCACTACCGAAAGCTTGTGACCATAGATGAGGGTAGGAAAGTAGACCGACCGGTAAATCAAGGACGTTGCCTTCTGGCTCAGCTCTCACTTCACCACGACAGATTGGTACAGTGCCCGCATCACTGCAGAAGCAGCACCAATTCGCCTATCAATCTCTCACTCCGTTCTTCCCTCATTCGTGAACAAGACCCTGAGATGCTTAACCTCCTCCACGTGAAACAGGACCTCTTCCTCAACCCGGAAAAAGCACTCTGCCCATTTCCAGCTCAAGACCATAGTCTCAGATTTGGAGGCACTGATCCTCATCCCGGCCACTTCACATTTAGCTTCATACCACACCAGTGAAAGCTGGATGTCACGATCTGATGAAGCCAATAGGATCACATCATGAGCAAAAAGCTGAGATGCAATCCTAAGGCCACGAAAATAGATCCCTTCAACACCTTGGCTATGCCTGGAAATTCTGTCCATAAAGGTTATGAACAGAATCGGTGACAAAGGGCAAGCTCAGCGGAGTCCAACTCTCACTGGAAACGAGCCCAACTTACTAACGGCAATGCAGACCAAGCTCTGACACCATTTGTACAGGGACTAAACAGCCTGTATCAAAGGACTTGGTACCCCATACTCCTTGAATACCTCCGACAGGATTCCCTAAGAAACACGGTGGAATGCCTTCTCCAAGTCCACAAACACATGTAGACTGGTTAAACAAACATCTATGCACCCTCCAGGACCATGCTGAGGGTGTAGAGCTGGTCCAGTGTTCTACGACTAGGATGAAACCACACTGATCTTCCTGAATTTGAGATTCAACTATCCGACAGACCTTCTTTTCTAGGACCAGGAAGGCTCAGAAGTGTGATCCCACTGTAGTCTGAACACACTCTGCGGTCCCCCTTTTTAAATAGGGGGGCCACCACCCTGGTCTGCCAATCCAGAGGAACTGCCCCCGATGTCCATGTGATACTGTAGAGTCGCGTCAACCAACAAAAATCCACATCATCCTTAACCCTCTAAGGCCTGGGGTTTAAATGGCCGTTTTTGATTAATTTTGAATTTCCCTGAGAGTCTGACCCAGGGTCCCCAGGCTCTGCTTCTTCATTGGAAGATGTGCTGGTGGGATTGAGGAAGTATTCTGTCTATGAACCACAATGTCCTGAGTTGAGGTCAGCAGCACACCATCCTCACCATAAAAATTGTTGTTGGTGAACCACTTTTCCCTCCTGAGATGCCAGATGGTTGACCTGAATCGCCTCAATGCCACGGAAGTGATTTTCCATGGCACCTCTGAACTCCTCCCATGCCCGAGTTTTTGCCTCAGTTACCACCCGAGCCGCAATCTGCTTAGACTGCCAGTACCCATCAGCTGCTCCCGGAGTCCCACAGGCCAAAAAAGCCCAATAGGCCTCCTTCTTCCGCCTGATAGCATCCCTCAATGCCAATGTCCACCATTGTTTTGAGGGCTGCTGCCATGACAGGCACCGACAACCTTGCTGCCATAGGTCCAGTAAGCCGCCTTGACAGTGGAGGCATGGAACATGGCCCACTCAGACTCAATGTTCCCCACCTCCCCTGGAATGTGTTAAAGAGGTGTGAGTTAAAGCTCAGTCTGACAGGAGACTCTGCCAGACGTTCCCAGCAGACCTTCACTATATGTTTGGGTCTGCCAGGTCTGACCTGCATCCTCCTTCACCATTGGAGCCAACTCACCAGGTAGTGATCAGTTGACATCTCCACCCCTCCCTTCACCCAAGTGTTCAAGACATGTGGCCGCAGATCAAATGAAGCAACAACAAAGTCAGTCATCAAACTGCGGCCTAAGGTGTCCTGGTGCCAAGAGCACATACGGACACCCATATGCTTGAACATTGTGTTTGTTATGGACAATCCTTGATGAGCAAAGAAGTCCAACAACAAAAAAAAAACACTCGGATTCACATCGAGGGAGCAATTCCTCCCAACCACACCACTTCAGTTCTCACTGTCATAGCCCACGTGAGCGTTGAAGTCCCCCAGCAGAACAACAAAGTTCCCATCAGGAGAGCTCTCCAGCACTCCCTCCAAGGACTAGAAAAAGGGTGGGTAATCTGAACTGTTGTTAGGCACATAAGCACAAACAACAGTCAGAACCCATCCCCCCACACGTAGGTGAAGGGAGGCTACCCTCTCATTCACTGTGGTGAACCCCAATGTACAGGCACCAAGATGGAGGGCAATAATTATGCCTGTCCCTACTTGGCGCCTTTCAACATGGGTAACTCCAGAGTAAAACAGTGTCCGACCCCTCTGAAGGAGACTGGTTCCAGAGCCAGAGCAATGTTTCAAGGTGAGTCCAACTATATCTAGTCGGAACCTCTCTAACTACCCATCACACACTGCACCTGACCCATTTGGCCCCTCCCACAGGTGATGAGCCCAATGACCCGTGGCGGGGGAACACTAAGTCAATTTATGGTACTTGTCATAAGGGGTCTTTGGGCTGCACTTTGTCTGATCCCTCACCTAGGACCTATTTGCCTTGGGTGAGCCTACCGGGGGCATAAAGCCCCTGACAACATAGCTCCTGGAACATTGGGGTACTCAAACCCCTCCACCACGAGAAGGTGGCAGCCCAGGGAGGTGGCAGCCCAGGGAAGGTATTCTTTTTCATTTTTATTTTATTTTTATTTTGTTTGCAGCCCTGACAGCCTTAAAATCTTTTTTTTTTTTTTTGGAAAGCCGGTCCTTTTGTTGGTATGTTTCTAGAAGTTTATAAACAAAATTGGCAAATGAACACAAAAAACTCACATGCAGGACTGCTCACCTTTTATGTCAGTGAGAAATAAACACTCTTAGCTTAATTAAAGATTCTCTCTAAGATCCCATTTTCTTTAATACATCTTTTTCCATGTTAGTCACAATTTTAGCACACTATCCAAATTTTTTGGCAATAGGACAAGGATAAAACAAGACCAAATGTCCAAAGCTGGTCCAATATTGTTTTGTTGTTTATTATTCAAGGTTTTAAGTGGTATGTGTGGCATATGTAATGAGAAACAAAGTTAGGTATCTTGTGTTCACATATTGAAGACTGAAAACTAAGTTTTGAAAATTTTGTTTTTCCAACAAAAATATACATTTGCATGTAAAACATTGCCATTGCAACAGAAAATGTATCTAGTGTTGTTGTGGTATCAGTAAGAACCTAAACATTTCAATATAAAATTAAAAAAGTAAAAATTTTAAAATGATGGAAAAAAAATACAATGGTGAGTGACGGTACTCTGTCAGCATTTTCTGTGGTAGGTAAGGCAAAGTGATGTGTTCAGCAAATGGTAGTATTTTAATGTGTCGCATGATGCATGTTTACCATCTTAAATTGTCTTCCTGTAAAGGCTTGCTCATATGCTATGGCTAAAAAAGTCTAAATATAGTCAAAAATTATTCAAATCAAACTTCAAAGTACTGGGAGCTATTACAGGAAATGTCAGGCTTATGACATTTAAAGGGGCTGTATTTTAGACTAAATACAATTGCCATCAGGTTAAAGTTTCTTATTTTGTGTTGGAGCAAGTTTTACTGAACTAGGTATTTATCAGTGCCTGTAGCAGGATGATCACCAGTCACTTAAGCTTTATTGGTTTTCACTTTGAAAAACAGTTTTTCTGTTTCATAAGCTTTTTTTCATGTACCATAAATGAAGTATTTCAGAATCAACTGATGGCTACTAAATGGTGTTTCTGAACTGTACTTTTCTCAAATATATATTAGTAGTTGTAGAATTACTATTCACCACAAAGATTGATTTCATTTTTTTTTTTTTTTTTCTACAGGCTCAGTGACACTCATATTTTGAGAGAAATTCTTGCAATTGATGATATATAGTGTTCCACATAAAACCCAGACTGACAGCAAGCTGTGGTAATGCCTCTCATTTCCCTTTCCTTTCTTCTCATTCTTTCCTCTCATTCTCACGTTCTTCTCATGACAGCAGGTCCATGTTCTGCTGACAGGACCCATTTTGGTTTCCCATAGAGATAATGTTAATGGGAGACAGATCTCTCTTCCCATGGAACCCATAAAAAACTGGGACAAGCAGAAGGGAGAGGACTCATTGCACTGTGATTTTTAACACCATTTGATATGGTCATTGCTTGGCAACCTTAACTTTGATGCCAAAAAATTGCTAGAATGGAGCCACTTAAGAAATTACACATAAATATATACCAGCATATTCTTTCAAGAATACCTTATGAACGTCTACATTTGAGTTTTTTTGCTGTTAAGTAGATTTTATTGTCTGGGGTATGCAAACACATCAATGGCGCCCCCCCATGGCCCCACCCACATTCCCCAGGTTTAATATGTCCACACAGAACATTATTTATGCACTTATACAATACAGTAGATCTAGTATTCTCAGTGGTGATTGACTTGCCATGATTGCCTGCACTAATTTTCCCAAAAAAGGACACAGTAAAAAGTGGTGATCAGAAATTAAAACCATCATTGCATTATGGTTGCCTCCCTAATTAAATTATTCCTACCTGATGCCATCACTTGTTTCCTCTATAGCAGATGCCACCATCAACCTCATGTCTGTCTCCTTCACTCCTTGTTTGTGGTGTTCTCCACTAAGTCATATGGTCAAAAAAGCATTATGAATTAGTTATAAAAGAAAATTACAAATCTTAACACAGTTTTTAAAAATAATGTTTAAAAATAATTACTTGGGAGTAAGTAGTTGTTTCTAGACTCCATCTATTATTAGACCAACCTGTTGCCTTCACCTGTCTGTCCTGATTCTTCCTCTGTCTTCTTCTCTTCTTTTTCTCCATCTTTACAGCTGAATGACATGAAGCATAGGTTTAAAAATTACAGTAGTAAAACCACATAAAAAAACTTTAATTTTAAATGGTATCCTTGTAGGATAAGAGTTACTGACTGGATGCTGCATCTGATCAGACTTATCAGATACATCATAACACCACTGTA
>JARVJO010000330.1:2111556-2125723 GCA_031762555.1 Cynodonichthys magdalenae
ATTCACAGACGGTTTTGAAAATGAAGGAGTGCTTATGATCAGGAAACTTGAACAAGTACTTCTAACAGGAGTCACAGTTGATGATGTTTTGCTTCAGTACCCAGAAGTGAACAGAACTTCTCTTCAAGTGCAGTTAGCAATGTTTAAGTCCAAGTATAAATATCAGTCAAGCACTGAAGCTGCTTCCATTCTGCGAGGAATGTTGCCAGAGGTCTGGGGTCTTTTTGAACAAGTGGAAATACTTGTGTGGTTGCTTCTTATTGTGCCTGCTTCCTCTGCTGAGGCTGAGAGAAACTTCAGTAGTCTTCGAAGGTTAAAAACCTGGCTTCGCAGCACAATGACACGGTCTCGACTCAACAGTGTTGCTGTGTGTCATATTCACAAAGATAAATTGGACAAAATAAATAAGAGAGAAATTGCTAAGCAATTTATTGCGGCCAATGAGAGGCGCAGAATCACATTTGGGTGCTTTACGTCGGTGAGATCAGTGTACTGCTACATACAGTATATGTACATGTGGGAGGCTTCTGAATTCTAAGATAGAGGTTTAAGTATATAGCCATTTATTGCCCTATCCCACATACATTTGTATATTTCATTCTGTTCTTCATATATCTTGCCCCCAGACAAACATTAACATCAGTTATTTAACTGTAGAAAATAAACAACAAAGAGCGTTTTTCATATATATATATATATATATATACACACACACACACACACTTATGTTGTGGTTGTGTTATTGTTTCTACTTTGGTCCAAAGTAACTGATTGTTTTTTTCATAATATAGTTAATCAAGAGAAGATTGCTTGTTCAAAAGCAAAAATTGACATAAATGTTTAAATGTGTAGTTTATATTTAGATATATATATTTTTATTTATTATCTTTTATTTTCAGATATTACTTGACTACTGAAATTTTTGTGTTCTTAAAAGGCAGCAAGTATAGGTCATGTAATTTTTCTTTATTTTAAATAGTTTTACACATCTGTGTGGTCACATTTGTCTGAAATGTTGATGTGTTTAGTGCTGTGTCAATTTCTTTGTTCACGACATTAAATTAAACTATGTGGCCTATTACCCTGGTATCTTATTTACATTCCATTTTATGTGCTAAGTAACAGTTTGCTGACAGAAAAGGTCTTTCATTGAACATTTCATGTTCAGCGTTGCCATTTGGAACTTAATTAATTGGCTTCTATAGATGTTTGAGGGCATTTGTGTCAACTCAACCAGAGTTTGGCAGCTAATTCTTTAGATTTTGTTAGTATATAGTTTAAATAACTAAAGTGTGTCCCCTGGTGCTGTACAATGGCTGTTATTTGTTTTTAGCCACCGAGGACAGATGCGATTGAATGAGAGAGGATGAGAAATTACTCAATAGATCTCTGAAAAATTTGTCCCCCTCACTTCTGAGATGGTGATTACGAACTTGGGTGTACAGCCACATGGCAAGAGACAACACACCACACACGAAAAGATTTCTTTCATGAATGTTCAGATGTGAAATCACGCAAAAATTTAGATGTCAGAAGAAAGATTTTGCGTGATCTCCAGAGAGACTATTTTTACCAGAGGATCGTCCAGCGAACTTTCTTGTGAGTCAAGACAGTTTTTGTCTGCTGTGATTCTCCTCCATGTTTACATTACCTCGTTTTCTGATTGGCTGCACATCTATTCAACAGGCTGCAGCTTGTTTGTTCTCAGGTGAATGCAACATACGCTGTGATATCGGGCCAAAAAATTAAACATGTTTAATATCCCCGATTTGAGGTCCCGATGTCCTTCGAAGCTGACTAGATCACTCTTAACTCACCACCCACGGCAGAAATATCTGCTATGATTATCTTTAGAGCCATCACAATAATCTGGACGTCCTTAGGATTGTCGGGTCAGAATTCAGCACAATTATTCTGCTATGTGATGCAGCCCTTAGACCCATAACATCTTACAGTGACAAATTTTCATCAGATGAAAAAGATTAGCTTTCTGAAGATCAAACATCTCAACTCTGTAATAACCTAGATATTTACCAACTTTTAGCCTCTGTGGACATTCTCTTACCTCTGTCCTGATTAACCAGCAGTACTGTAAATGATGTAAATAAATTAGAGGACTGAGGTAGCTTTGCGGTCAGTGCTGCAATCTAATCATCCAGAGGTTAGTGGGTTTGAATCCAGATTCTGTCAGGAAAAGCATCTGGTGTAAAAAAAAAAATAGCTAAATCTTTCATGGGAGTTCACTTCAATCAACTTTAATCAAATTGAGGTTTTTTGGGTTTTTTTGTAATTAGCTCTGCCTATTTTTACCAATACCTTCTAAAATCTAATAGATAAGGATTTTTCTGATTGAGTCTAAGTCCACCATTGGTCTCTGGATTTTAAAGTGTTCAACTGGAAGACCAAGGTAAATCGTTTTCCGATCTCACTCAGTACTCTATCCCTCCTGGATGTGTGTTTTGTTCATTGCTTAATTCATTTTTACCATATGACTGTAGTGTACACCCAGGCAAGATGGAAACCTAATCATTGAGTCTGCCAATTGCACTCCCGCTGTAGGAAATAAATTGATGTGCAGACAGAAAATCAAGTTGCTTCAAGCCCAGCATTGAGACAATATCGTGGAGCTCAGTGTCAACAGTGAGTGTAGAGAGCATTAAGCTCCTCAAAGAGCTGGAATCGATTACCTCACCTAGCTGAAGAACACCAGTGGGACACTGAAGGATGCTCAACAGAGGCTTTCTGAAAAAATTAAAACCGGATTTATACTCTAAACTTTCACAATGTTTCTGTAGAGCCATGGTTGAGAGTGTGCTGAAGATTTTCTTTCGTTATAACTTACTTCGGACCAAGCTGATGAAATAATCATACAGAAGCTTGTGAGACAAAAGTAACAACAAGCAAAAAACAAAAAACAAAAAAACAGGATCTTACTCACCCATTTTCAATAAATATTCAAGAGCTACTGTATGGATAAATGACCATGATTGGATATATGGATAAATGAAAAATTAGGAGTAAGAATCGCACAAAAACTTTCATTAGTCTTTATTGGTTTCCAAGTACCCACTGATGAATCCATCTGTTTGATAAAGACATCTGTCTGTCTTTTACCTTCTGTTTTGCCTCTTTTCCATCTCTTGTTTCATCACAGCTGTCCACTTTGCACACATCCCAGCCCACTCTCCCTGTGCTCCCGCCTGCTTTTTTCTCTGTCATTTTAACCCTCACTCTCTGTCTGTGCCTGTCGGTCCTTGTCCTCCACTCTGTTAATTTTTCTTTCTTTCATCACAGCTCTGTTTTTTTGCCGAGGTGAACGTTGATGGCCGCTATACTTTCTCCCAGCCTTTTTTACCCTCAGCAGGCCTTACAAATCATCCGTCCTGCAGCATATCGTTTTCATCTTTTGCTTCCTCACCTGGTCCGAATCAGCCAACACATCATGGCTGAAATGTGGTGTGCACAACAACACAAAGATTTTTTTTTTCTTTTCAGACCTCAATGCTGCCACCATGCTGCTGTCATTATCAGGACATTTTCTGGTCAGTCAGGAATGACACCCTACACTCTCACCACCACTTTTGCCACAAGGGAGAGTTTTAACAACATTATGAAACATATAGTGTGAAAATAAAAGTGACTCAGTAACTGTAGTTATTTTGGTAAAATACTGTGTGGATATTAGACTGGTTGCAAGCAGTGGTGAAACTTATTAAACAGGAATTATTTCTTGTTTCTTACAGCCAGCTCAAAGGAAATCTAAGGGTATCAACTTAAGAATGCTGTGTAGCTAAAACATCCAATTTTTTATCTGTTATATTTTACACTGTTTACTTTGATGAAATATAATATTAACATATTGTAGGTAATACTTTTGAACAATCTCAGTTTGAGGAAAATAGTTTAATTTTGACTGGAATAAGCTAACAGATAGTCTGAGTGGATTTCTGCTGCCTTAAAGAAAACTTTGATCCCAAAAGTTTGTGCAAAATTTAACACTATAATCACATACAATGGTTATTTCATCAGGAATATGATATTCCTAAGATGAGTACTGCAGGTTGCTTCTGCTAATGTTTGCTCTTGCATCAACCACGGGGTTTTATCTAAATAACAGGGAAATACAAAACTGACTGAAATAAAGTTAAAAAAAATATAAAATGAAAACAAGCTTATGTATGAACTGTTATAAAAATTAAAGCTTTAACATTTTATGATGGCAGCGATCCACTTTGGTTTGATACTTTTTGGACTAGCCACTATTTCTGTAACAAACTTCACACTCATCACATTCCTCATATGTTTGAGATAAATCCTAGTTGGTAAATCTGTGTAAAAAATTAATAGTATGGCGAGTGGTATGAGTTCTAGAAGTTATGGGATATAATTGTCTCTGTCTTGTCTTTAAAAAGACTGATCCAGTGTTCCTTGTGATAAAACAGATAATAAACAAATGCAGCTTCAATTTTGTTTAGATAATTTAACCATATTTGTTATTTAGATACTTTCTATGAAGAAAACTGAATCAGTCTTGTGAAAAAAATTGTTTCATCAGACGTGGGCTTACTTTATTCAGTGACCAGCTGACTGTTAGTTAAAACCCTGATTCTGGATGGGATGTGTACAGCTCTGAGAAATTGGAATGTGTTGCTTCATCTGAACACCACATCAAATTAACTTTTTCTTTTATGAAGAAAATGAATTTAACAGGTGTTTCATTATAATAACATGATTAAACATGAGGTTACCTGGGATCACATGACCATTTTAAAAATGCACCCAAATTACATAGTAAACAAATGTGCAAATATGTATTTCCCATACTGTAAGTTTGAGTTAGAGTTTGCTGTTCATTCAGTGATTTTTAACATTTTTATCAGCATCATGATAGGTTGGCATGATTTTCTTAGCTGCATCCTAATGCAGTCCAAGAGAAGTGGGCGTATAGAGAATGGTGATGTTGTAAGAAAGGATCCCTTGGACCTAAAATACCAGAAAAAAATGCCTTCAAATTGAAAGAAATCTGGAATAATCTAGTCCCTTTTAATAGGTTGCATTATGGGTGTAGCAGAGTTATCCCCAGTGTGAAGGGAACCTATCCTGATTCAATAGCTGTGCATCTTTTGGGGATCTCATGAAACAACCCAGCATAGGAATAAGTGGAAAACTGCTAAGTGCTCCATGACACAGATCTATGCCTATCTTGCTCAGACATTCATCGTCTTCCCAGGAGTTCTGTCAGCTAGACATCTGAGTAGATGAGAACATTCTCTGTGTGCCATGTCTGTCTGCTATGGTTAGAGTTTCAGTTATTTTCCTCTTTTAAAAATACAGCCAGCAAAAACACATGACATCCTTTTTAAAAGTTTGGAATTCAGAATAAAAAAAAATATTTTTCTCCCTCTTTCTCTCAGTTTGGATTGTAATAGATCCATCAATGTCGGCTTCCTAGTTAGAGCCAATTATTCTGCCCGGCAACGATTTGAAGACTTTCATGTGAATGGGTATCCTCTTATGTTATAATGGGAACTGCAATCATGATCAGAGTCAGAATGGTGGATGACATGCTGCCATAAAGCCCTCTGGAGCAGATGCTGGCAGAGAATGGTATTCGTACAAATACACACCATACATGTAAAATTTGTGAATACATTCTTGCAGGCAACCTACCTACACAGTGATGACACACCTTATGGCTCTCTTCCTGTCATTCTTCATATCATATTGGCCCACCATCAGTGGCAATATTTCCCTCCAGGACAGGGATAGATCTGGACACAGAGTTTATAGTGAGGTAAAATGATCCTGTCAGTCCCAATCCAAACTCAAATCTATTCATTACTGTCTCCAAAGCAAAGCCGAGAGGCATTGATGGCTGTCTGGTTGGCATGCACACTGTACAATTTGGAAGATGTTGCAGGAACCAAAAAGCATTCCAGTATTAAACTCCTTCACACATAGTAAAACAAGAAAGTCCAAATTGTAATGCTATTAGAGAAATGGTAACAATTAATACACCATAAATACATGCAAAACCTTAAATCCTGGAGGGATATAAAGCTGTGATAATGGGGATATGCCTAAACACAGTCACCAAACAAATTGTAGTAGGAAAAGTCCACAGTGTACTGCAAATGAACCAAAAAAGCTGAAAATCACAATACGTTTTTTGACAAATCTGAATAATTTTCTCCATATTAATTATTACACTTAGTTATTACATTTATTTTGTTATATTTAATTGGAATTAGTGTCCAGGATTATACAGACAGGATGTTGTCCCTTAAAAAGATAGGAAATCTTCCTGTTTCTTGATTGGATTAGGACATAGAAACTGGTGAAGTTTGGTAGCTTCAGGTAAACATGAAGGCTATGTACAGAACTCCAACTCCAATCATGCCAGGAAATGATCTTCCAATGGTGAGCAAGAGTAGATGAAACAACAAGAATAAGGAAATAAAACTGTTTCATTGTAAATGTTTTTAGGCTTTAATTGTTTTATTCTTAAAAAAGGGTAAATCATTTTTATAGTTATTTCCTCAGAAGTATGACTTCTGTATTTTTCTGTCTTGTTATCTTTCTGAAAACAACAAATCCATGAAATGCTTGCTAAAATAAAAAAAAGAAGAAACATCACAAACAAAAGGAGTAAAAAAATCTAATTAAAATATTGCATGGTATTTTTACTGACCATTTTCAGCATTTTTGACTCCCTCTGCTTTGATCTAAATGCATTTTTAAAAACAAAGCAAATCAAGAATTGAAATTTTCTTGCGACATGCAGTGATGTTTTTATCTTTAAAAGGATGGTGTGGCACTAAATACTTTACTTTTATATTGACATGTAATGTGGCCCACACAAACAAAAACACAAACAACTGTTTGTGTGTGTTATCATCTGAGACTGAAGAGGACAGGGTTATAACTCAGTGGCTGGACATCTGTCCTCTTTTTGTGTCCAGCTATATCAGGGTTACATTAAAAATTCAATCTCAACAAAATCATCTCTGATCACTCAAATGGTGACCATGACAGCGTCACAGACATATCAACAGCTACAAACCCACATGTAAAACACAAAGAGAAAAAAAAATTGTTTTGTTTTTTGTTGTTTGTTTTGCATTGTCATGATGATTTACTAGTTTACAGTCTCAGTAAAGACGTCCTTTTTATGCCCAGCTTCACAGAGTTGTGAAAACTGACCCCTATTGCTTTTCTTAGTTTTAACATCCTCTCAGAGAGACCCTTCTGTTCAGTGTAGAACTGTCATCTACCCTCCAAAGCAGACACATTAATATATATTGTATATATCAGCATAGAAAACAAAGCCTCCTTGGTTTTTATACATGTTATTGCCAAAAGTATTTGCTCACCCATCCAAATGACCAGTACACAAAGTAAGGTCCATAAAGACATGGATGGCAGAGAGGTAGATTGGCAGCACGACAGCTCAGTGGTTAGCACTGACGTCTCACAGCAAGAAGGTCCTGGGTTTGATCACCAGTTCGGTCTTGCCTGGTCAAACAACGGATTAAAAAAAAAAGTCTGGTGTGGATGAACTTGACTGGCCTGCACAGGGTCCTGACCTCAGCGTGATAGAACACCTTTGGGATGAATAGAGCATAAACTGAGAACCAGGCGTTCTTGACCTCAAAAATGCACTTCTGGAAGAATGGTCAATAATCCCCATAAACACACTCCTAAACCTTGTGGACAGCCTTGCCAGAAGAGTTGAAGCTGTTCTACCTGCAAAGGGTAGACCAATGTCATTTTGAACCCTATGGATTAGGAATGGGATGTCACTTAAGCTTATAAGTGAGTCAAGGCAGGTGAGCTAATATTCTTGGGAATATAATGTATGTCTGCTTTAAAAAAATACAGCCTCGTGGGGACCAAATCCCGGTCCCCATGGGTACAGATGCTGAATTTGGGCAAAAATACCAGAGGAGCTAAACACCAGCTACTGGTTGACAGAACAACTGCCCGTATATGCAAAGCCAGACAAACAAACCTGTGCACTGCCTGGATTGATTACAAGAAAGTCCTTAACTCAATGTCACACACATGGATCCTGGAATGCCTGAAGCTGTACAAGGTCAACAACACTCTGAGGGTATTCATTGCAAACTCTGTGAGGCTGTGGAAAACCACCCTTGGGGCCAATTGCCAGCCAATTGTGCAAATCTCCATCAAATGTGAAATATACCAAGGAGATGCTCTGTTCCCACTGCTGTTCTACATAAACCTGAACTCCCTCAGTTAAATAATCAACAAGACAGTTTAAATGGAGCCACTAAAAGTCCCCTCCTCTACATAGATGACATCAAGCTGTATGTTAAGAGTGAGCGAGATACTGACTTACTGATCCAAACCACAAAGACCTAAAGCAGGGACATCAAAATGTCATTTGGGCTGGAGAAATGTGGCCAGATGGTAACAAGGAGAGGGACAGTAGTCCACATGGAGGGAATTGCACTCGCAGAAGGGAGAATAACAGATTTTGTGAAGAGTTAAAAGTACCTTGAAATACCACAGGCAAATGGCAACCATGAATAGCCCACAAGGAAAGCAGCAACAGCCAAATACTTGTAACGAGTAAGGCAAGCTCTGAGAAGTCAGCTTAATGGCAAAAATTAGGGCTGGGCAATCAAGAACTATGTTTTGCCAGTAATCAGATACTCTTCTGGGATAATAAGCTGGCCAAAGGAAGAAATACAGATTAATGATGTTAAAACACAAAAGCTGCTCCCCATGCATGGTGGATTCCACCCCAAATCCAGTATCCATGGGCTATACACTAAGAGCACAGAAGAAGGCAGAGACCTAGTGAGCATCAGAGCCAGCATCCAAGGTAATTTACCTAAGCTCCAAGAATACATCAGGAAGATGGCTCCGAAAAACAAAGTGCACAGTGAATGTCTCAGACAATAGAAACTGAAAGACAAGGAGCTGAATGATCCACGATTGGAAGAACAACTCCTGTATGGGATGTACCACGGACAGTGGCTGATATGACCAAATCCTACTGATGGCTGAAGAATGCAGGACCAAAGGACAGCACAGAAACATTGATCATGGTAGCACAGGAGTAGGCCCTGAGCAAAAGAATTGAGACACAGATCAACCATACCAGGCAATATCCCAAGTGAACGCTGTGCAAAGAGGCCCCAGAAACAAGCCAGCATCTCACAGCAGGGTGTAAGATATGAGCAGAAAAGGAATACATGGAACACCATAACCATGTGGCTGGTATAGTGTACAAAGATCTGTGCAGAGTATGAACTGGAGACCCCCAGGTCAAAGTAGGAATCACCTCCAAAGATGGCGGAGAATAACCAAGCTAAAATCCTGTGGGACTTCCAGATTCAAACAGACAAGATGGTAATGGCCAGACATCTGGATATTGTGAATATTGATAAGCAGCAGAAAACAGTTCTCCATAAAGATCAGCTGTCTTCACCTCACATGCTACAAAATCCAGGCAATAAATGGTAACCTATTTAGCACTTTATCAAGTCTGTATGGATTCCATAGCACTTTACACTTCATTCACCCATTCATACACACATTCACACACTGATGGTGGTAAGCTACAATGTAGCTAAAGCTAGATTTAGACTTTGGTTAATTTCTACAACCTAATCTCAAACCTAACCTAAACTCAATATACACCTTTGTCCTAAATCTAACCCACCAATGACATTTCCCCACAAGTCAGTGTGTTTGTATGCCAAAAATTGCTTCCACATAGTAGGGACACACACACACACATCCTTGTACTTGCCTTAAACTAAGAACATTATTGACATCTTGACTTCCATTCATTTTTGTAACTGTTTTTATGTCTAACCCAGATATTTTCCCTAAAACTAACCATTACTAGTATATTCATAACCCTAACCTGAACCAAAACTTAATTCACACCATACCTCTAAACCTAACTAGTAAAGCGCAGTAGCTGCAAATAAAGTGAGGACATTGACGTAAAGAGAGGACCTTTTCAAAGACCTCACTTTGATAGTAACTATGGTGCAAATGGTCCTCACTCTGTAGTAGAAACAAGTACACACACACACACACACACATTCATATTAATGCCCTTTGAAGTTTCAGTGGAAGTTCAAAAATTCTGGTTTTATTTTGCTCTACTCTAAAGTCTGTCAATGGACATTAGGACTTAAAAAAAGACAACATCTAAAACACGGAGAAATTTATAAAATTAGGTTCATACTTATGAAGGTAAAAGGAAATTTTGCAAGAATAGAATTTCTGAATATTTATCAAATTTGTGGCAAGATGTGCATTCTTCGTTTATTTACCTCTTCACTGTATTGTGAGGACACAAAACTAATGTTCTGTGTGTAGAATTAAAAACAGATTCATGTTAAGCAAACTGGCAGTTAGACTTCAACTGAGGGCCTTAAAAGTTCTGACTTCCTCTTCAGTCACATCGAAACAATATCCAATCAGCCTTTCTCCTTTCATATTGTGTTTGAGAAATGAAAGGTGAAGACAGCCGGATCTGCTCCAGAAGCTGTGTGGCAGATGTAGACAGAGAATAATACAGAAAAAAAAGTTGTATCCAATGAAAGGAAAAAAAGAAAAAAAAAAAAAACATTTCCTGTCTGAATCATTATTAGAATGTTCAGAAATACTTAGAGGCAACACCTTGATCTACAACTAAAAAGATGTGATATTCTGTAATTTTGACAAACTTACTAAACAGTCAGTAAACCAAAATTATTTTCATTATCTTTTTAATATGAAACTATTTTAAACATCAATTTGAGATATATCTAGACATTTATTTTTTTTTCAATTTTAAATACTTATAATGTCGCTGAAAAATCCTGAGGTGAAAGGCTATGATATGACTTAAAATTTGAACAGGGCAATTGCATTATTTTCCCTTTTTTACTATATAATATTCTTTTGCATGCAAAGTCACAATGATGGACTCAGAATTCCACTGGAAAATTCAACAACTCTGCATTCAAAGTAAATTTGGCTAGAACAATAAAATGGTCATCTATAAAACTTTTATAATTACACCCAATGTTTTATGGCCAAAAAATAGTTTTAAAAGTTCAACACTTGTGTATAAATAATTTACCAATAACCCTTTGAAATGTATGAGAAGGACCTTTCCTGCCAGCTGTCTGTTTTGGAGCAGGCTGTGCCTGTAAATGTCCATTATGTTTGGATCAACATGACTCACAGTCAATAGTAGTTTATTGTCTCTAAGATTGGGTCTAAAAAGCTGTTATTCTCATAGAAATGTTGTTTTAATCAGTCTTCTTCAAACTGACAATTTGCTCAAAATGTACAATTTCACAACATAAAAATTGAGAAGTTTAAATGATGTCAAATGGGAGTTTATACAAAATGTGTCTGAAACATGTTCAGAACAGTATTTGCACTTTTGTTTATCTGTATAAACATGTTCTGATCAGTTTGTTTCCGTGCCTTATCCATGCTCATCTGTTCTATACCCACCTGCACCTGATTCTGGTTGGGGGGGGGGGGGGGCAGCTGCGGCTGAGTGGGTAGGGGAGTTGTTCTCTAATGCGAGAGTTAGCAGTTCTATTCTTCCACCGTTCAGCCACATGTCTGTTCTCAGGCAAGACAGTTAACCCCCACTGCCTCTGATGTGTGTCCCATCAGTGAATGAATGTGATTTATAGCACTGACTAGCAGTGGCGGATCTAGGATTTTTCTGAGTAAGGGGCCACTATATTGAAAGAGGGTCCAAATATTTGTTCAGCATCCTTTCACACAAATCCACAGTTTTGGTAAGGTATACTTTTAACTAATCACACATGTTCAAACACAGATATGTACAGTAATGTATTAAAAAAAATAAAAAGCTTGCACAGTAAATTCTTTTTACCAGTTTTACACACATTTTTATTGTACAAAGATAAAATACTTTCAAACACATAGCATTTGAGAAAATCTAGTCATCATTTGTCAGTTGAAAGACCTTTTCTGCAGGATTGTTCAAATTTTTTTAAAAACAGAAGGCTTTATAAACTTCACTCATGCTGGACTTTTCTATTTGACTCATTAGCGCCACTAGTGTTTGGATATGGAACTGCAGCCACTATCATCGCTCCCAGGTAAAGGACAGTTGAGTGACAGGACAGGGGCACTTTAGGGGGCCAATCAGATTTCAGCTGGGGCCAATGCCCCTAGAACCGCCCCTGCTGACTAGTCTCTATAGGATTATTTATATAGATTAGCTTTGTAGAGAAATGTAATAGAGTGCTGTGTGGATGGGTAAATGAGGACACAGATTGTAGTGTAAAGCACTTTAAGTATCCTGGTTGGATAGAAAAGCTTTATATAAGTACAGTCCATTTACCATTGGTCTCTGTACAGGTGTTTTTTGTTTGGCTTGTTAAGTTTGTCTTTTTATTCTCCATTGGTATGTCTGTTCCTCAGTTTGCATTGTACGCTGTGCATGTCAGTCATTAGTTTTGCACTAGTGACTTTTTTCTTTTTTCTTAAGTTTATCCACAAGTTTCTGTAAAAGTGTATGGAGGCTGCCATGACAGTTACTAGTCCTGCCCAGAGCCCTCACAACTGTTCCGTAATTCCGGTGTGCATGAAATTCCTTCATTCAGAAAATTATCCAGATCTTGATCTAGGTTTAGGATAAGGGCTACCAAATGCGGCTTTTCTGAACCACAGTGAGTCAAACAGCTTCCAGTAATATCAACTAAAACCCTGAATCTGTGCCTGGTGAGTTAAATTGTAAATGTTGTGTGTCCCTTTCACGATTTAATTGTGCAGTTCTTTGTTTTTACTAAATGAAAGCCTACGGTGAATGGCATTAGCATCAGCGCTAGCTACTGTTAGCCATGTTGTTTGTTAGCATGTTATTTGCAGCTAAGTCTTAAATTTAAAGAAATATTATGCCTATGGTTAGTAGCCACATGTTGGCAAAACTATATAATTTTTCCCCCTTTGGAAAAGAAAAAAAACAATCAAAAAACTATATAAATGTCTTAATTCAACTGTCTCAGTTCTGAGTAAGCTCGGAATAATAAACAATCCTCTTCCCAAATACATGCTAAAATTTTTGGTTTACATCATGGCAGGGTTAAAAGACAAGATTAGCCCCCAGGGGTTTGTTTTAATAAAATATATGCTGAGTTATTAGAGGCAGTTTATTTATTTTTGTTTATCATTTATTTAAAATGACTGCAGCTGTATGAGACCCTCCAGTTCATCTCTAAAAGCTGCAAGCAAACTACCACACATCTAATTTTATGTTTAGAATAAGGGGAAAGAAAACGTCTAATCACAACATTTTTATAAAATTATTACAATTCTGAGGGGCTTAGGAACATTTTACTTCCAAAACCGTTGACAGTTATAATTTTGCTTTTGTGTGCGTATTCAGGAAAGATGAGGTAGTTGATGTCAGTAGTAGCTAACGTCGGGACATAGCTTCAGGATCTACCCAGTCTGTGAGAAGTGACAGGTGAGCCACTGTTAAAGAATTGTTCTCGCTGCTTTCAAAGCATCCTTACAGTAAATACGCCTCTGATATGTGGCCATCTACACCAAATTTCAATGAAAAAATGCTTAGATAAACAGTGATGGTGTATCCTCGTAACAAAGTAAAGCAATTAAACAACAGTCAAGCCGAAATATGTAACCTTCGTCCGCTATGTATTATGGGTAGTGGCACGAAATCAGGAATACTGTGGATACTGTCACATAGTTTTATTTTGTTTTAGAAAGTAAAAAAATATATATATTTTAAAATTTTTGTCCTGTGTTTTATGCAAATCGACTAATTGAAGGCAAAATCACCTAATTATTCAGTGAACATGACAAATATCAGTATCAGAATTGGTGATACTAGCCATGTATTTATTTGGTATCGGATTGATACCAAAATTCCTAGGATCTCCCACAATTAACGTGTACTAGAGCTGAGATAGGAGGTTGGTTCACAGGAAGCATAGATGCACATTCCTACAGAAATAATATTTGACTAATCAACTAATCAAAAAAATAATCAACAGATTAGTGTGAAGATTGGATTCATTTCGGCCTGGTTCGGCTGATTGGTTCCCGACCTGATTGCTGGCACCTGCTGTTGATTTCCTGCTGACTTTATAAGGCAGTTCAACTGGCTGTTCGACGCTGATGC
>JARVJO010000330.1:2157038-2168276 GCA_031762555.1 Cynodonichthys magdalenae
TAAAGCTCAAAATCATAGTTTGCTGATATATATTAGTTGTCAAAATACCTTTAGTACATACATATGTTGTTAAAATTTAATTAACAGTCAAATGATCATTTTAGTGATATGTATAAAGACTGCAAAAGCTGAAAAATCTTGACGTCTGTTTGATATTAGAAGTAGCTTGAGGATTTAATTTTTTATGCTTTTTAAGCTCAAAAAAGGGGGGTCGTATTATACATGAGATCGTATTATACATGAATAAATACGGTAAGTAAAAAAAAGTGGTCAGTGAGTGTAAATCACAAATAAATTTAGCTGCTCAATATACCATCTTCACTACTCCAAATATATTTTTCACTATTTTGACTTTTTCTCTGTCCTTTCTAAAAATTAAAACATATAACACTTTATTAGGTACACCTGTCCAACTGCTTATTAACACAAAATGTTGAATCAGCCAATCACATGGCAGCAACTCAAAATTCATTTTGGCATGTAGACATGGCCAAGATGATCTGCTGCAGTTCAAACCGAGTATCAGAATGGGGGGAAAAAAGGTGATTTAAGTGACTTTGAACATGGCATGGTTGTTGGTGCCAGACGGGCTGGTCTGAGCATTTCACAAGCTGCTGATCTACTGGGATTTTCACCAACAACCATCTCTAGGGTTTACAGAGAATGGTCCGATAAAGAGGAAATATCAAGTGAGTGTCAGTTCTGTGGGCGCAAATGCCTTGTTGATGCCGGAGGTCAGAGGAGAAGGGCCAGACTGGTTCGAGTTAATAGAACGGCAACAGTAACTAAAATAACCACTCGTTACAACCGAGGTATGCAGAAGAGCATCTCTGAACACACAACACATCAAACTTTGAGGCAGATGCGCTACAACAGCAGAAGACCTCACCGGAGACCACTCCTCTCAGCTAAGAACAGGAAACTGAGGCGACAATTTGCACAGGCTTACCAAAATTGGACAACAAAAGATTGAAAAAAGGTTGCCTGGTCTGATGAGTCTCGATTTCTGCTGCGATATTTGTATGGTAGGGTCAGAATTTGGCATCAATAACATGAAAGCATAGATTCATCTTGCCTTGTATCAACAGTTCAGGCTGGTGGTGGTGCAATGGTGTAGGGGGTTATTTTTCCAGCACACTTTGGGCTCATTAGTACCAATTGAGCATTGTGTCAATGCCACAGCCTATCTGAGTACTGTTGCTGACCATGTCCATCCCTTTATGGCCACTGTGTACCCATCTTCTGATGGCTACTTCCAGCAGGATCATGCGCCATGTCATGAAGCACAAATAACCTCAGACTGGTTTCTTGAACACAACAATGAGTTCACTGTACTTGCATGGCCTCCACATTCACCAGATTTCAATCCAATAAAGCACCTTTGGGATGTGGTGGAATGGGAGATTTGCATCATGGATGTGCAGCTGACAAACCTGCAGCAACTGTGTGATGATATTATGTCAATATGGACCAGACTCTCAGAGAAATGTTTCCAGTAGCTTATTGAATATATGCCATGAAGGATTTAGGCAGTTGTGAGGCCAAAAATGAGTCCAACCCGGTAATAGCAAGGTGTATCTAACAAAGTGGTTGGTGAGTGTCTATGTGTATGTATCTCACTGTATTTGTTGATGGCGTATAAAAGGCACACAAGCCAAGACAGAGGGTGCAAAAAGACATTTTGTGGCAGAAGATCTATTGTGTAAAAGGGAGGAATGTATTTGCCCAAATAAGCCACAGAAAGATATTTTTGTATGAATTTGTGATACACAAACACTATCATGAGTACAGCTTGGCACAAGAGATGCAGAAGATACAAACACTCTCACCTACGATGATTTCCCCCTGGACATGTTGTCCTCCACAGTCCAACACATGTCATTTGTATGCCGCCTCTCCATCGGGCTGACAGAACGGCATTTGGAAACACTCATCTACTGATTACATCCCTCCTCTGCTGCCTGTTATTCCCAGACAGGTGTTTCTGCGCCCACACACACACAACCACCTACTTATACTCACACACACACTATAATTCATTATTACTGTATGCTGTATTTGCACAAAAAAGGCCCATGAATAAGCCAACAGTCTCAAATATAAATGAGCAAATTCATTCGCTGTCACCACTTGCTGGTAGATACATCTAGGCTCTTTTTCAGCTCCGTTTCAGCTACTGACGCTGTCATTACCACTTGCAGGCAAAATTTGATGGCTTAAAAACAGATCTTCTGCTCCTGAACTGATGTCTTCTCCTGACTTTTGTTAGAAAGAAATTGAGTTATGTGTGCTAAAATAAAGCATGCCCCTAACATGTAAGTTTTAGTGTGTGTGTGTTTGTGTGTGTGTGTGTGTGTGTGTGTGTGTGTGTGTGTGTATGTATGTGCACACAAGTTTATATTTCTATCTTTATTAGGGACATTCATTGACTTCCATTCATTTCCAGTAATTTCTACAGCCTAACTCTTCTTCTAATCTTCTTTAGATTGTTCATTTTTCATGTACAGTGCCCTGAGACAACGTATGTTGTGACTTGGCGCTATATAAATAAACTGAATTGAATTAACCCTGACCACCAACCCTGAGGCCAACCTCACAGGTACCTACCTGACCCTAAAACTAACCTAAACTCAATTCACACCTTAGTCCAACCAGTCTTTGGTCCCCATTAGGACTACCGATCTTGACAAGATATGTGTGTATACCAGAAACTGTCCTTAATAGGTAACAAAAACAAGTACACACCCACCCACATGTGTTTGTGTGAAATTGAGCTTACATCATCTGCTGAGTGCTGTGTTAATGTCCATGACTGCTTCTAATTCAGGTCACAAGAGAAGAATGCTTGGGTGATGCAGTGACATATAAAAGGTCATGCATGACCTGTGTATTCATGTGGAGGTTACCATCCCCATAAACTGAAACTGAGTAATGGTCATTTGATCAGTTCCAGTTTTCTACAGAACTGGACCTCATATTTCATATTAGCTATCTAAAAACTAAAAATGGTATATTCAAAAACAAAATTAAGCTTGCCATTTATAGCATGCAATGCATTTAAAACAACTTTAGCCATCTGGACAAACTAGCAAGTTTATTTGCTGATTTGTAAAGAAGTAAATTGATATTTCTGAATTTGGGTTGTTTATGGACAACAATAATGATTCAAGTTAAAGATTACTTAATAGAGCTAAAGTTTCATCTTGTTGACCATTGCTGGCAAAATCACTTCCTGTCTTACTAATGCTGAATACATTAAGTGATTTTTAAACAAGAATACACCTTACAGAAACAATGAAGATACACTAAACTTGTTTATAAGATGTTTAGGTAAGTTTCACTCAATGTATTTTTTAGATCACAATCACAATGGCAAAAGGAGGCGAGACAAGCTGAAACCTTCAATAAAGGAACTGATGAAACTGGGTTTGATCAGCTAACACAAGCCCTGGGCTTAGTCACAACAAAGTCTGCTAGATCTTTTGCAAGAGGAACAAAAAACAACATTTGCTCAGTTTGAAGATCAAATGTTTCAAATAGCAACAGACATTCTACCGAAGGACCGAAAAACATAAGATCTACCAAAAAAGTCTAAGTAAGTTGGTCTTCCTGCCAATTTCTTGCAAATTAACAACCACAAAATGCTGAACTGTGTATATCCAAACAAAGCGAGGATGGGGAACTGCAAGAAGAAAATAAACTATTAACATATAAATATAAAAATAAATATCTTAAATTCAAGAGAAGTTATTGTAAAGTTGCACTATTTTATGAGTGAACTACTTTCAAACCAAGCCACTTCTGGAGGTCAAAAAACCAGTCTCCCACTTTGTGAGGTTATGTCCTTGAACCATTCAACTCTTACCACTGTCAGGTTGCTCTATGACACAAACATCCAGATCATGGTCCTCAGGTAAGGGTACCTCTCAACCCACAGCATCTAGTTCTTTATGTCCAATCTTAAACCTACAAAACGCTGACCCACACCTTTAGCTACTCACCCACCCTTAAGAACTTCCTTACCCCTGATGTCCTGCCCCCTACACAACAGATCCTGCCCACTTTCCACCAGGACCTGCTCAGAGGACTATAAATCCCAATAAACCAAAGTCCCTCTTTACAGTCTAACTCAGGCCAACAGACAACACTTAGGTAAAATCACACAAAACATCTGAACTTTGAAGTAGTTACTGGTGTTGCAATCATAATTCAAACATACCTCCAGAATATAGATTTTTGTATATAACTATTTACTTAGGCTATAAAAGGGAACTTCTGCAGATGGATTATCATTGTTCATTTTGTGCCTTTTTTTTCCCTAAAAAGTTACTATAGACAGAATCTGATAAAAGTGTTGTTATTTTATTTATCTTTGGGTTTTGAAATTTTTTTTCAGAATGCACATCATCTGTTGAAACTAAATTTGTTTTAAGAAGTTTAATGGTATTTTGAGCAAATCTAAACATTGCCTTATCAGTAAACTAATTTACCTAGCTTATCCTCCTTTACTTATGTTATTGTTCATGTTCTTTCTGTTCCTAATAATATTTTTTTAAACAATGTAATACCAAGAGCATAATATGCTACACCTTGTGGTAAAATCTAAACCATTTAAATTCCTGAGAAATTAATACTTTAAGAAAAAAAAATGAATACCGCAGCAAATATCTGAGGAGTGTTAAAAAATAATTGAGCTGGTTTAAAAAAAACTTTGGTAAATCAGCAAACAGAAAGCCACTGTTGAAGAACACTCATAAGTCTCGACTAGAGTTTGCCAAACTCTTGTCAAGAACTGACACTCTCCCATAGAGCTGGTAAAGAACCTGAGCAACAATTGTTGTAGCTCAGTCACTATCATCTCGCCTGCTGAAGCTTGGAACTCTTTCACCATTCTCCTTCTTGCACCTTCGCTCACAGATTTGTGAAGACAGTCTGCTCTTGGTAGATTTACACATGTCCCATTTTCCTTCCATTTGTCGATGATAGATTTAACAGAACTCCTGGGGATGTTCAAAGCCTTTGAAAAACTTTAGTATCCATCCTCTGACTTGTACTTTTTATTAATATTCTCTCTGGGTTGAAAGAGGACAGTCACCTTAAAGGGGTAAATATTTATGCAATCACATTTTTTACATTATACATTTTATTTCATTTTTCTGTAGAAAATTAATTTCCTTTTACGTTAAAGGAGATGATTTTATTTTTTTATATTTTAATTTTTTTGTAAAGAAAGTCAATTTATGTGACATCATTAAAAGCATAAAACACCATGGCAGCATAGGCAAAGTTAGCACAGTGACGGGGGGCACCTCTCCCTCAGATTCACCCCTTGTGTACCTCTGTGTTTTATGAAACTAGTTGATTGTCATTCTGTATTCCCTGTGAATTTAAAATGGTTGGCACAGTACATATGTTAGTAATTATGCAGGTGAACATAACTTAAATGGGCAATATCATGTAATATCAACTTTGCGCTTTTCTTAGCTTTACATCATGTTATAACATTATCCCCTCATCAAAAACATTGTCAGAGTATTGCTTTGACTCATTCATGCAAGTCTGTAAAATCCTGTAATGTCCTGTGGTAGCTATTCAGGAGAAACTGTCTGGTTGGCCCTAGAACCGCCTTGTAGGTGCAGCTCCTCCTCTAGGCTGTGCCTCCAAGCTGAGCTTCCCCATCACAGAGCACACCTCCCCCGCAACCCTTGCAGGCTATCGGCAGCAACTTAAGGAAGGTATTTGTTTAACAATGTACATTGTTGTTTATCCTTCATTTCAAATTATTCTGAATGCTTCGTACCACCCCCAGTTCAAAACTCCTATCTGCGACCCATGATGGGGGTGAATATTTTATAGGCAGTGAAGATTAGGAAATGTCTGCAGGAGAAGAAGCGAGTGGCTGCAGGAGAAAACTGAAAATGAGATTGGCCAGTTTAGATCACTTGATTGAGCAATTAGCTATTCTTTGTCATTTGTCTGAAGCCTCTGCCACGTAGGGACTCGCATCAATGATGCACACACACAGTCGCACACATAAGAGGCTTTTGTGTTTTTTGTTTTTTTTTACTTTATTAAACAAAGTGTATTTTATCCTATGCTTTCTAAATCCAGCTGGTGTGTGCTTGTGTGTATGTTACCTTTTCATTGTGTCTATTAAAGAATGGCCCAAATAAAGTCTGTAAAATACCTGCTTTTTTCTTTGTGTTCAGTTCTTGTAATTATTCATTTCTCTTTAGCAAGTCTTTTATTTTCTTGTTGAAATGTTATTTTTATCATTAGCAACAGTTTTTCCTCTTTGTGTCCAAGTTTAATGTTTTGTACCTTGCATTTCCCCTCTCAAAATGGAAAAACAGGAGGGAAAGTAACCACAATGAAGAGGGGGAAAAAAGGAACGGAAAATTAGTGCCTTTAAAACAGTGCACCATTAATTTCATTTTACTCACTCCAGTGGCTGATAAAATTTCAAACAATGCCATGCAGAGGGCCATAACTCACATTTAGCACTTTGAGTTTTGTTTCACTTCCAAACTAAAAGAAGGGTTTCACTTCCTTCTCTCTGTGAAGGCCCACTAAAACGTGTTTGATGAATTGGTCTCTGGTGGCACTCACTTATTCTCACATAAAAGACTTCATGGCTCTGGGAAAAGGAAGGAGAGAGAAGACTGGATTTTTTTCTACATGTGATGAAGTAAGACTCCATCAGGTGGACAGCTGGAGGGAGGAGGAGGGGCTTTCCAGGGAGTGAGGGGTTGGATGTGCACAACAGTCTGCTTATGTGTTTAAATCTGTGACTGAGTGCTTGTAGTGAACTGCTTTGGTGAGCGAGCGTACAAGTGGGCGTCTGCCGATTTTTGCACGTGGCTTGTGTTTGTTGAATGTTCCTTTGTGTGTGTGCGTGTGTGTGGTCACAGTTAATTGTCAGACAGGCAGTGAAGATGAATGATAGCAGCCATTCTTCGCAGACAGTGGAGAGTTCACCTGTCAACATGGGCTACCTTAAGACGGATGGACATCTGGAAGCCATTGGTGTGCAGCTGTAGGAGATGGCCATGCACCCTGCACAAACACACACAGGCACACATGTGGCTATAGAAACACATTTTAAGAGCACACATAAATGTTGAGAAAGTTGACAAGAGCCTACATAGATCTGGGACAAGGACACACTGAATGCAGGCATAAATCAAAAAGTTCTTGTTCTCCAACTCATTGAGATACATGAGCGCACCGCTAGCTAACCATGAGTCATTCTCTGCTTTGATTCCCTGTTCTTAAGTGGCTGACTGAATAGCTGGCAGGTGCTTCCATTGCTGAAAAGTAAACTGAGCTGAAAGAAAAATCTAAAGAGCACTGATGATGATGATGATGACAATGATGATGGAAACTTAAAGGAATTTAGATTATGTCCAAATAAGCAATGGACTGTCTAAACATCAGATTGACTTTGACAAATGGTAATGATTCCAAACAAAGGCAGCATTGAGCAGCGGGAACATAAGAAAAACAGTTAATGTGCTTATTATCTGTCTGTGGCACATCTTATTTTCTAATTGAAGTAGATATAGTGCCCGTCCAAAAGACACAAATAAAGATTATATAGCTGCATGACTTTCACATGTTCAGGGGCAGCTGATGAGCTACTGCTGAAGATCTTGCGAGGAGTGTGCGTAAGTAAAATGGCGGAATACTGGTAAACCTGATTCAACTCAGGTAAAACAAACCAATCATTTAAAACCAAACTTATATAAAACGTCCTAAATACTATTCACTGCCTTTCCCTTCCAATAAAACAAACTGGACGAGGAAACCTTGGTGAGTCTGGAGTGTCACGTGGAAGAGTGTTTTGAAATAATCGTGATGGGCAAATAAAACACTCGCTCCTGCTTCCATTTCTACACCGTCGTCTAAACTAACACGTTCAAAATTTACGGCCAGTACTTCCATTTCATCTCCAGGGAAAAGCTTTACTGATATCCTGGACTCTATCGACAAGAACCTAACTAGCCTGGATGCTCGACTTGCCCTGGTGGAGGCTCTCCTCAAGGAGTTTCAAAGTTTAAGAGAGTCTTTAGAATTCAGTCAGGAACAGGTAGCATCGCTCGCGACTGAAAATCATACGCTAATGAAGAATGTAAAACAATTCACTGAGGGATTGACACAGCTGTCTGGGGAGAATAGGAAAATGAAGGAGACCACCCATGATATTCAAGCTCGGAGCATGGGGGACAATCTCGTCTTCTCGGGGATCCTAGAGCGATCAGAGGAAAGTGCAGAAGCCTCGGTTCGTGATTTCATCCAACATCAGCTGAAGCTTCCAAGCAACATGGTGAATAACATCACATTCCATCGGGTTCACCGGCTTGGAGGTAAGAAACCCGACAGCAAACGGCCTCGGGCCAATCATAGCTAAATTAGAGCATTAAAAGCACAGGGCTCTCAAGTTTTGACCTAAGCTTAGAGTGAGATTTTGAATCGCTGAACACAGTTGCCTACTTCTAGGAAGAAAAGTCGGTATTGGCCGTCTTAAAAAGCTGCTAAATAACATCATCATCCAATCTGCATATTAGGATTTTTGCCAACAATTGTGATCAGGGCTGTATAGTATTTAATATTGGAAAGAACAGTGTATAAAATCACTGGTGGGGGAGTCTGGGGGTCCTCCCCCATAAAATCTTTAAATGAAATAGAGGCAATTTCCTGCATTCTGGTGTATTTTAACAGGTTGTTAAACATGCTTTAATCTCCATAAGTAAACACTTGGTGTGAGTATTATATAAGTCTAGTGGAAGGAGTTCTCAAACAATTAGGGTCTGGGGACCCCTTAAAAGGGTAAAACATTTCCAGGGATCCCCTCGCTGTTTTAAAAATAATTTATTACAATTTTAATCACTGAATTCCATGGGAATAGTATTTTTGTTTGGTTTAGTATGTTTGTTTTACTAGTGCATTATTCTCCATATGAATTTTTTTAAATAAAAAAACAAATTAACAATTTCTTATATTTTTTTGAGGACCCCTAAGATACAGCTCATCCCAGGATCATCATCAAGGGATTTTTTTTTTCGATGAACATTTATGGGCCAGCCAGGTATGTCATAAATCAAAAAAATATATTATACATCATTTTTGTTGATCACGATAGCCCATTGGTTGATTTTCTTGAAGGACATCGAGCTAATCCAATGAAATCTCGCAGCACTGCTCGGCCGACCCGGCGAGCCCCTCCCCTTTTGACCAAAGTTTTATATTTTGCTATTAGAGCAGGTCAGACTTAGAGACAAGTAGGAAGCAATGGACAACGCACACTGAGAAGCTGCGGGGAAAATGCAGAAAGTTCTCCAAGTGGATGCAGCAAAATGTGCAAAAATAACACGTTTCTCACAACAAGCCAAAAAATATCTGACCGATCCATCATATATATATATGTTAATTAAAACCGGGATGGCAGGTTAGCGTTCCTGGACTGTGATGTCTCAGTTTCTGATGGAGGACGGTTGGAAACAGACGTGTATCGACCCAGACTATGATCCTGAGGACAATCCTTTTTGTCCTGATTACTCTGGATACAAGTCACCATCTTCAGTTCTGGTCACTGCATGAAAAGTGAGATTTCTGTCACTGTAAACTGTTGTGAATTCCACCAACTCACAGTAAATATTGGCAGTTTACATCTCCTCACGTTCGCATTCTCCTGTGCTAATAATTGTCGGAAACGTACCCTCAGAAGCAGAGGGGGGTGGGGGCTGAGGGGGACTCGGCCGCCGGAGGTGTGAACGACTCTACTCATTAATGAATGGCTGCACCGCGGGCAGTAAACAGCAGCAGGAGACTCGCCTTTCTCCTCAGTCATTGGATAAAACAAAAGCCCTCCCCACTCATCTCTCACATGTGATTGGTTGGTAGGTCTGTCCCTATTGGACAGACTGAGCCTTTGTAATTACAGGCCTGGATAAACCCCTCCCTAATAATGCATATAATTATGAATTATAATAATGCACATTAAATTTATTTTATTGTTAATAATAATCCTGTAAAACAATGATTTAAGACTACATTAATTTAATAATTAGTAAGCTAAATGTTGAATTTCTGTCATGTTAATAAACTAATCAAAATATATTAAATTATAAAGAACATAAATTCAAGGCACAAATTAGATTTTTTAAATGCTTTATTTTTCTTGTTAAAAGGCTAAATATTTATAAACAATATTAGGACATGAAATGCTTGTCCACTTCTCCTCAAGTCTCTTCTTATTAGATATGAGCTCAGTAGTGACGCCTCAGAACACTCCTCCAGCAGCTGTTGACACAGGACAGTCAGAATCTTGTCATTAAAAAACATTACAATAAAAAAATTGGTGGAGATTCCCAGCTTAGAAAACACACACAACAAATTAAAAACACTTTACAAACTTTCAAGTGCAGCTGCTAGATTAAATTATTAAATTTTACATGTTTCACTTTTATATTTTGATTAAATTATATATAAGAAGATATAAGGTTGTTTGTTAGAAGCATTTCTGAAATTGATTTATTTATTATTTAAATTTGTTAATTGTCTGAAATAAAAAAAGTCATTCAAATTTTTATTACCATATATTGTTAGTATTCAATCAAGTACTAACTCCTGTGACTGAACCAAGAAGAAAAAAAAACAACTTAACAGCTTAAGTTTTTTTGTCCTTAATAAGAAAACATGGGGGAAAAACTAGATATCAGCTCTTAAAACAAACCCCAACTAGTTGTAACATTCCTTATTTGATAAACGTTTAATTTTAATATAACAAATAGAAAAATACTGTAGGCTGTTTAGTTTTTATCAATTAAGAAATCACTGTCACATGGACAGAAACATTATTGACACTGCAAAGCTTTCTGGGTAAATGAAGATTGCTGAAATGAAGTTTTGTTGCAAAACTTTGAGCTCTTCTCCACCCTGAAAGTTAATCTTAGACAATATCAATATAATTAAATGAAACCTGAGCACCCTGACAGACAGGAGAATGTAGAAATGACTCCATCTGCAACTGAAAATGTGGATAGAGACAACAGATCTGCTTCATGGAAGGAGAACATCAGTTTAATCTTTTGACATTAGAGACAAGCTAATATATAGACACATACAGTGATCATACTAACAGAATGACACATGACAGTCTCTAGCCGTGTTTCCATCAACGTTTCTTAATTCGCATTTTGAAATTTCGCATCAGAAAAGCTGAATGGAAACGGCCTG
>JARVJO010000330.1:2190841-2203072 GCA_031762555.1 Cynodonichthys magdalenae
CGGTCACGTGACTTTCTCGAACTGAAGCGCGCACCGACACGGGTTTTGCTCTATGAGCTCGACGCATGCGCCGACGCATCAGTGTTGTTTGACCCATCACTAGCCAATAGCAATCAAGATTCCCCCCACCATGAACACTGGGTTTATGTGTGTTCAAAGCCAGTGAATGGAGATAAATAGCTGTGTTAATGCACGTTAAAAAGATTCTCGCAGTTAACTCAATAATGTGTAAACATAGCCAACACTATTTTAAATACTTAAGTACATTTTATGTCAGAAATTTACTTTTGATAATTAAGTACAGTAAATGTCATATACTTTAAGACTTTTATTTAAGTAATATTCTTAAAGCTGAATTAAACTTTTATCAAACAAATTTTATAGTAATATACTTGTAGTTTCACTAAAGTATCACTCCGAGATACTTTTTACAAGACTTGAGTGAATGAATGAATGAATGTAGTGGGAATAGCAATTTATCTTTTTTACTTGGAAAGGTTTGTAGACTCCTGAGTCCTAATTTCTTTTTCCTCATTTTTTGGTGTGACAGACTGTTGGTGGCCCATTACCGAAATCTATCTACTCAATGTAGTGTTTGCTATTACAAACAGCAGGTGCAAGCGTTTGAAAGCAGCATGACTTTAAAAGCTTCACTGTAGGGGCAGAAGGGCTTATTGTTGCAGCCAAGGGAAAAGGCAACAAGTTTTTACTTTCAAGGCACAAGATGCTGTGAATGGACAAATGGTGTCTTAGAAAGGCACTAATGTGAAGCTAATATCAAAGTTACAGATTCAGTTATTATGCCAAAAGACAAAGACAGACAATATTGTTTTCACTTGTTTTTATTGGTGTTTGCTACCAAGATATAAAAGTAATCACTGAGTTTGCATCTACAACTGCTGAGTTTTATGCGCCAACAAAATTGAAATATCTCATGAACCACACTGAATAACTTTTAATGAAACTTTAAAAAAGTATTTTTTGGATGTACTTCAACAACTGATCTTTTAGAGTCAACCCATTTCAAGATGGCTGCCACAGCCAACTGACCACTGGAAACTAAAATGACAATTGGTCAGGCAGTCTTATAGATATGAAATATAGTATGGTCATGTATCACAACACATACTTTAAGTAAAAATGGTAAATGCCTAAACCTATATAGTGTTTTATCAAGTCTTTACAGACTCCAAAGTGCTTTACACTACAGTCATTCATCCTTTAACACACTGACCATATTAAACTACATTGTAGCCACAACTGCCCTGGGGCAGACTGACGAAGGCAAAGCTGCCATTCACTGGTGCCACCGAGCCCTCTGACCACCACTAGCAGTAAGGCAATTGAAGTGTTTTACCCAAGAACACGACTGAGATGGACAGAGCAGAGGTTCAAACCAGCAACCCTCCAGTTGCAGGACAAACTCCCTACCTCCTGAGCCTCTGTCATCCCTGTGTACTTCACGATGCATGACATCTTTACCTAAAATGTTGACTTTAACTGTTGATGTCAACACTGTTTGTTACCAAATTACCAAAACTTTAAATATCCTCAACCAAAAAACTTTTGGAGTTCACAAAATTTAAGATAGGCAACTGACCATAAAAATCTAATGCACTCAGTTTTATAGATTTTGAGTGACATTACCATTGGTCATTTGTGATCACCGTGTTCATGATTTATTGACCTAGCTGTTTTGAGGATCTGTGTCTTGTGTGCTTTCTTTTCTGCCTCCCTCTAGTGTTCCTCTTGTGCCATTCTCTCTCATCTCAGTCCTCAGTCTTCCAGCTTCCTCCAGATCATTCTCTCTCACTTGTCATCACTCTGTAATCACCCAGCTGCTTCCAACTTCCACTCAGCTTTGTTTGTATTTAACCGGTCCTTCTCCATCATGTAGACCAGGGGTGTCAAACTCCAGTCCTCGAGGGCCATGATCCTGCATGTTTGAGGTTTTCCTGCTCCCACACACCTGATTTCAATGGATAGGTGATTAACAGGCTTCTGCACAATTTGAAGAGTTAATTCAATCACTGAACCAGGTGTGATGCAGCAGGAAAATCTCTAAAACATGCAGGATCATGGCCCTCAAGGACTGGAGTTTGACACCCCTGATGTAGACCATTGAAGACAGTTTACATGAGTAATAAAACCACCATGGAGGATTTTGAGACACAAAGAAATGTCGAAGAACCAGCTTCAAGTAAAGAACGGTAACATTAGTTTGATGGACTCTCCTGGTTGAGTTTGTAATGTAAAGATCACTTCATTCTGGTGAATGAAGCGAGTTTTTACATTTTTATATGGTATTTTATGTATAACTGGATCGCTGCTTTGTATAGTGACTTTTAGAACAATGAAATAAGTCACTAAGTTTGTACAATATATCCGTGTTTGGAGGTTCATAAATTCTGTGCACATTTTGTTCCAATCATGGCATGTTTAGCAACTTTTTAAAATCAACTTACTAAGTTACGTTTGCACAGTAGACCCACAGTAAACTGTCTTGTTTTAATGCATGTGTGTGACCAGCTGAATATTTTTCTCTGCCACATTATGTTGTAGCGAGTAGCTTTTCCACCAAATCATTCAAGATGGAGTCCTCCAACCTCTAAATTTAACTCCAAAGCTTGGAAATGTACGGTAAGTGGTGTGATGTGGGAATGTGTCTGCAACTTTAGAGAAACTGCTTCTGGCTGGACCACAGTGTTTGGGGGGCAGAATTAAAAAAAAACAGCTTGTATTTTGTTTTCAATTTTGGACTTATTTTATTTATAAAAGAGAAGTTCTAAAAGCATTAATGTAAATATTTTTTATACTTTCTAAAATCATACTTTTTATGCCAAATATATTTGTTGTATACAGCTGTTATTTTTTTCTCAGTAAACCTCTAATCTAAAAGCAAATTTTTATTTTTTGTTTTTCCTGGTTGTAAACTAATAATACACTCTTTTATTTGACAGTAAATCGTCTCGCCAGCTGAGGTCCATCAACATCTCGCTGAGCTGAATGACAAGATGGTGCGTTTCAGAGAGACTTGTTGCTCTGGAATCCAATACATACTCGCATGCAGGACTTGAGGCAAAGACGACAGAACACTCTGAAAATTCTGGTAAGATGGGTCGTTTCTAAACTAATGACACCAACATTCATGGTCTTCACTGTACGTTCATAAAGTTACTTTTATTGTATCATCTTAAGAGGCCATCAGCTGCCTGCACAACTCTGATTTCAGTAAAAGCCTGGATGATCCTCTGCAAAGGTAAAAATCATAAAATATGCACTGTATGAAAGAAAAAAAAAATTTATGAATTCACTGTTACTTCATAGACTGTTTGCCTCACAGCACGTGGGTCACGTCCATGTTCATAACTTTTAAAGTGCAAGCCTGGATTTTCATGATGTGGGCAGTGATGTGTGTATCTGTTTCTAATCTGTGTTGTCTTATTAATTTATTTTTGTTTGAATGCTTTTGATGTATTTACTGTGATGCTTTATATTTATTATGGTGAAAAATGTTTTCGAGGTGCTTGCAAACCTTCTACAAGATGCTCTGCCAGAACTTCTGGTCCAGACTGTGAAGATCTGTGTCTTGTGTGTGTGTGCTTTTCCTTGTCTTGTCTCCCTCTGGTGTTTATCTTGTGTCTTTATGCCCAGCTTATTTCTCAGTTCTTCCTAATTATTTTCTAGGTCATCTCACACCTGTCTCCACTTATAATCACCACAGCTGTCTTTATTTTCCACTCAGCCTCGTTTGTATTTATTCTGCTCATTTTCTCTCCACCTTTGTCTGATCATTGCTTGTTTTGTCCTGGCTATCCCGAGTTCCTTGAGTGTTTGGTTTTTGCTTTTTTGCTGCCACGTCAGCCATTTATTTTATTAAAAGATTTTTGTTTATCTGAGCCTGGCTGCCTGCCTGCTTATGGGTCCTACCTCAGCCTCCCATCGTGTCAGAATGATCGGACCATCCATGGATCCAGCAGGCATGGACCTCGCCACCTTCACCTCTCCTGCTGTGGAGTAACCGATGCCATCTCTGCCGCCGCAGTAGTTAAGGGTGACAGATCCACAGATTAGTGGTGCTCTTACCATCCTGGGATGGTCCCCCATGTAGGGAATCCCCATACAACTCTCAGAACTTAACGTTATGAGGAATAATTATTATTTACCACGGGATCTTCTATTCAAGAATAAACGTTCATTCTGTGTAATAATGATGAGGTCACACAATAAGACAGACGTGAGTCAGCAAGTTTAGTTTGATCTAACAACAAATTAGACAATTTATTTACATGATCAAAATAAATCACCAATGTACAGCTTATCGTGGAAAATCTAATTTTCTAAGAATAGTTTAAAACGACAACAATTAAATCGCATCCGACAAAAATTATTATCAAGATGACAGTTTATCAGGGACAACAAACTTCAGGCTTAGATCTTAACAACCATGTGTTTGTGGCACTTTAAGCTTTAATGTGGCATAGGGTTTAGGATAACAAAGAAAGGAAAGACAGGGTTAATGAGCTCTTAACTTTATCTTTTAAAGAATGTAGATTTTGACCAGAGGGCAAGCGTCTCTTAACGAATACAGCCAGACAGGTACACTCAGTAACGGATCGCCTTTTACCTTGACCGATGACAGATGCGGTTCATCCACCACAGTCCAAGATGAAAGCAGGTTGATCCAGCTAGCGAAGAACTCTCGGACCTCACTCAGCTGGACATCCGGTCTACGTTACTTTTTCCGTGTCTCCTGGTCTGCCGTCAAACGAAGATCAGAGACAAGACCACTGCAGCTCCTCCGGAGTCTGCTGTTGCAGCTTCCGAGTTCTCCTCTGCTTCTTCTTGCCGCTGCTGGAAGAAAGTGGCAGCGTCTGCAGAGCGGTCCCTGGCAACCCCTCCCTGAGTCTCCTGTGCCTGCTGCAGCTCCAGGTTCCTCCGTGCTCACTACAGCAGCTCCAGAAACCAGCTCTTGGGGGGGGGGGTCCTGGACACCTCTCCTCCATGCTCTCTAGAGGGGGTCCCGGACACCTTGGTGTGTTTTGGCATCCTTGGGGACGAGGCAGCTGCAGCCTCAGGTCAGTCTTCCGAGGTGGCCACTATGATCAGTTCCAGTCTCTGTGGCATCTTCAATTTCTGTTCTGGTCTGTACACCATCAGTTCCGGTCCTCGAGTCTTCAGAGTCTTCTGCTATCGAGTCTTCAGTCCTCAAGTCATCTGTTCCAGTCTCTACACCTGTTCCAGTCACTGAGTCTACGCCGGCCTCCGGGTATCCTGACTCTACGCCGGCCTCAGAATATCCTGAGTTTATGCCGCCCTCTGAGTATCCTGAGTCTACGCCGGCCTCCGAGTATCCTGGGTGCACGCCGGCCACCGAGTCTCCTGGGTCCATGCCGGTCTCTACTCCTGAGTCCACGTCGGCCACTGAGTCTCCTGGGCCCAAGCCGATGTCTGCCCCCGAGTCTCCAGAGCTCCGTCTCCTCTGTGGCCAGGCCACGGGCCACCCTCCTGAGCTCCTTCTGCCCTGCGGTCAGGCCCATGGTTGACCTCCTGAACTTTTTGCCTCCCACAGATGTGCCCAGGGCCATCTTTTGGCATTTTTTTTGTTTCTTGAGATTATGTTTTTTTGTCTGTTTCCAGGATTTTCCTGTTGGTTTTGGGTTTTTTTTTTGCTTCTGTCCTGTTTTCATGTCTCCTTGTGGTTTGTTTCGTGCCCTCTGTTCTGTGATTGGTCTGTACCCCCCACCTCCCTCCTGTGTTCGTGTTTTTCTCTGTCATGGTCTGGAGACAATCTTTGAGGGGGGGTACTACGAAGATCTGTGTCTTGTGTGTGTGCTTTTCCTTGTCTTGTCTCCCTCTGGTGTTTATCATGTGTCTTTATGCCCAGCTCATTCCTCAGTTCTTCCTGATTATGTTTTAGGTCATCTTACACCTCTCAGACCTACTAACCCATCACATGTGAGAGATGAATGGGGAGGGCTTTTGTTTAATCCAATGACTGAGGAGAAAAACAGGTCTGCTGCAGCTGCTCCTGCCCGTGGTGCTGCCATTCGGGGCGGCTGTGGCAGAGTGGTTAGGGGAGTTGTCCTGGAACCGGAAGGTTTCCCGTTCCAGCTGTCTCAGTTGTTGCGTCCTTGGGCAAGGCACTTCACCCCTGATGCCTCTGATGTGTGTCCCATCAGTGTATGAATGTGATTGGCACTGATTAGTCTCCATAGCTGATTGTACATGTTAGCTTTGTAGGAGATCTAGTAGTAGATCTAGAGTGCTGTGTGAGTGGGTAAAATGAGGGCATAGATTGTAGTGTAAAGTGCTTTGAGTATCCTGGTTGGATAGAAAGGCGCTATATAAGTCGCTTTGAAAAACATCAGATATGTATCTGATTTAGAAACACATACTGAAACTGCCCGGGTCGGATTTGACAAAATCGGATTTGTCGCATTCAGACTCATAAAAAATCAGATATGGGTTGTATGAGGCAAATCGGATTTGGGTCGCATTTGCCTGCAGTGTGAACGTAGCCAAAGTCTCAGAGGAATAGCAAAAGGGTGAGTTTCCATGTTTTTGTGTCTGCATCGGTGCAAAAACAAGGAGGAAGAAAATAACACCTCTCAACTTTCTTTGATTTGGTTTACATCGTTCATTTAGAAAACAATAAACGTTCAAAAGAATCTGTCCATTCCTGAATGTCACATCTCTAACTGCATTGAATTCCAGGCAGCAAATGCAAAATATTGAGTGCTTCCCAGCTATAGAAGTCCTGTCCACACTTACACTCTCACTCTCACCATCTTTTTCCCATCATACAGCCAAGAGAGAGCAAGTCATAAGGAAGAAGGCAGAGAGCTGAAGGAAAGAGAAAAATGACTGAGATAGACAAAGGTTGATTAAATTGGTTTTCAATTCTGGGTATCTCTGAAACCACTGCATTAATTTGCTCTATTACATATTTGAGAGCCAGCGAGTGTATTAAGAGCTGCCGTATATCATATCAATGACAGACTGAGAGCTCACTGCTTAAAAAGGAAGCCCATGTCCATCTATCGTGGCATTACCCAAAGTGACTCAGCACAGCTAGGGTGGAATTTCTCTCCTACTTTAGGCAAGAGATTATTTTTCTCTGTAGTTTGTTGCTACAGAGAGGTTGGCATTGTTCTGTCCAGCGTATCAGGTTGAACATTTCTGAAGAGCTCTTAATTAAAATATTTTTGCAGGGGATTTTTCTCAGTTGAAAACTTTAACATTGTCTTGGAAAAACAAAAAAAGAACAAAACAAAAAGTTACAGAATTACAAATACTTCAATTTGACTGCTTAAGGCCATGTTCACTCAAACACAGATATTTTAGGACAAAAAGACAAACAATTTGGCTGTGTTTGTACTCATCATCTTTATGCAAACATGTTTGGGGAAATAAACAGAGAGAATAATGACTTCCAAAGTGAGGCTGTGTTAAACCTCAGCTTTTAGTGCTGCTGTGCAAATGGTAAATGCTCCACATATAATACCGCCTTTTTCACCTCATTCAGGTTCTGGAAAGTGCTTGATAATGTGTTTCACATATACACACACACACTCATAAAGTTCTTTCTATCACATATATACAATCCAAACATAGATAAGGTTTTAATATTCTCCCTCATACATCAATAACTCATTGAGGAAAGGGGGCACCGTGTCTTGCTCAAAGAGATGAAGGATATTGCATCAACCCAACAAGATGACCTATAGAATTTTGGATACCTAGTAAGCTAGTTCCCTTTTGGTCAGTACACTCGGTAAAACACATGAGTATGGGGATTGTGCCCTCGCAAGGCCAACCTGAAGAAATTTCTTTCAACATGCCTGTCAAGGCTAATGAAACTGCTACATGCCCAGGAGGCCCTCATGGGTTGTAACATGCAGCTCGGTCTCATTTCCTCAATATTTTTGCACTTCACCTCGCTTTAATCTGATTACAGGTCTCTTGTATGTGTGCAGAAAAAGTGACGTCATATGCAGCGGGCTTTGTTTTAGGAAGTAAGCACACAAGCTACATGTGGATGTTCTTGTGCAATCACAAATGATTCAATTATTTGACCTGCTTGTTAGGTCCAGCATTTGCATTTAATCTTGCCTCTCCAGTGTAGCATTTTATTTTCGAAGCAGCCAACGAGCGGACCGTAAAATAAAGTCAATATCGATCTCAACCCGTTAGAATCAACACAGTCCAACACCAAGTTAGCATCATCTGTTTCTGAAGATTTTTAATCATCCTGGGAACTGAAAATAAAGATGAAGCCACTGGACTCCTGTTCTGTAGCTGAAGACTTGCAGAGTTTGTGCTTGAAACTGCATCATGTACAGTTGGTACCTTTTATAAATACATGGATCAATCTGCTCATGGCTACCTCAGTGAAATTATGTAAGAGTCAGATAAAATGAGACATGTTCAGATCTGCTTTGTAAAACTTCCGATACATTACATAGGTGCAAAAACATTGTTTTAGGGCCACATTTACCTGCAGTGTGAACCTAAGCTAAAAGGAATAAAGAAAAGGCATTGTTGTGATGTAAGGTGATTAAAAAGAAAATTTGTAAAATTTATTTATTTATAAAAGCACCGATGTTTAAAATGCTTAAAAGGAAAAAAATAAATAAAAATGTGAAATTTTTTTTTAAGTATTAAAAGAACATTAAGTATAGCAACAACAAAAAATTGTAACAGAAATAATAACAATAACATATTTATTGCTATTATAAATTATTACATTGTAGTTTGCCACCATCAGTGTGTGAATGGGTGAATGTCTGAAGTCTAAAGCACTTTGAAGTCTGTTTGGACCAGATAAGATGCTATATAAGTTCAAGCCATTTACCATTTAAGTAAACAGTTATAATTATAGTTTTTTGTTTTTTGGGGGGGTTCCTTACTGTCTGATGGGAGACTTACCCTCATACACTTTGGAAACCCAGGCTGCACTAGACAATTAACAATAGAAAAACATCACAGTGTCCCAGTTGTCCCAATGACGGGGCCACAATCACATCACTACAGGGTTACATTCAGTCAGCAACAACAGGCAACAGAATCAGCAATACTTAATGCTGTCATTGTGTTTTTTGTAGACTTGAGCCTTTCAGAAGAATTTTCAGTGGAAAAACATATCTATTACATGAGGTAACTGGACTTTACGTACCAAAAATAATAAAAGTATTACCTGTCCTGCCCAAACAAGTACGACTAAAGCCAGAGTAGGATTATAATGCTGTCAATCAAATCCAGCCTGCAGTCATAAGAAGAGCTGTCTTCACACACCGTAAGAACACCTGTGTATGGCTAATCAGTGGATGTTTAAAGGATTTATGTGCTACTAAAACCAAAATTGACTATGGTGTGATGTTCAAAGGTAGACCTTTGGTATTAACGTATTTATAGATGTTTTCCTAAAGAACCTGCTCATTTTGCGGTATTTCAAAGACCCTTTCTGTACTTCAATGACACACCTGGTTTCATTACACAATTCTCAAAAACATAAATAACTTATTTTAAATGTTCTTTAGTCTATGTTAGGTTCAACACAGTGGTATATTCAGAACAGAGTTTCAAGAAACTTATGTTGTTGTCATAGTTAGGTAAGTTAACTAAGGCAGCATTACAGGAGTTAGCAAATCTTTTTTTTTTTTGAGAAAAGCTTTGTCAGTTTAGTAGTGACTGAGTTTTTCTCCAAAACGATATTAACTATATAAAAAATAACTAAGCTTATTCTCTCCTTAAATTCTACTTATATAAAAGTATTATACACATATAGCCTCCTGAGACCCTACATACTAAAGTTGAGGACATTGTTTTTCGACTGGTTGTCCTTATTCAAGGGTATGAGATTTTTAGTTTTATTTTTATATTTTAGATACAAAAACAAAACCCCAAGATACTTGATCTCCTCTACCTAAGGCAGAACCTCACCTCCGACCCAGAGACAGCAATCCACCTTTTTCCAACTGAGGACCATGGCCTCGGATTTGGAGGTGCTGATCCTCATCCCAGCCGCTTCACACTTGGCTGCGAACCACTCCAGTAAGGACTGAAGCTCTCAGCATGATGACAGGATCTTAATGAGGATGAAGAGCTGGTCCAACGTTCTATGTCCAGGACGGAACTGCATTGTTCCTCCTGAATCTGAGATTTGTCCATCGATTGAACCCTATTCTTTGGCACCCCTGAATAGATCTTACCGGGTAGACCAATGAGAATGATGCCCCTATAATAGATAGTTCCCACATGCCTGAACCGGAAGTGATTCACGGCATTACTGAAGGCAAGCGCAGCGCTAGGCAACCACAATCACCATGGTTTCCATTGTTGATGCTATTGATGAATGTTCAAGCAAAAGATACATCAACAAAATTCCTGCCGTCTGGATTTACCCATGTGAGCCAGAGAATGAAAAAATGTCAGACGACGCATGCAGACAAGCTGCCTCTGATCTCTTATGACATAGTTAACACAAAGAGTGCCTACACGGGAAATCTTTCCTGCCTGCAATCTATGGAAGCATACAATCAGTGTTAGGGCTTTGTAAAGAACATTTGAAATCTTCATGTGATTAACACCATTAACCACTAAGCCAAATACCAATAAAAACATTATTCATATCATTATCAACACTAATGACTAGGACATTTTTTATTACTTTCTGAAGTGTGCCAATGCAACAGATTCTCTAAATTACAAAATACCTTACTGTAGGTGTCTGCACAGGCAGAGCGAGTATTTACGGTGTGGAGGTTTAGCATAGTGTAGCTATGCTAACCACAGAAGACCCACGAAATCAAGGACAAAATAATTCCAGCCCCAACATTTCTTTACCGGAATAAGTGTGATTGGAGCAGATTCTTGATGTTGTCGTTGGCTGATCTTACGGTTGATGTATCCAAGCCAGACTCATCAATGTTCGGCTCTCAACTCCATAATTTGAGATCATTCGTATTTCCTGATTTTTTGAGATATTGTGAAAACTGCGCTTTGCCGAACCATTTGCACTTTTAGAACATTTGTTCATCTGACATGAAATTGCCAGCTTTGCAAAAAGAAAAACAAAACAAAACAAAAAATTGATTAAAAAAAATATTCTTGATAATCCATGCGAGTTCCACCCACAAACATGGGGGCTTTGGCCGGAGACACCAAGAAATATTACATCACATGAGAATTATGTATTGCAACACACCCTCTGTCCACCCTTTTTGAAAAGGGAAACCACCACCCCAGTCTGCTAATCCAGCCTCTAACATCCATGAAGTATTGCAAAGTTGTGTCAAGCAAGACAGCCCTACAACATTCAGAGCCTTAAATCTTATTGTATGATTTGGAAAACAGTCAGTAGGAATGAAAAACACAGGCAATTTGTACTTAATGAGCTGAAACGTGTAAAAACAATAACACAGTCCTATTAAACAAGCAGGGTTACAGATTTAATGTTTAATAGAAGTAAAAATAAATGACGAACATTTTGACCAATTATGTTGAACAAAGTGTTCTTTACCTAAACTTTTTAAAGTCATAGACTAAAATGGAAAAGCATGACAGCAGTTGGACAATTTTATTCTTGATGAAATTAATACAGATTAACCAAAAAGTGAAACGTTGCAAAAATACAAATTACTAATCATGATTTTAAAGGCTGAGAATAAAATGTCATGTTTATCGCAGTCCCTCGTGTGCCCATATGCACCTACATACTGACAGATGCTTGCCCCCCACCCTGTCTGCACTTGTTGATGTAAAAGATTTGTTGTCATTCTTTCATCAGTGCTATTGATAGTGTTTTTTCATTTGATAATTGTGCTGGTTTTTACAATGAGAGGAAGAAAGAGGATGATGGAAGCAAACATCAGTGGCCTAATAGCCTGGATGGCAGACGGAGAAGGAAATGGAGACAGAAAACCACAGATGGAGGCAAAGTAAAATAAAGCAGAGATAGAAAGGGGTCAGTGATGACCAGAGACTGAAGCAAATATTGTCCTTTTTAATCTAAGATAACATGAAAAGGAAAGAATGGACCCATAGAAGAGACAGACCACCCAAAACATGTAAAGAAACTTCCAGAAAAGGAAACGTTTGGAGAGGAGGTATACGTATCTACAGTGGCACAAAGAGTTGTGTACACATGGAAAGTGAATGAATGAATGAATGAATGAATGAATGAATGAATGAATGAAATTTATTTCAGACAATTCAGACAATTAACAA
>JARVJO010000330.1:2234095-2245528 GCA_031762555.1 Cynodonichthys magdalenae
GGGGGGGGGTTTGAGACTGATGTGAAGGCTGGAGATGGAACTTCTGCTGCAGATTAGAATTATGTTTAAACTGTCATTTTTCTGTTCAGAGCAGTGTTTTTTACTTACTGTATGTTCTCCTTATATTCTCCTTCATATGTCACAAGTTTCCTGTAGAATCATGTTTGTATAATAATGTGCATCTGCCATCACTGAAGCATATGCACATGATCACCATTTCTAATGATTTACGAGATCATTTAACTGTTTGTTCATCACTGGTGCTCTGACTGACAGTGATGGAGGAAGAACTGCTTCTTACTGCAGGTGGAAAAGTTAGACTGGTTGCAGTTGACTGATATCTAACTGTGGGTTAGATATGGGAATATGTTGTTTTCACACTGGGTGTGTCAAGCTAGCAGTGCCCTGGACTACAACAGCTTATGTCAGACAGTAAAAAGCCCACAACCAAACATCTGACTAAAATAAGAGTTCTTATTTAGTAACGCTTCCAATCCCCACAATTTGTGCTAATATTTGGCAAAATTTGAATGTATTCAAATTTAATCAAACATTAACGCAAATTGTGGATACCATTTTATAATTGCAGTTATGTCAACATGGTTCTCTTTGGTTCAGACCAAAGTTCTAATATGATATTTTGTACAGGCATTTATAATAGTATAAGGAAAAAAATCCAAATATTTTTTTAATTTTTTGCCTGAACACAACACTAAATTATTGTGACAACTCAGATAGGCTTTAAAATGTGGTGTAACATGGTGCCCAAAATTTGTTACTATTAAAGTTAGGTAATAAGAAAGTTTTCCTTCCATTCTATTTTTACCTGCTTGATTCTGAACAAGTTCACGTGGAGCTGGTCACACTGGACAGGTCAACAGTCCATCCCAGGGTCACACAGGGATAAATTCCTTTTCTTGCTTGTTACGCTGCTTTTTCTACACCGTAACCTTGCAGGGTGAGCTGAAGTGGGCAGGTTGTAGGTGGAGACGGTTTCATCGACACTCAGCACAGCTGTTGCCCTTGACAGATAATTACAGATACCATACTTAACAATAAGTTGAATAATCATTCTTTGTTGGACCATTAAACATCATACAGTGACCAGTAATCCCTCTTCACTTTTCCAGTGTTTCTGCCCAAGCAATGTATTGCTAAAATTTTTACCCGTGTCCGTTAAATGCCAGGTTTGTGTTGCTTTTGCTTTATGTTACAAAAACATTTCACTGGTCAAGGTAAGAATGGCTTCATTTAAATTCTGAAAGCAAGCTTCACACGCCCCGTAAAAAAAAAGGAGAAGATGAAGTGAGGGTGTTTTTTACAGCTGCGCAATGATCCTACACAAACATCCACATCTACTATTAATTTCGCAAGATCTGAAATCTGGAGGTTTAACACTGGCCCAAAAACAACATCACTTGTAATCTGTGGAGTGAGCCTAAAAGAGCGGGACATGCCAGACAGCTCAGCAGTCTCACAGATCAACAAGCATTTAGTGTGAATAATAAAAGAAAACATCTCAAACAAAAGCTATAAAAAGGCATCTACTGTCTGTGATGCTTGTCAACAGGTTTTCTGAACAGTATTGATAAAACTTCTAAATCTTTGCTGCCTGATGTTGACCTTTTTAATTGAAAGGTGGAACAAAACAAAATTAAACTTCTCCAAAACTTAAAAGGTAAATTTATTTATTTTTTTTTTTAACATTTTTTTTTTACAATTCTCTGTTGACACTACCAGAGGGCCACATAGTGCTGCACACGTACCAAAATGTCCTTTTAAAAGTATTTGTATGTACATACAGTTAAGCAATTTAACATATTTGATGCTCAAATGCATGTGTAACAGTTGTAATAAATATAAGAGTCGGCTGATTTTCAAAAACTGAGAGACCTCCCACGTGAGGATAAAAAAAATCATCGATATACAGTACCAGGTTTGGTCCTACAGTGTGAGGTGTACAGCCACACGGCAAGAGACAACACAACACATGGACAGATTTCATTCATAAATATTCAGATGTCAGACGTAAAATCACACGAGATTTTAGATGTCAGAGGAAAAATCTCACGTGACCTCCAGAGATCAAACGTGAGTTCTAAGTAAATAAACATTTCAGACAAGGAAGAAAAAATGGTCGCGGACTATTTTTACCAGAGGAAAAAAAATTCAAAAAGGCTTTTAATGTTCAGTGGACTTTATGGTGAGTCATGACAGTTTTTTTCCCTCTGTGTTTACATTATCTCGCATTCTGATTGGCTGCATGTCACATTCAACAGGCTGCGAGCTTGTTTGTTCTTAGGTGAACACCACACGCTGTGATATCAGGCCAAAAATATCAAACATGTTGAATATCCCTGATTTTAGGTCAGAGCAGTCACTCTTAACTCACCACCCATGGCAGGAAGTTCTGCTAAGATTATCTTTAGAGCCATCACAATAAGGGCTGCATCACATGGCAGGATAATTGTACCGAATTCTGAGCCTTCCGACAATCCTAAGGACTTCCAGATTATCGTGATGGCTCTAAAAATAACACAGGGTTACAAAAATAATTTTTTTGAAAATAGTTTATCTTTTGACAATTGATTTATTACAAACATCCACTACTGAATCCAAAAATAACATTAATTTCTTTCAATCAGTTCACATATATATATATATATATATATATATATATATATATACATATATATATATTATTATTATTATTATTTTACTTATTTCTTAGAATATAAGACCTGCAACTGTTTTGAGTGTCTTTGAGTATATAAAAAATATTTTATTTTATTTTTATTTTTTGGTGTGTGTGTGGGTGTGTGTGTGAGGGGGTGGGGGTCTTTTTGGCAGGCTGGCCACCAGTTGCTTATCGCTGGTCTATTCAGTCATGTGATGAATTAGCAACTTGTCCAGGTTGTACCCTCATCTTACCCAAAGACTATTGGAAATAGACACCAGCTTACTTTGACTCAGAATAAGCTTGTAAGTAAATAAATGAATTGACAGCAAAAAATTATGCTTATCATTTGATGTCTAAATATTACCCCACAAGCTAAAGCTACAAGCATGGCTGCCACATACCTGAAAGACCTAATTTGTCTTAAAAATGACTAAACTTCCATTGTAGTTCCAATTGTTCAAATCCACCAATAATTCTTTCAGTTTTTTTTTTTATATTTGATGTAATAGTTTCTGACTTCTAATTTGATTGTTGTTATTTTTAACAACTTGGGACTCCCAGATTTCTTACACAGTAACTCAAAACTTAAAAAGAAACTCAACCTTTAAAATTTTACACCCCTAAATAACCTGGGGAATACTTGAGTGTATTTAAGTGTCCCTCAATCAGAGTAACAGATCTGTTGGGGAAAAGCCATATGGCCAACCTTGAAGCCAACTTTGCATATCTTTAAAAAAACACAAGTGAAATCTATTCTCATCCATGTCTGGGGCCACACTCAATAAGCACCCCATAACGTTGAGCTACAAATATGATAAAGGACATGAAAAGTTTTGCAGGATTTGGCTTAGCAGTACTTTCTTGTCTGAACAGCAGCCATTGTGAACATGCTATCCATCCTTTGTATGTGTAGCGTAATAGGAGAAGGCTACTATCATATTCCCTGTAATCAATTTCGATCCATGGTCAGACAGACAGCTGACAAAACTTTTCATCCAACGGATGCTCATGTGTCCTTGGCGACGCATGATGGAGTCACAGGGATGTAACAATTTGAAAGCAGACTGAGTCACCAGGCTGAAAGGCATTCCCTGTGAAATCACAGCAGGTTTTCAGACAAACACACTTTTTTGTGTGTGTGTTTCTTCAGAGGTTGTGCGGTGGAAAAAAATATCCTATTTGTGCGTCTCGCTCATTCATCCATACGTGGCTGTGCATGTGAAAAACAGAGTGGGAGCTTTGAACAAACAAAGCACACTTTCTCTGATGTACGTCACATTACATTCTGTTCACTCTCACCCTTTCCTGGGATCTTCTGTTGGGCTGGCTGACAAATCAGGCCCAGCACGTTAGACTTCTTTTGTTTTTATTGTTGAAAAGCAGAGAAGAACTTAGCAGGTTGCACTGCCTGAACATGACTTAACAAAAGCATAAAACATGAAACACTAGCCTTCAAAGCCCCAGATCTTACTTTATCCATTGTGTGGCTCCATATTTCTGTCTATTCTTCTCTTCTGCTGCTTAATGAAGTGAAGAAAAGTCTGAATGTATAAGCAATGTTTCAATGTATAGGTTGGCTATGTGCACGTAAGGTGAAATACAGCAGTGGAATGCTTGTTATGACAGGGTAACGAGTGAGACAAGCCAGGAGCAACTGGTCAGGGAGAAAAAAAAAACATTCACAATGTAGCACCACCACACACTTACATCATGACACATGGCAGACTTGAATCACATTCCTGCTAGAACCACACAAGTGTTTTCTCACCCATTTAAGCAGTACAAAAGTACAGACAGAGGGACACAATTAGAGCATTTAATAATGAAAAAGCCAATCCTCTGGCTCTGAACCCAGTGTGGGACTAAAAAATTGTTACTGAGCTTTCCAGAGGGAATTAAAGAAATGGAAAGTTCACCCAACAAAGTAGAGGAAATGTTCTTCCGTGGCCAAATGTCTAAGTAAAGAAAATGAGTCGTAAATTGTCAGTAACCACACCACAGGGATGTGTTGGAGTGCACACATCAGCACTTGAGCTGCCGTGCAAAGACAGCTAAGTCTTGGTGACAAGAAATTCAACACATGCTAAATGAAATGCAAGCCAGCACTCACTATCAATTAGTGTAAACCCTGAACAGAACTAAATGAAGATGTCCATATGACCAGTATCGACACAAACTCCAATGACACATTAGAGGCCCCTGGGGACCCAACGAACCAAAGCTGCCATCATGCAGAGGTAAAAGTCAGTGGTCTGATGAGAAGAGAAGGGTAAATAAAGTCCCACTGAGGTGAGACAGGACAGACCAACCAAACTGCCCCTAAGGCTCATCTTGTTCATGAGGGAGACAAGTGCAATCTGTCATCATGTGTAACGGCTTCCTGCAGCCTGCTCATCACATCCCAACATGCTTGCAAAAACCATAATGTATACCAACGACAAGCTCATAATGGTAATTTAGACTCGTTTAGAAGCACAGACAGCATTCCTGCAGTCCTAAGCTAAAAAGTGCACCAGTTTTACCAATGCACACACTGAAACACACACCTTTCAAACGTCATTGGGACTGACAGGAAGAACGTGAGTCAAACTGAGACTAGGCAAAGTGGTTGGCTCCCTCATTCAGAGAGCACTGGTGGAATGTCAGGCTAAATAAACAGGGTGTCTGCTGGAGAACTGAACACCCCCCCACCCCCCAACTCTTTTGCATTCCCTACAGCTCCAGAGGGTGGAGGGCTATCTGAAAGGGCACTGAACACTAAACAATACTTTGCATGCTCACAAGCATGTCAGAAACCAAAGAACTTTCGCTGGAAATATAATGACTTCATGCCATCAAAACAAAAAACTATAAACTATGTAACCTCTAAAGGGGTAATGTTCTAAATTTTAGATTTAATGGTGTGTAAATGTGTCCTTTTAATGCAAAAAATAAAAAAGTACAATAGGGAAACATCATGCCTTGTTCTCTGTAAAATATGTTACATTGTACATACAGTGAAGGCCCGATTTTTGCTGGGTTTACCTTCGTAAAAAAGAAAAAAGAAAACAAGACAAGAGCTGCTAGAGGGGGAGGCAGACCTGGGTCTAAGGCAGGTCAGTGTAGCATATAATTGGCTGGCCAGCCAGGGACAGCGATAGCAGTGATCTGATCAATAACTAACACATTACTGGCCCTTGCAGCCCAAACATCAGACTGACCCACCAGGAAAACTCCCAGTCCTCCCGACTAGCCACACTGGGCCCGGGCCCTGGTGAAGAAAAATGACGACCTACACTTGCTGCCTCTAAGAACACAAATAATGCAATTCAATAGTCAAACATTTTAAAATGATTATTATTGAAATTCTATGAGTTGGTTGATTATAATATTTTACAGATTATGTATAGGGCTGACAAAACACATTACCTTTAATCATCCAGTTAAATGTTGTTAAAAGGGAGAGATGTTTGTGAAACCTAAACTTAGAACCAGTTTGAAGAAACGGTGTTCTTCAATCCAAGGAAAAAGATCATGGAATAATCTGGAGAGTGATGCACAGATGCCAGAATGTGTGTTTAAGAGAATGACAAAAGTTTTTTTTGTTGAAAAAATATGAAATAGTACAGTATAATGTGAGTCTATGAATTGTTGCTCAAGAAGGATTTAACGTTGTTTTTGTTTTATTTTAGATTATTATTGTTGGAATTTGTTTTTTGGAAAAAGGAGCACATACAGGATTTGTTTTTTCTTTCTGCTGCCTTTCATTTTATTTATGATTTGCATTTTTTAATGTTTATAGAATTTATTTTGTTTTTAGAGAAATGAATAAAGTTAATAAACTAAAATAAATAATTAACAAATAACCATAAATGTCTAAATATAAACTACATATTTAATATTCATGTCAGTTTTTTGCTTTTGAACTAAAACAATCAATCATCAAAGTTAACGATTACAAAATAATATCAGTTCCATTTTTTTGCTTTTTGCTGGCTCTAGCTGGTTTCAGCTCTGCAGCACCGTCTCCACTCAGACACTGGCGTTAGCTCATGGTGCGTTTAAAGACTGCTTGGGAAAACACGTTACCGATACTTTATAAAGGATTGAACTGTTGTATTGCTGAAAACAGTGCGGGGTACAGAGGGCACAGAATCGGGATGTGCGATGAATATGTTCCAAACGTTTGTTACGCCCATGTTAATGATAACTGCTCAGTTCGCTGTCCTCTCCTTCAGTGCATGGCTTTGGCTTCTGCTTCTCTCACTGCTGCAGCCCCGCGAAGAGCAAAGAGTAACAGGTGATATCATGATTTTATTTTTTAATAACATAGTAATATTATTAATACAGTTTTTAACCAGGTGTTAAAGGAGGGCCTACGCAAAAAGAAAAGAAAGAAAAGGAAAAGGAAAAAAAAAATACACTTGACCAAAAGGGCACTTCAGGGCAAAGGGCAAAAGGGGCAGGTGCTCCAGACCCCTCTGCCCCCCCTCTGCACGTGCCTGCATAAGGTCCAACACAGACTTTCTCAGTCATTACATCTGAGTACTAGAAATGAACACATCTTTGGTTTTCCTTTAGCCAAGATTTAAATGTGGATGATTTTTTTTATTTCAGGTGTAGCTTTTACTTGTAGGGCAATGAGTTCCATAATGTTGTACTTTGTATGGAAAAAGTGGTCTGACCAAACAAGGTTCTGCATAGGGGAGTTATGCAATTCTGTTGAATTTATCCTCTAGTGACCTTGTAGCTGTTTTGCTTTTGTATAACCAAACTTAATTGATCAGGAGCTAACTTATTGGTACATTTAAAAATTAATTTATGAAAACATAAATTACAAAAACTTTCAAAAGTCATTCAATTATGTTTCTCCAGGATTAGAAAATGATGAAATCTCATTGGCTTTTTGTCAATTACTTTGGTTATACAAGGAGACGATTGGCTTAATAGCTGTTGTGGTAGCCTGGGCCCATGTTGTCATACACTATGAGATATGGGAAAATATCATGGCATGCATGTACCGATATTGATTGATTGATATTGCAATGTTGATAAATTCAAACTATATTGTGCAGTTCTGCTACCATTTTTTAAGATAACTTTCCTTTATCTCCATCTTCTACTGCTTATGAGTCATTGGGCCAAGGAGGTAACAGGTCAGGAGAGAATCCCAGGCATCCCTCTCCTAAGCAAGGTTTTGTGAAATAACTAAATATCTGCCTCTAACATAAATCACAAATCAAACTGGTCACATCCCACACACACTTGAACTTAGAGAAATGAAGAGAGCTTTGCAAAACCCAAACAGAGGAGACTTCAACTGCACTGACATGGATCACTATACAATAAATGTGATGATGTCTGCCTCGTACTATTTTCAAAGTATGAAGAATACTCTTAGCTTAGTGATCATGTTTGTGGTTAACCAATTATTTTCACTAACTAAGAATTCTGTGTTAGTGAAAATATAACTGATAATAAAACAAAAAATTATGTGTTTTTTCATTGATCTTCATCACTTTAATGAATCTTTTGATTGTTGCTTAGCATTTTAATTCTGTGATTAAGTGGTTGACTATATGCCAACACATATGCCAACAACATCACATCATTGAGCGGAAAAACTAACTGACCTTTTCTCATGTCGACCATTATGTCTTTGTTACTACCTTGCTGGTTGGCACAAAGGCGTATCAAGTATAAGTTGGCTTCAAACCACCTATACTGCCTCAGTCTATTCAAAAATCCCACTGAGTTGGCCAGGAGGCATCTAAGTCCTGGCTCAAGGTGTTAAAAATGTCTTGTAATTATCCCGGTCATTTGAGATGAAAAGGGTACAGAATGACCCCAGAAAACTACCCTGTCTCCTGAAAAAGGTTTAAGCAGTGGAAATGCACCTTTACCATTTTTGTTTTCAAAGATGTATAACAGGTTTTTATTTTCATCCCCATAAGAATTCTATATGAAAAACAAGGAAAACCAAAACGCAACAGTTTGCATTTTACTACAATGTCAAAAGACTATCAAACTGAAATAAATCTTAACTCCAATCATAGTACATATGTATGTTTAAATCACTGTGTGCAGTGTTTTGCATGGGTCACAATTATTCATTTATCTAAATGTCTCAGCACCACAATCAATCATTTTATGGTTTGCTCATGAAGGGAGACAGCAGCTGCCTGTGAAAACACACAGTTATGCACATCAAACTTACCTCAAACAGAAGACCTGCACAATGTTATAAGCCAGCTGCTAAAATTGAGTAATGTGCATTAGTGAGAATGTGCCATGTCATTGTTAAAATACCATTATCTGTATAGATGATTTATCTTAATGTGTTTATGTGCACATTTTAGATGTGTGTGTCAGCATAGGTGTTATCAGTGTGTAACCTTGTGTCATGGTGATCCCCTACTTTCAGTCTGACTGACTCCTACATGATTGACTCCCCCTCCCCTGCCTCTGCTCTATGTCTATTTGCCACATACTGACATATTTAGGTAAAGTCATGACAAATTGCCTCATGGAAACATTAACTAAATGGGTGGAAAAGCTCAGGGCCAACACACGCAGGGGAAATGAGCTGCTACAAAGATTCATATATGGATTTCGTGTTAAGACAAGGATAATGCTGTTGTCCTCCCAGCTGTTAAGTGCTCTAGAAGTAATCAGACATCTTATTGAATATAGTTTGTTTTATAAAACATGAGCTTTTACACAGTTTCTGTAAAGATGACTAATGTACGACCATTTGGGTAAAAAATAGTTTTGCTAGTTTTCTTTTAAAAATTAACTTAACTACATTACATAAAAATACATCTGTAAATGTAATCTCTTTTTGTAAAATATGGGTGTAGATAATAATCCAAGACATGGCAATTCCTACATTTTTTTTTTACTAAGACAACTGCTCTTACACAATAAGTTATTCAATGATAAAGCTTTGTATTTGTTGTTTAATGCGATAATTGTACCACACTTAATCTATTGTATTGAAGTCTGGGGAAAAGCATGTAAAACATTTACAAATACTTTTCTTGTTTTACAGAAAAGAGCTATAAGAATTATCACTAGAAAACTTAATTGTCACCCATCAAGTATATTATTTTATCAATTAAAATTATTGAAATTCTTGGTTGAATTGACTTGAGTTGGTTGATTATAATATTTGACAGGGCTTATAAAAACATATTGCCTTTAAACATCCAATTGAATTTTGTTATGAGAGCAAGTTATAACAATCTCAAGGGCATATAGGTATTTGTGAAACCTAAATTTTGAACAAGTTTGAAGGAACGGTGTACTTCAATCCAAGGAATAAGAATATGGAATAATCTGGAGAGTGATGTTAAATATGCCAGATCAAAGTTTCAGTTTAAGAAAATGATAAAACTTGGTTTGTTAAAAAAATATTGAATGGAATAATGTGTATTTATATGAATTGTTGTTCGCCAAAGTTTTGATGTTTTTGTTCAGTTTTGGTTTTTGTAAATTACTTTTGTTTTAATTTATTCTTTGGAAAAAAGAGGCAGAAGATATTTTTCTTCTTCCTGCTGTCTTTCATTGTATTTTTTCTTCTGTTGTGTATAGAGTTTGTTTTGTCTTTTTAATGAAATTATAATTTTTTTAAAATAAATAAATATTTCTTATGTACTGCAATTAAGCTGTGAATAAATAGTAGTGCGCGCTCTGTTTTGAGTGACTAGTGATATGGGTACACTCAGTACAAACTGTACTTACAAAGGGAAGAATTAGTTAATACATACCTTCACAAAACAACAAATACAAACACTTCATCAAATTGCAGGACATGTGTTTCAGACCAAACTGCTTGGCAGGGAGGGTTTTCCATATTTCCTGACTACCAGTAAAAAAACGATTGTCCAATTACATTTTTTTAAAATTCCATTAGAAAACTATAAAAGTATTTTTAAAATTGGATGTTTTTTTTAGATATATGTCCACTACAGTGGACATCGGAACACCACATATGTGAAACTGAACCTTGATGGCAATCAGTTAGTCCTAAAGAAAATACCAAAAAGTCAAAATAAGAATGTGATTAATACCTGTATAACTGTTCATTATCACTTTGTTTGGTTTGGTTTTGCTTTGTTGTGCTTATTTGGTATGACACTTCAAAAAGCAATTCCCTTCATTCAAGCACAAATACTTTACACTTCTTGCCCATCATGTTTTAGTCTTGCAGCCAGATCTGCAAAACCTTGATGCATGTGTTTTATCCACCAACTCTGGAAGATGGATTGCATCATTGCGTCACAGAGCTGCAGTTGGCTCTGGTTTCCCCTTACAATGTGGGGGGAGTGTAGACATTTCGCTGTCACTTGTGATTCTTGCGTGAATCTGATTAATCAACTTTTCACTAAGGAGAAGTTTGAAGTCAAAGAATTTCAGTGGTTTCTTCCCCAGAAACTGGCAATTACTCTTATACTGAAGACACGAGTTGGTGATTGCCAGGTCAAAAAAGTAGAAAACTGCTTTACTGTCCATTTCTGGGTGCAAGAAGCCATCCTGAAGTGACCTGTCAAAGAGGTGGGTTTCTTGGGAAACAAACTTTACCAAATGGAGAACAGCTTGTTCTTTAATTCTCTAACCTTTCTGTAACTCTGAAGGTAGTCTTGCCTTGGTAGACCACAAAGTCTGAGACCAGACCAGTTGATGCAGTCAAGACAAATGAAGCCTAGGCGTAAATTCAGACTGGAAGACTCTTCTCCCTCACCTGCTCCACCTGTTCACTGCGTCGTGCCCAG
>JARVJO010000330.1:2245628-2263515 GCA_031762555.1 Cynodonichthys magdalenae
TAGATAGATAGATAGATAGATAGATAGATAGATAGATAGATAGATAGATAGATAGATAGATAGATAGATAGATAGCATGAGACTAAAATGAAGACATTTAGAGTTCATTGATTGTGGTCACGGCTGATGGCCCTCTATAGTCATCTATTACTTATGTATGCTGAGATCAAGACTTCCTTCCCCTCCTCCTTTTTATCTCTTCATCAGAGATGACTGCACCAACTAGACCTGCAACTTTTTATGTTGCCAAGGGCAAAGTTATAATGAATGCCTCCAACTTTATATCAACAGTGGCTGATCAAAGTGAACAAATCATGTAAGCATAGCCTCACTCACCCAAACACATTCTGTTTGTAATTTGATGGACAAATCTGACTGCTAATCATATCATCAAATTTTGCCTACTGAACGTATGAGACTGTAAACGTCTGTAGGCAAATGCACTGGCACCATTTGAAATTGTAAAAATACTAGTGTAAGGATTTTTGCATGGTTAAAATTTGTTTATTTTGTTGTTATTGGTGGTAACTGAAACAATGTTTCCTGCTGGAGACACTGAACAGCTTCAGTGTTGTATCTGTAAGAATTAACATAAAAGAGAATTATATACATGACATTATATTTATACAGTGCCAGTTCACAACACAATATTTTAAGTACTTTGCAAAGAATGAAGTATTGAATAATGTACAATAGCATGCAGCTCAATACATGTCCAGATTTAAATCCTATCACACACAGTCATTTCAACCTAATTATAAAGCAGTAGATTCGATGTCAGTCCATTTAAAAGGGTATTATTAAAAAATATCTATATAACGAAACCAAAGAGTTGCATTGAATCTTCAATTGTTCCTAACCACCTGCAGAACCAGGACCAGGATGAGCAGTCACCTGCCTTAACCAGCTGATTTGGCAGACAGGAAAGAGACAAAGATAAACACTGGAGTATTGGGCCAGGGATAGTTTCTATGGGAAGAGAAGTAGAAAGCAGAAAGCTCGCAGCAGCAATAATAGCAAACATAAAAGCAATGTTACACTGTAACATTTTAGACAACTTATGCCATCTTACAAAAATTTTGTCCACCAAAGATGTCAAAGTTGAAGATGGAATTTAAAAATCTACTGGAACCCTCTTTTGTACATGTGCATACTGTAATTAGTTCGATCAAATAAATAACCTATATGAGTAATTTAGTAATCACAAAAGATTCATAAGTCAGCATAAGTTGTTAAACATTATAGTGTGACAGGGCTTTAAATATGGAAAGTAAAGTAATTAGAGTAGAGAATTGTGATGACTATGCCCTTTAGTAATCTGATGCTATAGAACCTGTTCAGCTTATACAGGAGCATTACAACACAATTTCTTTCGAGTTAGTGAAACACCAGTTTTCTAACTTTAATGATGCTTGTTTTAAAGTGTGTACCTCAGAAAACCAAGAAGCCACCTTCTTTCAAAGGATTACCTTCTTTTTCAAAAGGGCAACTTTGTCAATTGATTTATGCGTCAGACTTGTTACATAGTATCTGCACACTAGCTTATGGTTTCAGTCACTCTTTATGACCACTAAAGATAACTGAACAAAAGAATGTTAAAAACTTAAAAAATATCAAACTTGTTTTGTAAACTGAGGATCTCTACAAATCCAAATACTCAAAACCAATCAACGCTCAACTGAGGTGGTTTTGGGATTTTCTGAAAAATATTTAAAACACAAAAAGGGAGATGGAAACACATTTTCTAAATAAGTTTGTAGGGTTCTGTGTTTTGTCTTGTCTCCAGTCTCCCTCTTGAATTCCCTCTGTGTCATCACATCTTCTCCCTCAGTTTGTTAGTCATGCCTCCTGCCTCTACACTCACCTGTCTCCTTTTAGTAATTAGTTCTCCGCAGCTGTTGTTCATCTTCTCTCTTCCTCTGTTTGTAGAAATACTCTACTCATCTCGTCATTCCCCGCTGGTTCATTGTATGGATTTTCCATTAGTCTCTGTCCTCTGTCCTTCTGTGCACATCCCTGAGTTTTGTAAGTTTTGCTGCCTTGTCAGCCTTTTGTTTTTGTTTAATAAATAGTTTTACTTTTTAAGCTCCTCGTGCCTGCCTGCTCCTGGGTTCATTCACCTCCACCCTGACAAAGTTATGATGTAGTGAACATTTACCTTGATCAGCTGTTCCTGCTGGCTGCAGCTGGACTCTACACCTGCTGTCAGCGTCTTCCTGGACATAACGTGAAGAGAATTGCATATCTTTTTCTATGTCTCTGGATAGCATGTAATATCGCAAATACTAGTTGATATGACAGAATAATTACAACTTTCTCAATAGCAGCAACATAACTTCTGATAACTTCTTTCGATTGCATCCAACTTTCATTGCAGTGGACAATAAAGCGACTAAGTGGCTGAACAGTGTTTAGAGTTCAACAGATGTGTGTTGTTGCTGTTTCTTAGGTTAAACAATTGATGTGTTTACTATGCTCAGTTGTGAATAAAATATGGGTTTGTTAGATTTGCAAATCATTGCAGTCTCTTTTTATTTACACAATGTCCAAACTTCTTTTAGATTTGGGGTTGTAAATGATAATCAAAGCAGTCTTGTCAGCTGTCTTGTCAATAAATCATTCAATTTCCACCAGCAAGGCTTGGTTATCACAAAAGGGAGGAATAAGCAGAATAGACAGGATGTTGGAATGATATAAAAAGAAGTTAAAGAATGAACTAGGACAAGAAATCTTAACTGTAAATACTGCAATGTAAAACTGTCAGCCTAGGCATCTGTATCAGTGGTGGGACAAAGGGAGAATGAAATAGAAAGAGAAAGCCGATCAATACAGTAAAAAGCTGTGAGATTAGAGAATAGACTGGATATGAGGAGGAGACATTCAGCAAGGTCAACAAAGATGAAGAGAGTGGGAGAAAGGAGCAGAGAGAGGCTGGGCGAACGCCATGTATCAGGTACAAACATGAAGCCAGAAAAAGAAAAGAATAGGTATTATTTTTTTAATAAAGAAGAAAATTGAAAAGGCAGCTAGGGTCTATAAATTACAAACTCCTTTATGACTCAACAAGGCTGAGGTGCTTGAATGTAAGAGCATACTCACACAAACTCACACCTTACCACTGCTCCTTCACACTAATCAGCCTTTTGATCCCGGCTGAATAGATACAAGTCTATAAAGCTATGATCCTGTGTCATGTGGTCACCAAAGTACTTAACCATCTGAGCCATGGATAAATGTGATAAAGAAAGAGCATGTAGGGAGTGTAGCAAGTGGACAAAAATCTCAAATACCTTTCTATCAAATACACACATCTGCACGATTAAACTAGAAAATGTCTGAAGAATTTTAAAGGGTACTATTGCAGCTACTGGCTGGAAGTCCAACATACATTAACTTTCTTCTCTAGAGCCCAATAATAATATGGGACTTAGTTTTGTCATAATCTAATATGACTAAATGCCAACATTTACCATGGTAACCATACACTTCCAATATAGCAAAATTGATCTGGCCCAGTTCTGGCCCACATGTATACACAGCCCCTACTCAATGAGCACAGCTTTACTCTACTCGGTTCGGGTCTGTTTGGTTTTGTTCAGTTATGCTCAGGTGCGTGTGTGTCTCTATTTCAGTGTGTCACTCATTCTGTGGGTGTGATTATGGGCGGACCGTACAGAGCAGATTCAGCTGTTGTGATAAAAAAAAAAGCCATGAGGTTTTACCGTTCAGACTTTTTAAAAAGTATATATATCATTTTGTGGCGGTGCTGTTTATAAGTGCTTGTGTAATCATGGGCGGCAAGTTAATTCGAAACCTCCCGGGATATCTCCTCGACTATGTCTCCTTCACCTCTTCCTAGGAATTGTTTGCAAGTTCTGCCTTTCCCAAGATCGCCAAAAAAGTTAGACCATGGTTTCATCACTGCTTTCATCATGTCATTTTGTGCGCTCGTATTCCAAAACAAAAGAGGCTCTCTCCAGGAGGAAGTTTGCACAAGTAATTCCTTTCCTTTGTCAGTCAATCCCAGAGCAAATCCACGGCTAGCATTCTGCTGATGTCAAAATCAAAAAGTTGAGGAATGCTCAAAGAACACCTGTTTGGGACATTCCACAGGTGAACAGGTGAATTGGATACAGGCAAATTTCATGATTGGTATAAAGGGAGCATCCCCAAAACGCTGTCATTCACAAGCAAGGATGGGGCAAGGTTGACCAGTTTGTGAACACTTGTGTGAGCAAATAGTCCCACCGTTTAAGAATGTTTCTCAATTGCAAGGAATTTGGGGATTTCATCAACAGTCCAAAATATCATCAAAATATTCAAAGAATCTGGACAAATCTCTGCAAGTAAGTGGGAAAGCCGAAAAAACATTGAATGCCCATGACCTTCAGGTGGCACTGGATTAAAAACTAACATCTTTCTGAAACAGACAAAGCACATGGGCTCAGGAACACTTCAGAAAACCATTGTCATTGAACACAGTTTGTCGCTACATCTATAAGTGCAAGTTCAAACTCTACCATTCAAAATGAAAGCCATAAATCAACAACATCCAGAAACTCTGTTGGCTTCCTTGATCCTGTGCTCATCTGAGATGGACTGACACAAAGTGGAAAAGTGTTCTGTGGTCTGATAAGTCTACATTGCAAATTGTTTTTGGAAATCATGGACGTTGTGTCCTCCGAGCCAAAGAGGAAAAGGACTGTCCGAAATACTATCAGCGCATAGTTCTAAAGCCAGCATTTTTGGTGGTATGGGGGGAGCATCAAGGCTGATAGATACAAACAGGTTTTCAAGCAACATATGCTGCCACCCAAGCCACGTCTTACCTACCACCCTGTTTATTTCAACAAGACAATGCCAAGCCACTTTCTGCATGTTGCAACAGTGTGGTGTTAAGAAGTGTGGTTACTAGACTTGCCTGTCTGCAGTGCAGACCTGTCTCCCATTAAAAATTTGTGTAGCATTATAAAGCGCAAAATACTACATCTGACACCAGACTGTTGCGCAATTGAAGTTGTTCATCAAGCAAGAAAGGGAAAGAATTCCACCTACAAAGCTTCATCCATTAGTGTCCTCAGTTCCCAAGTGCTTATTGAGTGTTGTTAAAAGGAAAGGTGATGTAGCACAGTGGTAAACATGACATTGCCCCAGCTTTTTTGGATAAATGAGTGAATATTTGAAAAAAAAAAAAAAGTTTATCTGTTTGAACATTACAAATCTTGTCTTTATAGTAAAAGAAATTTTGTAAATGATTGATTTGTTAATGATTGTGGAATGAATGTTAGATCCAGTGTTGTGTTTCATACTTTCTGCAGCTTAAGGTTTAAAACAGACAATGAGAGTGTGTGTCTTATCGATGTGTTCAGGCTGTAGCATAAACAAAAGACGTAAACGGTAACACTCCCAGAGGTGTAACTAGGAAGAGACGTACATTGTAAGGTCAATTCATCATTATATGAATAGAAAGAAGTGTTTTTAGAAGTTTTGAGTTGTGCAGAGTCTCAGCTTAGATTCAGCCTGGAACAGACTGTGCTGTGTACTGTTGAAGCTAAAAGGAGTCAGATGAGAATAAAGATTTTTAAAGAGATCCAAGTGGGTTTCTGCTATTATTCACACATTTTTTAATGACGCAGTTGTCTACAATAGTGTATTCAATTGAATATAAATTGAAAAGGAATCATCATGGTCTCTCATCTTCTTGTTTGTCTCTATGTGTGGCCCTGTGATGGACTTGCGACCTGTCCAGGCTGTACGCCGCCCCTCGCACTGTGACGGCTGGATATGGGCACCAGTGACCCCCCGTGACCTTAAAAGGAAGAAACGGGTATAGATAATGGATGGATGGATGGATGGATGGAAGGAATCATCATATTCTGTTTTTATTAATGTTTTACACAACATCCCGACTTCATTGTGGTTGTAAACAGTTGTGTGAATTTGAAAAAGACTGCACATTTTATATCAACATGCTGGTAACTTATTTAAAATCGTGCACCTTATTTAGTTGACTTAAACCAGTCTATTTGCTTCTTTTTTTTTTTTCATTTTTCAAAAGTTGTCTAAAACATTATATTGAGACAGGGCCTTCAGTAAAGCCTAAGCCCTCAGGCTGAGACACTTATTTCAGGGCTTTTTAAGCAATCAACATCAAACACTTCTGCATGTGTCTGCATGAATGAGACCATATGTGCATTAAGTGAGGACACTTAAAACCGTACTGGTCACACTGCATTAACACGGCTTGTAGCGTGTTAACACCAGACGCTGTAGCGTTAAGTGTCAGTGAGAGATGATACAGCTAATACGTGTTTATGTTCTGTCAGACAGCTTGCTCGGTGGAAGTGTGTGTGCACGAATAAAAAAGTGAGTAAAATGGTGTGAAAGTTCTTCATCCAAACTGGCAACTTATTCATTTTGCTCCCCTGAGAGTCAGGGACTGAGACAGCTGTCCTCTGATTCTCAGGGTTTCCAGAGTCTCTGTTGCTTTGTACACATCAAAGTCTGACCAGAATGGGTAATGACTTGCACTCTATTTTTGCACAACTATTTGTCATGAAATGCCCATTCAGTTGATTATTTCTGGGTTTGTGCCCTTGTAGTAGTAGGATCACTTCCTGACTGACTTGTGGGCCACAAGTATACCTGTAAATATATACACCCTGTTTTACAGTTCACTTTACAACACCTGCAGACTTTATTCTCTAGATGCTTCTAATCCTCACAAATAGCAATTCTCTAGTTTAAGTTTTAATTTCCACCTTTACTTGTAAAAATGATCCCTAAGGATGGTTCAGTTTTCTTTTTAAATTTGATCTGTTCATTTTAAAAACTCTACTTTCCTTTTCTTAGACAAAATTAAAGGCCTAGCATTCCTTGAAGGATGCATGCCACCTGTTGCTTTTCATGCCAGAGTTTTACACTGAGATTAACTTGTGTTGAAAAATGACAGAGTTGTAGCCATTTAAGTAAAACCTTGAAAACAATGGTAGTCACAAAACATCATGAGATCTCGAACTCAGAGTATAAGCTGAGGTTGAAACTCAGCTTCAGCCATTTTCTAATTGTAGCTAAACATCTATTTAACTGACTGAGTTAAAGCTATTTGTAAGTTTGTTAAGTGTTATTTTGAGTTTCACAAATTTCCATCAAGTGGATTATTAGGCGTTTTGCTGACAGAGAAACATGATACCTTAACAGTTAATATAAAAGTTTTAGGTAAATATATTTTTAAAACAAGTCATGCTTCCAGGATGTCTCTCAGCAACAACTGGACTCATTTTTAGGACAATATCTGTAAAAACGTACTAAGTTATAAACATTTTTATGTTAAGGTTACTTAGCTGTGGCAACTATTTAGAAATGGGTTGAGTCTAAATGATAATCAGTTGTAGATAAACATCTAGTGGTTACCTTGTGATAGCTTCATTAACATCCATCCAGTGGTTAAATCCATATATTTTTCCAACATGGCAGCAAATTGAACACACACATATTTCACAAACACTGACATGACCATAAACATTTCTGTGGAAATAAAAAGCTATTGGTGATTGCAGTTATGGGTGTTTTACAGTGAATACCTAGCAGCTGTCAGTGATTCTGGACTTTAAAGCACTATTGTTTCTGAATGATTTCTGGATTTCTGGTTGCCACTGGTTTTGGTTTATCAGATACACTTTACAAGATTTGGTTTCAGTTTGTGCAACCTGTGCAGCTAAACTGAGAGAACAGGCTAACTAACATATTAGGTATATTTAAATTGACTTTTCCTTTTCATACCATATGCAAAGTTACAAAAGAGGCAAAAGGTAATGCAGTACAATTAAATTCACTATTGCAGAACTCCTGTATGGACCCTGTGCTGTTGGCTTTGAGCAACTACATACTGTACATGTCAGTTGCATGGATTGTACATAAAGTACACCGATTTCCCCCCATTTTGAAGATATACAGACATATAGAGAAATCGCTGATTTTTTTTCAAAAACTCAGCTTCACACTTTTTTATGTATCAAAGCCTGGAGTACAAAAAACAAAAAACAAAACAAAAAAAAAACAGTAAATAAAATTAAATAACCACCTCCCAACCTGCTCTGCCACTAGAAATAAGTTCTCCACCTCTCCTTATCCTCCTTTCCCTGCTCCTCTTTGCTGCAGGCACTGTTATCTCTGCCTCATGTTGTGGCTTTCCCTGCAGCCTACAGTCTCTCGTGTGTCAGTAGTACAGATTGTTTTTCTGAAAACATGTATGCAACTGTGGCCTTCTGAGCAATTTAGCTAAATAGCCCTGCACTAATGTGAAATTATTCCACTAGTTTTCCATCAAAATGACTTGTAAGAACAAGTCATTTGGGTGTTTTTTTATCAATCATTTGTAAGTGTAGATTTTTACTCAACACTATGACCGTTTCAACTCAGTTAAATTTATATGAAGTCCATATCATTTTATCTTTCTGATTTGAAAGCAACATGTGCTCATTATTAACTCTTGCACATGTTTGGACTTTTACATTTAGTATCACCTTCCTGGACCCTTAATTCATCCACACTATTACAACAGTGTGTATGTCCCTGTTAATGGTGTTATGTCAAATATCTGTGATTTGTTATGACGGGGCTGTAAACAGAGGAAGGACAGAGGTGGAGGAGGGGATGTAGAAGAGGAAGTTTGAGTGTGTGCAGGAGAAATGGCTGTGTCTGTGTGTGGCTTTGTGACCAGACTGACAGGCGGATGAGTCACCATCAGGAGATGACAGGGTCAGGACACATGTACCGAGAGATGATGACTTCATTACTTTTAGAGAGACAGATGGAAACATTCCTCCATCCACTCAGAATAAACCTCTCAGCTGAGTAAACTGAAGAACTATTGATTCCTACTAATCATAATACAGCAGTTCTCTTCTTTTTTTGGCCTGACCTATAGCGGAGCCTCGGCAGGACGTCCTTTGTTTGCACAAGGCATTGATTTGCTCTCATTGCTTCAACAACCTTCCCTCCTCTATGAGTAGGAGCAGCGAAAACAAAAACGATAGATTTGTAATAATATTTTAAAACAGTATTATAGATTTTTGCTGTAAAGCCAAGCTCACTGGCACAATTGAGATTTATTGATCATATCCCCATTGTGCTTGTCAATGGCTTCAACAAGAGAAAAGAGCATCAGAATTTAATTGAGGGGGATGGAACAAGTCATGCAGAGCTGTGATGGTATTTGGTAATTTTGTTTCTCATGTATACTCATTTTATATATTTAATCACCTTGTGGGCCATCCTGAAAATATATACAGTATATACTGTATATAATAATACATTACATTACCTGATAATTAAGAAATAAACTTTAACATTTACAAACTTATTTGACATTTAAAACATAAACGTGAACAATTATCTTTATGTAATAAAGTTTGTATGTACTTTATGTAGCATGATCACGCTAGTGTAACGTTCTGTGGTGGATGGATCACTGCAGATGTAGAAGTATAAGCAGGATGCAAACAGATGGCTTTATTAGCAGCTCTTCTGATCAGCACTTCGCCACAGCACTTCCTGGTCTTAACCTCATATGTCCTGTAGACTAAAAAATGAGCTGTTCAAAATGGTATGTTCGAATAAACGCAGGAATCCACTGGATTTACTCTGAAAAGCTTTATTCTCATCTCTGACTCCAATCAGTTTTAGCAGTACACACCACAGGCCTCAGTGACCTTGGGAGAAAACCCAAATAAAGCAGCTCAGTGTATCCAGACTGGATCTGAACAGAGACACATTGACCAACTCTGTTTCAAACTTACAGCTGCAATGATCAGAAAGTGTAAAATTATAAAACTGCATCAAACATTCAGTTGATGAATTACAATATTTTCTTCAGTCTTAAGGCCCAGTCCCAATGCTCAGTGCGAACCCTACACCCCTCTGTGAAGTGTGGATTCAGTCGAAGTGCACATAAGTGTTCGAGTGCGCAGGTTACAAGCGTGCAAAAAAATTGAGAATTAGGACAGTACCAATTACGTCATCTTTTAATTATTCAGGTCAAATTTTATATACATAAAAGAAAATGTTTAAAGAAAAAAAAACAAAGTTTACACAATATACACAATCTATTCACTTCTCTACTAATCAGAAGGCAAAAAAAAAAAATGCAATAACTTGTTCACTTTTTTGGAATTCCTGATTTAACTTTGTCCTGATTGGTTCTTTTTTGTGGTATAATCATTTAAATCATTTAATCTACTTTTTTTATTCTATTTTTTCTTTCCTTTTTTTTTCATTTATAGGTCTTCATTTTCCCTGGCAACATTGTAATTTTTTGTACCATGTTTGAATGTTTAATAAAGGTTTATAAAATAAAACAAACTGCGACATCCAACATCGCGGTACCAGTTGCTGTTTTGGCAGACGTCACATGCAGTGAGAATTGTGGGTAATACACTCAGCTATTGACTTGGGCCTGCATTAAAATGCTTTGTTTTTTGTTTCATAAAATGTGAGCAGATGGTACATTTTCGTAACTGAGCAACACCGCATACTGAGAACAAGACCCTGATCCATCATCTCATCTCCTTCCGGTTCTGGCATCTTTAGTGACCAAGATTCCTAGTCACAGAAACTTTGTTGCTTTATGTAAAGCATATTGACAGAATATGTCTATTTTAAAGATTCTGACATCAGAATTCACGTTATGTTTGACAATTTTATCTTTTAGTTTTTATTTTTCAGTTCACAAATTGTAAATGCACCACCTAAACCTGCAGTAAGTGAATCAGAAAAGTGAATATAATTCTCAAAAGACAATCTTGAGAAAAAAGCATTAATCATCTATTTTGCACATATATCATAATAGAGTAACAACCTCAACTTTGTGTATCATTATAAAATGATTGCCTTTAAATATGCTTCACAACACTTCATTTAGCACTCACATCATCCGTTAGGCATGCAAAGAAAAACATAAAAAGTAATTATGACACGAGATGCCTTTGTGCTGTTTTCACACAAATGAAGCCACAGGAAAAATATCTCATTAGAAGAAACACCCACCAAGGTGTGGGACAGCCTCTTCACAGATGGCTTTCTCACCAAAGATGCACTGAAACAAAAGTTCACTTCTACCACTGTGGGTGGAGTGAGAAGAAGAAATGCATCAGCATCACACCAGAAGTCCTGAAGACAAAAAAAAAAATTTTAAAACAAAGATTAGTACCATTCTACAACTTCACAACAAAACATAAACAAGGACATGAAACAAAAAAGTGATTTTTTAAGTTATCTCTTTTTGAATTAGGCAAAGGATTGAAAATACATTCATACAAAACACAGCATAACACTGAAAACTGAAAGACAAATGAATACTTGAACAGAAAAACAATCAGAACACCGAGTCCAAATGATTTCTGTTTTCATCAAACAAAGAAAAGAGTTCGTGAGTGTTAACCAGTCTGTCACTCAGAAGTCACTGTGTTCTGAAATCATTTGAAAGTGAAATGTGTGATAGTTTCAGTGGTCTCTGATTCATCTTCAGGTTAGATCCAAAGTTTTTTTCTGCCTCTAAGATCAACTATTGTGGTTTATTTTAGAGATGTCCAAGTCATTTTTATTTTTATTTGTCTCTGATACCAATCAACTCATTTAAAAGTAAGAATTGGCCGATACCAAGTCAAACTCCAAGTTGATGTATTGTCAATTGTGCATAATGTGCACCATATACACAGGATTGAAATTACATTACTTTCAGACCACTGGTGAAATAAACATCAAAAGTAGACTGCAAAACTTTAAGCTTAAAAATAGAAATATATTGCTAAACTAATTTGTAGAAATCTAACAGGATAAAGTGGATGCATAAAGGTTCCTGGTATTAGCATCAGAATTAAAGGAACATGTGCAGAAATGTATATTTACATGGTTTAAACACACTGTATACGTATAAATTTTCTGATTAGCATACGAGTAAAGTGATATATGCAATCAGTTAACATTTATGACAAATTGAATGAACACTGTTCTTGGTTAAGGTCCTGTCACACTATAACATTTTAGACAACTTATGCCAACTTATGAAAAGTTTGTCCAACACTAAAGATGTTTAAGCTGAAGATGGAAAAAAATCGTCAGGATGCCGTGCAAGCTTTGTACCACACCATGATGCAGCTGGATAGGAGGCTCTTGATGACACCCCTGTAAAAGGTGTACATAATGGCAATTGGGGCTGTAAAGCTTCTCAGCTTGCACAGAAAGTAGAGACACTGGGGAGACTTCTTGGCCAACAGTGTCATGTTCCTACTCCAGGGCAGATCCTCTGAGACATGCACTCTGGATTTGCATTAATACAGTATATACACTGTTTGGCTCAAAAAAAGTTGCCACCAAAAAAATGTCACATGCTCTCATATTTTGTTGGACCGTATTTAGCTTTGATTACGTCACACATTCACTGTGGCATTTAGATAAGCTTCTGCAATGTCACAAGATTTCTTTTCATCCAGTGTTGCTTTCATTTTTCACCAAGATCTTGCATTGATGATGGTAGAGTCTGACTGCTGCACAAAGCCTTCTTCAGTACATCCCAAAGATTCTCAATGGGGTTAAGGTCTGGACTCTGTGGAGCCAATCCATGTGTGAAAATGATGTCTCATGCTGCCTGAACCACTCTTTCACAATAAGAGTCCCATGAATTCTGGCATTGTCATCTTGGAATATGGCCGTGCCATCAGGGAGAAAACAATCCACTGATGGAATAATCTGGTCAGTCATATTCAGGTAGTCAGCTGACCTCATTCTTTGAGCACAAACTGTTGCTGAACCTAAACCTGATCAACTGCAGCAACCTCACATCATAAATCTATGTTAGGTGGCAATTTTTTTTTTGGCGGGGCAGTGTATTTTTCACAGCACAGTCTTGCAGATTACAAACTACAAGTAAATTAAAGTGAATAAAATCTATGTCACCTTGTACTTGACCCTGTGTTCGTGTTGTTTCTTAAGTTTTTATTTTTATTATTATTATCATCAACAAAAGAATAGATGTCAGTTGATGATAAACCTTTTAAATATCTCAGGAAGCCCTGTGTTGGTTATGTTGTGTTGGGAGTGTAGGACTGTGGCTCCATAACACCATATGGCAACAAAAAAACTATTTTCTCCACTGAGTGTGAAGTCAGCAATCAGTTTACTTCAGGCCAACTCCATCAGCCTCCCCCCTGCCCCCCCTGTCTCTGCTCATCTAATGGAGCTTGTCCCTTTAAAGTTTTGTCAGCCAATCAGGTAGGAAAACAGAGGACATAGTAATTAAGGAGACAGACATTATTTTAAAATCACACAGGGAACTGGAAACACAGCTATACATGGGTGTTTATGTTTTGTTTTATGGTATTTCTATTGCTATGCGAGAAGCTATTTGGTGCATTAAAAGCTGAGGTACTACAGTGAGTTGAAACATGCTCTGAGTCAGTTGTAGAAACACAAAACGCCTGAACCTCTGATTTGTGTTTTCTGTTTATTTTATCTGCTGGCAGACAAGAAAACCAGAACAAAGAATATGCAGCATGAATGGACATCACATTGTTTTAAATGTAGCAAAAGTAAGATTTTTCACAGGTTTGTTTAAAGTCTTATGATTCTGGGCTTTCCTATTTACTTTTTAACACAGCATGGGGCTGATATGGGCTTTATCCACATTAATTACTCACATTCAAAAAAATCCCCCACTGTTTACTACCAACTTGTCTGGTTTACACAAACAATTGAAGCTGCTTCCTGTCTCATACCCACTTTTGTCATCAGACGTCAGACTTTGATTGAGCTTACGTAACGCAATCAGTGAGACAACAAGGGATCATAATTTTTCTGTAAAAAAACAACAATGCAATAGTTCAGCCTGAGGAGAATGGTAAAAGAGGCATGTATAAACTTTATAAAAAATGTTTTCTGTTTTTATATCAATATTGTATTGTTCAATAATAGAATGAAATGAACATTTAATCTACTAGGTAAAGAAAAGGAAATGATATAAAGAATAAAAGCAACTAAAGACAGTATTAGGGCTTTAGGATGATTTTCAAGAATTGTTTTTTTTATGCAGCAGATGAACACAGTTTGTACACAGACAATCTAGGAGATGTTCAGAAGGGAGATACACATTCCAAATGGAACATGGCATATTGGCTCAGTTCTTCAACAGACTTTGAAAGCCTGACACAACTAATGAGCCAACTACAATCATTTGCCAGTAAATTACAATGGTCTCTAATTTTATGTATTTTTTATTTTACTGACCCAGTAGCTAGGTCTTCCAACAAAAACAGAACAGCCATTCTGCAAAGTGTATTAAAAATAATGAGACTAAATTATGAAACTATTTCATAAAATGTCTATAAGTATTTTATATAACCAGGCTTCTGTCTGGAACCATAAGCAGCCCAGAAGAGGGAATGAATATTTATAGTATTAGTTTAAATATTCAGTCCTAGAGGCTACGTTTGTTTTCTATTTTACTCTTTTCTGTCAACCCGAGGTTGACGGAAGAGAGGAACGTTTGAACAAACCATTCTGGGTAGGATTGCACCACTTGTTCAGAGTTGGATTTTGAGTACTCTAAAAAAATGTCTGCATTTCTATGACAGGACACAGAGGCGTACATTTAAGGCTTAAGCTCAATTTACACCGCATCTGCTCCGCAGTGCTCTGCTCCAACCTCCACGGTAAAAATGCACCCAATATATTTAATAAGAGCATTTACACTGTATCTGTGGCCCCACAGGGCAGCGGTGTGTCCACTATGATCTGCTAAAATGAGATTTGATTATATTTTTGCTGGACAGCAGAAAAAGAGTCATTCTACAAAGATCACTGCGTACCAACAAGAAAAGGAACGAGCACAACATCCGTATTATCAAAATAATTCCCCGAAGACAAACTACATTTTGTCAAAATTCTAGCTACATGGGTATACAGACATGCTGTTAAAAATGTATCATTCTGTTTGGGAAGCAGATGGCAGCATACAGCAAAAGCATACACACATAATCTAATTAAAATGTGGATTTTATTCTGAAATATGGATGCAAAAAAAAGACAACAGCGATTCAGCTTCAAATGTTTCAAGTTCATCTTCCACTGAATGATTTAATTTAGTCTGACGTCAACATTTATCACTGACTTTATTGTACAATTGTGCATTTCCTGCGCATGTTTCTCAGAGCACCTCTGAGCTTTGCACCAGAGTGAAGCCGCACGCAGTGTAAATCAGGGTGGAAACGAATGACGGCGACCTGCATGGCAGAGTGGACCTGAGCTGTATGCAGTGTAAATCTGTGGTCATACAGAGGTTTTTGAAACTGTCATGAACTTTAACTTAATGATTGTTGAATTGGGACACAATTTCTTGTCATTATTTCATGCTTGTGGACAAGAAAACAACTGAATTGGGTGGAAAAAAGAAGCCTCTGGGCATTTCTTAAAACCATCAAAGAGAAATTCTCATTTGACAGGTCACAGTGGCGAAATAAATGTACTTCTTGAAAATGGAGAGATTTGATAGTTTTGCAAATAAATGTCAAGCAAGAGAGCTTATAATGTGTCCTGTTCAACACACTAATTCCTTTTTTACTTTGAACCCAAAGTTTTAAGCTTATAATGAGTCAGGCTTACATTTGATTATTTAAGCACTCCTTGAGGCCTTCTAAATGTCAATTTAATTAGACAGCAGCTTTTTTCCAACTTTGTTTATGACCTAGCCATTTTTCAAAGATCTTTGTAGTGCGTGCTTTTGTTAACCCACTTACTCAGCATTATCTGTATCTTCTTAATTGTTGGGATCTATCTTAGCAGTCAATGGGTGAGAGGTGGGAAACACCACAAAACAGGGGTTAAGTGTAGTATTTTCAATTTCTTCTTGTGTTTCCAGTCGTCCCTCAGTACTTTTTCTCAGTCAGCTTCTGCTCCTTATTTGTGTCCCACTCAATTACACCTGTTCTCTGTTAGGCATTGTGGTTCCATACGCTGATTAATTCTCCTCTGTTGTTTTGTGATTTTAGTTACTTTATTTTTGTGGCCTTGCCGGGGTTTTATTTTTTATTTTATTAAAACATCTTCTTCTGAGTTCTCATGAAATTATGCTGCCTTGGGTTTAAGCTTACTTTCAAAATTTGATGAAATCAATGTGACTTGCAGTGGATTTTTTTTTACTCCTTCTTATCTTTCAAAACTGACAGCAAATTTCACCATTTTAATATACATTTTAGTTGTTTCAGCTGAAGTACAAGTGATCCTCACACATAATGCTAAGATTTTTATTTCAGGCTACAGTTTCTTTGTTACATGATTCACAGAAACACACATTTAGACACACACCCTTTCTCAGAGCTTGCAGTGGCGCCATTCAGGGATGTGGTAGAACAGGTAGTGTCATCCAAGTGTTGTATGCTCAAGCCACCAGGGGCCAATTGGGAAATTTACCCTTTTGGCCAGGAACCTGCCCACAAAGACAGGAAGTGGAACTCTTCCATCTGATACCAGAGCTCTGCAAGACTCAGGGGGAAAAATATTTCAGGGTGACGCCAATGATGGATTAACTGCTATTCCTAAAAGCTGTTTACACAGGGACATACAAACCATAAGAAAGTTTGTGGTGCATAAAAAAAAAACAAAGGAGATTTTGGCAGTGCAGCAAACTGGCCATGGTTAGAAAAAAAGGTGGGGGTGAAAGTGTGAAGATTTGGTAGGCAGTGAGAGGCTCCGGAGTCATTACTCATTGTTGAGTGTTGTCAAATAGCTTTACCCCTTTCATCTGTTCAAGCCAAGCAGCCATGGAGCAGATCTCACTTCAATGACAGCCGGGCTTGTTCCCCTTTCTTCTCTCTCTTTTCTTTGATGCAGTTCCAGTTCAGTAAACAAACTCACCATGTCCTTTCATCAGGCAGCAGCGTACCATAAAAGATGACTGGTGAGTCCTGAACAACAGCCGGCTGAAGTACAGTCAGTATTACAGGTCAGAGTCTAACTCAAAGCCATCACAAGTCAAAATCAAGTTTCCTTCCTCCTGCCACAATCATTACTCAAATAGGTAAGAAAAATGTCAGGATGAAAAGCTTCAAATCCTGCAGCAAAAAAGTTGAAATGGATGTTGGCCATAATTCTCTATGGCAGTTTGGAATAATGATGTTGTGATCTTGTTCATGAAAGGTTACCTGCCTCTACTGCTGTAAACAGTGAGGACAGAGTGGAGTGTGTATTAAAGTGATATTCAGCCATTTTGAAAGTATGCGCTAAGTTAAAGTTATGAACAAATAATATCTTACCTGTTGTAGATAGCTCATTGATTGGTTTGAGTTTGGAGAAACAGAGTTTGAATCAGACCAGACAGATGAGCTTATTGAAAATTGAACTGTAGCAAAGACCAAAGTGGATCGGTGCCCATCTTAAAACAGCTCAATTTTAATAGCAGTTCATGCTAATGCTACTTTATAATTCTTTGCACTTATGCATTACACATTTTTCTTTTTACATATAATTCAGTGGTTCTTTCCAGTGCAAAAAGCCACAGAAGCAGTTAGATGTAGCACGGCAGCCCTTGAAGTCCTACTGGACCTGACTCTGGATCTACACATCTTAGGGGAGGCTGCATCCAGAGCGGTGAGGTTACACCAGTCTGGTAGGTGGAAAAGCCTATCTGACTCACAGCATACCAGAATCTGGGACTGGGCAGTTGCTGCTGTTCTAGTAACTGCAGGTCCTGGTGACAGAATGGTCAAAAATACAAATTCGAACCAAGTTTTATAACAGAGATTAAAGATAGGTCAGCCTGGAGTAATTTCTCTATGGTGGACCTGTCTCCTAATTGTTTCTACTGTTTTACAGACGGATCCCTTATGAAGGGGTCAGT
>JARVJO010000330.1:2278201-2290329 GCA_031762555.1 Cynodonichthys magdalenae
GATGCAGTATTGTATTTTATACTTTCTGATCATTGCAGCAGTAAGTTTAAAACAGACAGAGTTGGTGTGTGTGTTATTAACGTTCTGTCTGTATAAACAAAAATGAGTTACGTTCTAGGTCTGACGTAAAAAAGGTACCACCTTCAGGGGTGTAACCAGGAAGAGACAAAAGAAGTTATAATGTTGAAGTTTTTAGAAATTGTTAGAGTTTTGCAGAGTCTCTGTTATGATCCAGCCTGGACAGACTGGGCTGCTGTTTGTTTGGGTTTTTCTCTCAAGGCCTTAGGTTGAGGCCTGTACTGTACTGTGCTGTGCTGTGTACTGCTGTGCCTGATAAGAGTCAGAGACGAGAATAAAGTTTTTTTTAGAAGAAATCCAGTGGATTCCTGCTCTTATTCAGACATATCATTTTGAACATCGCATTTTTATTCTACAAGTGTATTACAGGAATTTATTTGGGAATGAAAAGAATGTTTACAATTTTGCTATTTTACGGAATGCAGTAATAAAGTGGCTAAGTGCAATACAAATTCCCTTGAGTTGTTCATCTATTAAACATGCACTTAGAAAAACAACACTCAAGAGTTGACTGAGCTGAGGCTATACTGGATTAGAACCTCAAGACTTCTGACCACAATCTCAAAAACATTACTGGACCTGTTTTCCACTCATTACAGATCAGGAATGTGGAGGATTAGTTTCAAAAGATGTAAGACATAATGAGCAGCAAAAATCTGAAGTCTTCTCAAAACTTAAAAATTTGACATTTGACAAATGTGCATCCTTATTCAGTGACCCAGATTGCCATTTGTTAACCTGAGGGCCTGTAGCAGGCCTCTTTGTAGGAAGTGGCATTGACAGTACTGAACATGTCTCTTCTGACAAAAGTCAGAAAATTTCCCAGTGGGCAGAGTGGATGGTTCATGTAACGGTCATGGAAGCGACAGAAGGCGGTATGAAATGTCACGTCCTCACCATTATACAGAACTCTGAGGAAAAAATCCCCATCTCTTGATTTTGACTTCTCACCTTTTTTTGCTTTCTTTTTTGCCTGGCCTTGAACAACAGTAGGACTTTTCCACAATTCAAAAACTATTCTTGCTGCAAATCGTGGAAACCTGGCATTTTCCAGTCCAAGGGCACTAAGCAAAGGAGCCATAGTGACATCGTGGGCTGAAGAGAGGGTGAAGATCTCCTCACCTCCTACACGAGGCTGCCGGCCTGACTCACTGGCCTTAGCAACCTGTTCCATCTTGGCAGCAGTTCGATTGAGATAGGGATACATGGCAAGGGTGGCGTATTTACGATACAGACCCACTCTTCTCCGATCCGCCTCATCATCTAGCTGCTGCTGCCGGATGACGGCAAATTGTGCCATGGTCAGGCATCCACCAGTGCCACGGTCTCCATGAGCAACGCATGGGAAAGAAAGGCCATGACAAAGGTGGCACAACAGCGAGTCTATAGGGTTTGCAGCTCTAAGCTGGCGAGTCGGAATACCCAAAATCCGTGCCATGTCAGCGTAAGTCCTGTCCAGGTTGTCGTTGGCCAATCGGAGCTGATATTGCCGTCTTTGCTCATCCTCCAAGTATCTGTTCCTAGCAGGGCAGTCGCACGTCGATCCACAGAACAAAGTGCTCCACTGATGATGAATGCTTAGCTTGGTCCAGTCAAAGTTCGGAAGGAAACCGTAGAGAAAAGCCAAACCACTTTGGAGAGTACGACTTTTCCCGGTAGTCTCTACCCACACCTGTCGAGGTGACCAGTTGGTGGGGAGGAGACTGTGATGTTTGTAGGCATTGTGGAGGAGTTGTCCATTGCGAAGGTGTTGGACCACACCTGCAAGAAGAAAATAAGAAGGTTTGGCTTTTGTTTACACTTAATTCTAACTAACAAAAAAATTCTTAAACTGAGTTCTGGTTAAAATTATCTGGATTTGATACCTGTCTGTGTGAGCTCTCCCATCTCACAGTCACTATGATTGGGGAAACGAGAAACAGAACCCAACGGTGGTTTCCAGTGGCCATGACCTCCTTGGCCCATGTGAGTAATGAAGGAGTTCAGAAGCGGGTGAGAAGGTTGTCTGGGATGAGAGGAAACATGATCATTAATCTGAAATAACTATCGTTTTCTCTGTGGCTCTTTTCTTTGGATGTAATTTTTTTTCACAAAATTAGATCAAACACGAAAATACTTTACCTTAAATAACTGCTGAGATTTTGGCTTTTCATAATAAAATGAATAATTTTAGGCTGTGCTGTTATGTATACACACTACTTAAACTGAAAACAGTGATCTTCTTGTTAAAATAATATAAATTGCAGTTGGCCTTTGAATGGTTTTGTGTTGTCTCTAAAGTCTGTTATTTTGTATTAGAATAATTTTTTTGGGGTTTGTAAATATTACACAAATAATCATGAAATGATAATGAGTTGCAACAACAAATACCACCATTTCATATTTAAAGAGATTTATTTTCAGTGTATAATGAAAACCTTGATCTGCTAAAAATGATAACAGCTGGTGGATTTTGCCTAAATCTGCCACCAGGTGTCTCTCTAATACAATAAAACTCATTGAAAACTGTTCATTTACCACATGTGGGTTGTAATATTGGAGATAAAGATAAAAAAAGATAAATTTATTGCCATGGGACAAAAATAAACACATGCACACATACAAACACACGCAAAAACTCAAATGAAGAGCTGAAGGAAGCAAGAGGAGCAATCGAGGATTCAGTAGATTAAAGAGAATTGAAGATTACAGTTTAATATAAAAGAATTGGTGAGAGAAACTCTGCTCTACCAGATTAAGTGTAGAACATGCACACGCACAAACAAATTGGTTTTTCTACCCTCATGGGGACTTTGCATTGACTTTCCTTATTTTTCAGTTACTTCTACAGCCTAACCCCGACCCCTTACCCTAAACCTAACTAAAAAACGTTTGCGTAGGAATTACTTAAAAAAATATGTTAACAGGTTCTACTCATCTGAACTAAGTAAATCTAACACAATTTCTTCATTTTCACTTATAAAGTAGTATAAAGTAACTTAAAAAGTTGCTTTAAATTTATTCAATTCAGGTTAGTGGAACCTGTTGACATAATTTTTTGAGTAAATCCTACGTAATTTTTTTTTTTTAGTTTTTCTTTGAGTGTACCTAGCCCTAAATCTAGCCTAAACTCAATTCACACCTTGGTCCTAAACCTAACCTTCCAGCTAAAACCACCATCTGTACCTGTTGGGACCAGGCGTTGGTCCCCACAAGGCTATGTTCATCTGGAAAGTGGTCCCCATGATGTAGCAATAACATGTACACACACACAAAGTTTCACTGATAGGAGATTCGGGAATTAGTCCATCTCTCATGTTGTAACACTTGAATCACATTTAGTATTGTTGTTACTGGCCTGAGCAGTAAAGCCAAATCTCGCATCTGCTGAAATGATCAAAGCCATTTTCTGTTTGCAAAGAAATTTTTTTCTTTGTATTACTATACTTATATTTATTTGCATGTTCAATTAAAAAGTAGCAATCCTTGATTAATCTCGTCTATCACCTTGCATAGCAAACATGTCAACCAAGATGTAATGCAATTTTTTAGCGTTTCGAGTATGGGATTTAGTCTTCAAATACAGAGCGAACTACATGAGATAGTGCCAATTATGTGTGTCCCAAGGTCCTAAGGTCAATTTGCTGTGGTGGACAAATTGAATTCCACTGATTCCAAAAGTTCATCAATTGTAGATGGGCCTCCTGTTATTGCTACAATGTTTCATTGAAATCTGTCCACTGCTTTATGATATACACTGCCCGGCCAAGGAAAAAAAAAAACATCAATAGTTGAACTGCCTTTAGCTTTAACTACAGCACACATTCCTTGTAAGCATATTTTCCACAAGCTTCTGAAATGTCACAGCATTATTTTCTGTACAGAGTTTAAATTTGTTGCCAAGATCTTGCATTGATGACACAAGATTTGGACCACTGCGAAAGATTTTTCTTCTGCACATCCCAAAGATATTCAATGTGGTTCAGGTCTGGACTCTGTAGTGACCAATCCATGTTCCAACATGATGTCACATGCTCCCGGAACCACTCTTTCACAATTTGAGACTAATGAATTCTGGCATTGTCATCCTGGAACATAATCAGGGAAGATAAACTCCAATGATGGAAAAACCTGATTTTTCAGTATATTCAGGTAGTCAGCTGGTCTCATTCTTTGGGTACATATCGTTGCAGAGTCTAGACCAGATCAACTGCCCCACAGGCTTGTAAGGTAGGCACTAGGACAGACAGATGGGTGCATCACTTCAGCTGCCTTTCTTTTTCCCTTGATGCACCCATCACTCTGGCACAGGGTAAATCTGGACTCAGACCACATGAACCTACTTCCTTGCACAGTTCTTGACCTAATTTCATTAGTTTCAGCAATCTACTTAGATGGTTTATCTGACTGCCTATAATGTGACCCTTCTGAAACAGATTTATAGTTTTAGTGTTAAATAAATTGTTGTCAGCAAAAACAATCATCCATGCAGTAATTGACCAATGGGAGGCTCTTATTATTTGCTTAGTTAAATCTAGCATATCTCAGTAACCAATACTAACAAGTTTGTACGTCTGTCCTTGATAAAATATTGAATTGATTTCCATTTTTTTTTGTAACCCAACTCTTGCCCTAGCCTCAAACCTAACCACCCCATGCCTTACTTAAACCTATTCTCATTTCACACCTTAGCAGTAACCCTAATCCCACAATTGTTCCTCCATATTAGAACCAGGTTTTGGTCCACAAAAGGACAAGATAGCTGATCATACAAGAAAACGTACGAAAAAAAAAGTCACAAAAAATAGGTATATACATGATTGCCATAAGGCCCATGGAATTGCTGAAATTAAGGAAACTCTGTACTCAGTGCTTTATTCTCCTCAATCATGAATCAGACTGCTAGTGAACAATTTACATTTAACTTGCTTCACTGGGAAACTGGATATCAGCAAATGGAGACAATGGTGGACAAAATAGCTTTAATAGCTTCATTGTTCCCAGCTGACAATGACAAGAGTTCAATTACAATAAAAAGCCATCATTATCACCAGATTGTATGGAAAGATTAGTGAGGAAGGAAGAAAATAGGAAAAGACAGTGTAATGAATGGAGAGATTAACAGAAAAGATAAATAATAGTTTGATAAATCTTGGAGGAGCATAAAGGTTCAAACAAATTGAGTAGTTGGTGAAGTAAGAAAACCACAGGCAAATACTGCCTTGGTGGAGGGGGGAGCCAGAGAGAGTGAGAGAAAAAGAGAATGTTGTCGGCTGCTGAAAAGAGCTCAGTTAACCACAGACAGAGACAGTGGATCAGAAACCTGGTGCCAGGGAATTTAAACACACACAGTATACACACACTTACAGAGAACACACTCACTTACACAGGCTCTGCTCTCAGAGGATCCAGCTAAAAGCATATTGCAGCTTAGATTGCTGACTAATCATATTTTAGCCTAAAAACAAAAAAGGAACTGCATCACCACCAGGACAGAAACAACTAGGAGAACGTCCAACCAAACAAGATCTCACACAAAACACATTTTAAAAAAATTGGAATCATAAAACTCCACTTGGATAACAGCAATTCAACCCTTATAGAGCTCCCTCTTTCTTCATCTGTTTGTGTTGATGCAATATGGCAAAAATCCAGATGAAATTAAGAGCAAAAGTCTTTAAGATTTAAGGCTTTTGCTTGCTGTAATTAAATCCTTACTTAAGAAACCTAATCTTGATTTAAGAGCTCTGGCCAATTATATACCTATACCTTTTTATTAGATGCTGATGATACTTTACTATAATCAAAAGCCCAACAAATTCAGTTACAAAACAAGATGTTCTTAGAGACACAAAACTTGATGACTCTTAATCTTCTGCTTTTAAACTCAGACAAGACAGAGTTTGTGGTTTTTACCAGAACATCTTCAGAACAAACTCAGTAGTTGCAGTATTTCACTTCCTCTGAATAGAAGTAATCGGATCTCCAGTTTTAATGTTAAAACTTTGGTGTTATTTTTGATCAGGATATGTAATTTAACTCCCACATTTAAAAGTTACCAGGACCGTCTGTCTTTGAATGAGTGGGTGTGAGGATGAGGGTGGGATCGTGTGATTGTGTCTGTGTATGTTTAGATATATGTCAGGCTGGGTCTTAAGCTGCTCCCTCTGCAGGTTCATCTGGGGTTCACTGCTGGTGGTGGACCTCGCCCCCTGCCCTCTGGTGAGTTGTGTCTCTCAATGCCTGGGGTTGGGTGCATGGGTGTAGGCCGGCTCAGCCTGGTGACTGCCTGGTGGGGCTTGGGTCTTCTGGCCCTGTTGGGCCTTGGCTTGGGGAGTGGTGCGCCCTGGGGACCCGGGACTCTGTGTCCGTGGCAGGATCTGCTCCGGTGCAGTGAGTCCTGGAGGGGTCTGTGAGGTCGTCGCTGCTAGCCCCGGGGGCTTACTGCTTGGGGTCGCTGGGGGGGGCTCTCCCAGTTCTCTCCCCTGGTCCGCTCTGGGGGGCGGGTAAGCGGTTGTTCCTGCGCTGTTGCCCCTGGGGGCTCATCGCTTAGGGTCCCTCTTGGGGTCTTTGGCTCTGGTCTTACTTTGGCTTTGGGGGTCAGGTCTGTGGTCCTCCACAGTCACTATTGAATATTCCAATGGAGAAACCTTATATATACATGCATGCTCACAAGTGCACACAATCAGGTGTTCAGTTCCAGGGATTTCTGACATAAACACTATTTTTGGACTGCGTTAGTCACTAAATGGATATGTGTATATATACACACACATGTATATATGTTTGGATGTATATATGTATGTATACTTTTAAGTGAGGTTATAATTACTATTGTTATATGCACATTTATTTTGTTGTTTGTGTTTTTTGTTTTGTCCCCCCCTTCGCAGGTGTGGAGGCGGATAGCGGATGTGTTGTCTTGTGTTTTCTCAATATTTATCTCACATATGTTCTTGTCTCTCTTTCAATCTTTTCTTTCACTTTTCTCCTTTTTCTTCTCTTTGGGAGGGGAGGGGGAAAAAACACGCCACTGATGATGAAGAAACTAATGTGTTTTCTACTGAAGTGGCAAAAAAAAAAAAGTTACCAGGACCGCTTACTCCCACTTGTTTAATATCACTAAACTTAAAAACGTCTTGTCACAAAAAAAATAAATAAAGAAAGCTGTCTCGAACATTTATCACATTTAGGTTGGACTATTCTTTTTTAGTATATTTACTTATTATTTATAATCTTTAAAAAGTCTTCAGTTGATCCACAGTGCTGTTGCCTGAGCTCTAAGGGGAGTAAAGGCTGCAGCATGCTTCATCCGAACTGCCGAAATCAGGCTGAACTGTCGCAGTTTCATGACGAAAATTGCGTCATTCTGTTCGGATTGTCAACATTTCGGAACCTTTTTGTCGCAACCCACGGGTTGAACTTTTTACCCCCCTCCACATAACAACACATAACTTTATTGTGTGATTGGTCAGAAGCGCTCGGGCGCTGCATTTTGCTTCAATCACTCGCTTCAAAAAAAAACAAAAAAAAGAATATCAAAACAACATGTCTCCAGAAGCCGACTGTTGTAGCAGAAGGCAGTGGTTTATAAAGATAGTCAAATGGCCAGAAAAACACGAATGGCGATAAAACATGTTTTGCACGGTGGAATCTAACTGATAAAAACTTTGGAGTTTGTGGATCAATAACGTCGGGTGACGAGTCTAGGACTTCTTTTTCCGCGCTGTAGACTCCAGCAAGAACGAAATGCAGTGACATATGTTGCAGGGGGAGGGCTTTCCCAGGACCTCGGCATGGTGTGTCTCAGGAGATATGAAAGGTGTGTGCGAAACCGAATGCTAAACCATATCCTCGATGTAGCAGCACCCAGAACATAAAACAGCTGCTGCATATCGAACTTGTCCGGAGTTACCAACAGGTATCCTTTACGTTCCCTTGGAAAATACGTTTACCTAAATCTGTGATACTCTGTCATGTTACACGTACAAGGATGTATATTTTGGCTAATGTTACATGTACTGACTAATTATAGTGGCTACCTGGCAGGGTATTATTTAACAGTGTGTAAGTTGTGTGATAAAAACAACACTTACTGTAAGTGTGTCCAATGGTAAATGATAAATGGGCTGTACTTATGTAGCCTTTCTATCCAACCAGGATACTCAAAAAACCTTACACTACAATCAGTGTCCTCATTTACCCATTCACACAGCACTCTACTAGGGCTCTACAAAGCTAACATATACAAATCATCCTATGGAGACTAATCAGTGCTAGTCACATTAATAAACTGATGGGACACACATCAGAGACATTGGGGGTGAAGTGTCTTGCCCAAGGACACAACCACTGAGACAGCTGGAATGGGGGATTGAACCGGCAACATACCAGTTCCACTTCCCTAACCACTCTGCCACAGCCAACTCAAATAAAGATTAAAGCACAGCAACAGATTAACTACAGGAGCTGAAACACATTTATTTGTTGCTATGCTTCTATCTTGACTAAAATATGATACTTGGAGTTATCGTTTCAATTTCAAAAGTATTTTTAGTAGTTCGGATTTTTTTTGCTGCTGCTTTTTTGACATGGAAACCTGTCGATACACTTAATTTTTTAGTACTGTCATATTTGTTTAAAGCTAATCAGTCAATACTAAATATTTCATTGCCAAAAGTGAGAACTATGAACACTGCGCCAACTTAATAGTCTAAATAAAATTATGAATTTACTTTTACTCATTTTTTTAATAACAAGTAAACTCTACAAAACTCAATGTGCAAATCTCTAACTTTCACATTAAACATTTTACAATTTCTAACATAATAAATTACATTTAGTTTTCCAATCAATAAAAATGGATTTTCAGCATTTTGATTTTTTTGTGAGGGTTAAAACAATGATTCAGTGACAAAATGGTTTTATTTAATGCACCTCCAAACCACAGACACATAAATACAAGCAATTGGAGCTTAAATAAAACACAACTAGTATAGTAATTTTACTAATATTACAGCAGGGTAATCAGCAAGTATAGATTATCTCATCACAATATTAAAATAATGTAGTCATTCAAAAAATAAGCTTAAGTTATAACTTCAGAACCTGACAAGCTTATATCTGGCTACTTGATTAAGTGACAGAATAATCAATAGAATAATTGTTTACTAAAATAATCGTTAGCTGCAGCCCTCACCAGTTTATAAATTTGTATACACTTTGCCAGGTCTTCATATTAGAGTATGCCTGTGATCTGTCCAGATGTGCAAAGCAGATTTGTCTGGCAGTGAAAGCTTTGTGCAAAATTAAGTCACTGGCTAAATCGGATATCAGGTAAACAGCCTTTAAAAAAAAAAAAAGAGGATTTGCCGCTAGCGATTTGGTAACCATATGGTCTTTTTTTAGGATTTGCTGATTCTTTTTCCAGGCTATAACATCTACCCACATGTAGGATTTGAATTAACTTGAGTCGATGTATTCACATGAAGCTTGAAAAAGTGCTGATTTCAAACTTCTTAAAAAAATGACAAATTGGTTCAAATTAACTATCAGGAACATCCATCTAACTAGCAGTCTGTGAAGAAAATAAAGATGAGTCAAGCATAATGAATGAAAATGATATATAATTTAGTCATCTATCACTCTTTGCAAAGGAAGCCTTCAGTGGTTCAGTGAGGTTGCTGCTAAAATCAAACAAAAACATCAGAAACTGAGCCTTGACAGATTCAACAAACATGTAAATGTGTTTGAGGGTATCTGTTTCAGCACAGAAATACAGACGTAATCAATATACATGTTGCTGAGATTTTAAAATAAATTAAAAACTCAAACAGCAGTCAGGTGTATTTATAAAAAAAACTGTATTTATGCTACTTATGCAGCTCCTTTACTGGCAGCAGTTTATATAAAGACAATATGAAAGCTGCTGGACTAATCGCCATCTAGCTGTCCAATAATTTCTGAGGCCCTCTTGTTTAAGGGGGAACTTTTTTTTCTGATTATGGATTAATTTTTTTGTAATGAAGTACATATTTTTTAACAACTAAAGTGTATGCCCATTTAAAAACTGTCCAAGTAATTAAGATTTGGTACAAATTTCAGCATTAAGTCACAGTTCTGTACAAGTAATCCATAAAACTGTCTTAAACACCTTTATGAGCACCACAACTGTGCGCTCTGATGCACTGGAGCATTCCTATGTCCTTAGAAATAAATTTTATTTGAATTTTTTGTTGATTTTGTACCTGCTTGTGGAAAGGGTGCAGTCAATGGCTGGTCGTTTGGTCTTGGGGATGGAGTAAAGAGGATAGCGATCACCATGTCGAATCATCACTTGAACGGACAGCAGTTTGTAGTCAGGAGGACTGTGACCTGTCAGAAAAGCAGTCTCATTAAGCAACATTTGACAAGATTTATTTTATTTTTGTTTTTTTACAGTTTTTTTAGACCTTTCCAGTCTTTCCCCTAGAGTATTGGCCTTGGAAGGGCAGCTTATGAAAACAGAATGATCAACAGCAAAAAAGTCACTAGTATTTATTAATAAAGAGAGCAGCATTTTTTTTAAAATACAATTTACATAAGATGAAAAAATCTGCAATTAATAATAATTGAATCTTATATAGCCTATCTCATATCAAAAGATGTATTTAAGATATCACGAACTGGAGTCTCCATACAACTTAATGATAAATCTGACGTTATTTATACCGGTAGTCAGAATGTAATTAGAGATATCTCAAATAGGTATTTTGCCTTGTCAACATGTATATTTAAAGATCTCTATTTATTTGTTTCTATCATTCATAAAAACAAAATCTATGTACAGCATTAAAAATCAAAGTAAATCAGGGCCTAAATGGAAAGGGTGCAGAGTGAAGAAAAAACTCTTATCATATCTGCCCCTTATTTTCAAAAAACAACAAACAAACAAGCTCAAGCTGGAAAGATCTCCTAATTTTAAAAATAAATAAATAAATAAAACAGTACTTTATTATGTTATCTTAGATAAATAATATGTCTAGTCTAGTCATAACACAATGTCAGATATCTGGAATGTAAGTGTATTGAAGCCAAATAAATGTAATACCAGCCTCCCATACATGAAATTCCGCCTGTTGAACTTATCCGCTGCTGCTGCGCTCTCACATCAGAAGCCAACTGTTACATTAGCAAGATGGATTTATGACTGAATGAACGTCCACATTTTTTTTCCCCATCTCTGAGGGTAACAAATAAAAAGTTTTTCCACCGACAACTTGGGTGTGAAAAAACGACGGTCGTTAATGCTTCACTCTGTACGACATGCAGCGGGAGGGAGAAATTATGATCCCGCAACACATTACCTGTTTCAGTTATGCGCAACTTAACTTTTCTACAGTGGGGGAGGGGATTTTGAGGATTTATTCTCTGTATTTGTGTTTTAAAACTTTAACATTTCTTAATTTATTTTCAGAAAATTTTTGCATAAATGGCTATATATATAAAAAAAAAAATAAAATAAATGGTTTACCTGCCTGGTCGCGTATGCATCGCGTATGCATCCAAATCTCTCCTCTCCTCCCTCACTTCACTCTCGGAACTTTGGTCTCTAAAACCTGAATTTACATTAAATGTTTGTGCTCAGAGCACCATTATCCAACAGATAAGTCCAACTTAGCACGTGTGACCTAGCTCCTCGCACAAGCGCGACGTGCAACATTCAAGCTGTTTGTTTGTCACGCTTTTGCTTTCCTATTCTACAACATTTCACAAGTTTATAGTGTTCTGCCACATGGAGAATACTACAATAACGTAAGCACAAAGTATAAACACCTCCATTGTTGGCAAGGATGCACACACTCCATGCACGAGTAGCTACCCAAAGTGCAAACCAAGCCGAGACCACTCCCACAGGAGAGCGCCACAGCGTGCTGAGTCAGATTTGTTCACTAATGAACATTAACATTTACCCCCTCCTCGTCATCATCAGAACATCACCATGTTCTCTAGGAGACTGTAGTCGCGTTTCCATTGACCATGAAAATGCGCAAATTAAAATTTCGAAAATAAATTTGCTTAATGGAAACACG
>JARVJO010000330.1:2304500-2317745 GCA_031762555.1 Cynodonichthys magdalenae
CTAACTAACTAACTAACTAACTAACTAACTAACTAACTAACTAAATAAATAAATAAATAAATAAATAAATAAATAAAATTTGAATTGAGCTGACTACACTGTAGATGTGCAGTCAGTGATTACTTTCTGTAAGTTTACTTTTAATACGTACAGTGGCTCATGATAGGCCTATGTTTTGATATAAGACAAACGTGAATACGCACACATGCACACATCATTGACATACATTTCAAAGCACACATGAAAATGCTGGCAGAAAACATTTTCTATTGATTTCTATGATCTTCCGGAAGCGGATATAAAACAGGTTATATCTCGTGACTTGTTAATTTATTTAACATAATCGAATTTCTTTCACTTTTCTCCTTTCGTCCTGTCCGTTTGTGGTTCCCTATTGATAAATGATCTCTGCCCTTCAAAATAAAAGCGAGTATCACGTGAAAGAGTAGTGATGGGGCGGGCTTAAGAGGTCCGTCAGCCAATCACGTCCACTGTTTTGCGGCTTCCCATTCGTCAATAAACATTGAAACCTGACCCTCAGAGCACTAAGAAGCAAAACACGCCAACGTGAGGAGGTCAGAAGTGGTTACCAGTTCTCAGATTGCTACAAGGCTGAAATTCATCCAAAGCATTGCGGGAACGCACACTGTGGTAAAGCATTAAAAGAAGACGACCAAGCTGGCCCTCCAACATCTACCTTTAGCGCTGGAAACCAGTTAGCCTTGTTAGCTAACGCGAGTTAGCTAGGTTAGCAGTTACCTCGTTTCATACGCAACTGACCTCTACCACAACAGACTCGGATTGAGAGACATTCGTTTTTGAGGGGTCTCATTTCCCCTATCTCTTCATCCCACGCCCCCGTTATTCTCGCATGGTGCTCCGCGAACGGTTTCCGAATATGATAAACAATGAGTCAAAGAGATACCTTAGTTCATCTGTTTGCTGGAGGGTGAGTATTATTCAGTCTTGTTCTCTGAAGCTAGTTAGCTGCACGCTAAATGCTAACAGATATTATCAAGTAAAGCTATTCGTTTTAAGGTTATTTGCATTTGTGTACTCTGGGGTTATGTCAGTTTTATAAGGACGACTGAAAAAAATGAGGCAAAGCATGAATGTGTCGGACATTAGAGCAAACTATCTCGTCCTCCCGAGTTGACATTCAATGACAATTAAATATTTGAATGGAAATAGTAGTTTGTGATCGCGCATTCTGCTTCCCTGTCAGTCAGTAGCAGCAATGCTATTCTATCATTCCTAAAATTCTCAGTGTTCTCAGTAAAATTACCAAATACGACATTTGCTCCAAGAAGCTAAGCGCGTGTGTCGGCCTGAAGTGCATCTTATTAGCTTGTGCATTTCGACGGCAAAGACAAAAAAAGAGTTTAGGAGCCAAAGAGAAATCTGTTTGCTTTTAGATATGCGGAAATTTGAACCGTGTCTTGCTGTGTTGCATTTTATAGTAATTTCTTACTGTTCCATCTAGGCTGGACAGTAACTAAATAGATTTTCCCCATCCAATCTGACTTTGCAGTGCTTTGAGAAAACATAACTTATCACACATAGCCTCAGGAAATGGGGCGTGTCGGCTCATTTGGGTTTGAACAAATCGTACAAAAGTAAAAATCCGAATGTTTGACCCGTTTTATTCAAGTATGGAAACGTAATATTAAAAGCTTTATTAATAGTGAATAACTTTGTCATCTTTAAGCAATTTGCATTCACTATGATTTTAAAACATGAACATGAACTTTAATGAGCAACTTAAGAATACTTTGTTTTGATGCCACTCCCCAATAGGGGTCCATGTATCGTAGGGTTTATTAATACTTTATACATAGTTTATTTACGTGTGTAAACACCATTTAAGCATTATCAATCATAAAAAAACTGTTTTTATATTGAAACTGACTCACTGTTTGGTAGGGTCATAAAGTCTTCATAATTAATTTTTTTATAATTGACATTTTAAATAAACATTTGTCAGACAGTGACTGACTAGCACTAAGCATTTGTAGATCTTTTTTTTATGTATTTTAACAAGTAAGCAATATTTGATTGACATAGATGAAAAAGCAGCACTTTAGCTTGATTAATAGTGAGCCTTCTTTAGTGTATTTTATAAGTGTTATAAATTATTCTCAGTGCTTTATAAAGTGTTTACAAAAATGTGAATAACCCGTTTACATAGCAATCATCATCAAATCGTGTGGAGGACCACACTAAGAAAGCTAATGCTTAAGTGTGCTTACCTGTGTTAGATAAAGTTTTAATATAAACTCACTTGTACAAACTGTGACTACTGTACTGTCCTGTGTTCCGTTATGTATGGACTGAAGCCACATGTCCTCTCTTAGCTTTCCTCTGCCAAAGAGTGTTTTGACAGGACTTTCTCTCTTTGCTTTGGTTCAGGTTGAAAATTAACCAAAAGAAAAGATAACCGCTTATCCTCTAGTCTAGCCCTACCCAGCACCACTCAACCCACTAGGATCAATTCATTTATGTCAATATTATTTTGTACTCTTATCAGTCTTTTTAAGATTAAATATTTGAGCTAGTGACTTCTGTAAATTTACAGAGCTGCTTTTGTTTGAAATACTAATTACACTGGAAAATTGTCCTTTTTTTTAAAGATCCAGAGCTACCCTTTTTTACCTTGTAATTATGATGTCACAATATTTGTTATGAAATAAATGTAAAATGTGGAGCCATTTTTTTAGTTTATTTATTTGATTAGTTGATTTGTACCAAGCATCAGTTGGAACCTTTTAAATAGAAAAGTCTTAGAAGTTTTTGAAGACATGAAACCATCAGTCTTGGTCTTTCTGCTGAGACATATCTTTACCATCTCACTTGTTTCCCTCTCTCTTTATGCCAGATGTGGGGGTACGGTAGGAGCCATACTTACTTGTCCATTGGAGGTCGTGAAGACTCGTCTGCAGTCGTCCTCCATCACTCTTTTTGTGTCTGAGGTTCAGCTAAGTACTGTCAATGGGGCCAGTGTGGCCCGAATATCTCCACCAGGCCCCCTTCACTGTCTCAGGTGAGTATTTGACTACATTCTTGTCTATTAAACCTATAAATGTAGTATAATTCGTCTACACTATGATATAATTGTGCCCTTTTTCTGTGCATACGTCTGATTTTCAATTTTAAACCTCAAAGTAAGATATTGGTGGAGCTATTGTCAGACTTGACTTTTGCTACCAACATTCTCAAAAATGTGACTACAGAGTTGTTGTTCTGTCCTTAGTCTGCATTGTGTTGTGGCTGTTATTGTTCAGTGTGACCAATGTCCCTTTGACTACATTCACACTGCAGGCAAATGCTACCCAAATCTGACTTTTTTTGCCCATGCAACCCATATCAGATTCTCTTTTTTTTTTTTACTGTCTGACGTGACAAATCCAATTTTTGTTCAAATTCTACCATGGCCTTTTCAGTATGTGGTACTGAATCGGATACATACCTGATGTTTTTCAAAGCTGCTGCTTTTTTCCCCCGTAAACCTAAATTTTATAAAGCGGGAAATTACTGCATACAATAAATTCCAGCAATGTGTAATAATGTGGGCGTTTGAGTCAGACTATTTTTAGACAACAACCCATACCGCGTAAACCTGACCACCTCGGTCTGTTCAGAAGATAGAGAGAAAGAGTGGGGGCTGAAACTCCCCCCCTCTGTACCTTCCAGCGAGGTAGCGACAGACCCGCGATACATTTAAGGAGAGCTTTGAGACTTTACCCATAGATCCCCAAAAAATGTAGAAAATGTAGGGAAATTGTCACCACCAGGTAGCAAAATCAAGTACACACATAAATTATTTATAGGCATGCAAGCACTTTACTCTTTAAAACTACAGAGGAGACAAATATAAACTTTATTGTCCCCGAGACTGGCTGAAAGTATGCAGCAGTGCAGATACAATCATAAGAGTCAGATTATACTGAAACTTAAAACCCCAAAAGAGATTTAAACTGAGAACTCTGGACTCAGATCCATCTGCTGCATACAGTTCTAATCACTTATTAATAATAATAATAATTTATGATGGTAAATAATTGATAATTATGAGGAGTCATTTACATATTTAAGTCATTAAGATGTAACCAGGTATTTAAATATTCCTCTATATGTAAATTGATTACTATTATAATTGAAGGTGAGCTGTGTAAATCTTCGTTTTTATTAAACAAGTAGCTCTGAAGGGGCTCTCAGTCTCAAAAATGTTGGTGACTCCTGTCCTACAACAATACTCACTATTTGGGCTTTTGGTTTTAGATATTGTGACAGACATTTTATGCTGGCGCTACAAATTTTTCTTCTATGCTACAAAACCAGCAACTTCTGTTGCACCAGTGCTATGAGTTAAAAGAGTTAATGTACAGCCCTGTACACTTTATGCACAAAGAAAATTTGCCTTAAAATGATCTTTTGCTCAACCGTCTTCCTTCATGACTGGACCTGCCCTCCTGTCCCAAAAATGCTTGATTAATGCCTGTGGAGCTGCTTGAATTTCTAATCAAAAAACTGGAAAAATGAGGGTGTTCAAAAACATTTGACCGGTAGGGTATAAAATAGTTTTTCTTTTTTTTTTGACTCACCATGACTCAGTTATAATAAATTTGGATTTGGGTTCTGGTTTTGAATGTAATAAGACCCACCCTTGTGAGACAGAGAAAAGCTTGAAGCTAATGTCTACTTAAAAAGCAGTTCAAATGTTTATAAAAGACTTCAACCTGCTAAACTGGATATACATCCCTGTCCTATGGAATCAACCTGATTCATCTTTTTATTTTTTTATGTGTCCCTTTGACCTAGTTGTGGTAATTACAATCAAAGTTCCAGAAATTTTGCTTTCATTTGAGGGTCATTAAGGATTACTGGCTTGTCCACAGCTCCTCTTGCCCTGACAGTTCAAAGTGTACAGGATAAATAGGAATGGTGACAGAACTGTTCCTTGAGGGTTGTCAGTGTCGGACACAATTTATGAGCTACTCTTACAAAATAGTTTTCTTGAAAGTTTCCTGACTTTAAAGAAAATCAGCACCCGGGATAGAAGCTCTGACTCCGCCTGCATTCTCTTCAACTTCTTACCAAGCAGCTATGATTGGATGGTGTTTAATGTACTTGAAAAATCAAAGAACATTATCCTGACATTACTTTAAGTGGGTATCCTGGTGGACATTGATGCTCTGAAGCATCCGATGTTGTTGGTCTGATGTGGGACAGGACTAGTTCTCCAGTGTCTTCATGATATGGTTAATTTCAACCTTGGTTTAATAGTGGTGCTAGAGGTATTGAAAAATGTTTGATATCAAATTTCCAGATGGGTTTTCCATTTCTTTTCCAAATGTCCTGAACTTTCTTTTGATTGGCATTTTTACATTTACATTTTTAGAGAACAAAGCTTAAACTGTTGTAAAGTTATAAAAAAATATATTATTAGCAATATATCATTTGAGGAGGATTACTAGCTGCAGTCTAAGCACTCTTTTGCAAATTGTCGATATTGCAATAACAATTTAAAAAAATTTAAATATACCTACTAACACACAAAGCAAAAGAGAAAGAGTCGCTCAACTGGTAGAAAAGCCATGGCTGACTGCATTATTTGCTGGACTAAATGTTTAACCAACTAACATATGACTGAGTTAGTTTAAATGTGTGTTTTTGTGTTTTATTTTCAGATTGATATTGGAGAAAGAAGGGCCTCGTTCTCTTTTCAGGGGCCTGGGACCAAACTTGGTGGGAGTAGCACCTTCCAGGTAACTTTTCTTCCACTCTCTTAATAAACACATTAATCTCAGCAATTTACCACCATGAGTATGACGGTAAAGGCAAGAAATTAAACATGTTCTGCATTCTACATGTTTTATTAGGCCTCTATCCACCCCAAGTATTTTTCACATATTTGATTACAAAATAACGGTATGATGACATTTGGTGCAAAATGTTTTTAAAGAATAATTCAATTTGAATGTTACCACATACATAGTAGTTAAGCAAAATAGTATTTTAGAAAGTGTCCTAACTTATTTTGCATTATTTCTTTTCAGCACAAGGATACTAATTTTAATTTATTTGTCAAAGAACTTTTTAGACACCCACAGATGGGTTCCACAGGGTTTTTATTTTGAGTCCTATCATGTTAATAAGCTAAAATAACATCAAATCCTTTTTAAAACATGTCAAACTCATGATGTGGACATTGTGTGCCTTGTCTACACTGCACATTTTAACACTTCAATATAGAAATTGTATTGCTTGACAAAAATGCTAAGTTTATGCTCTTCTTTATAGCCACAATTTTTGCAAAATATGATTTTTATATTTAGAACTTCTTTTTTTTCTCAAAATGTGGTCAAAGTTTTTTTTTTGATGCAAGTGTATGTTTAGCAATAACAATTACTACACTCCTTGGGGTTACCTGGTAACAAAGAAACATTAAGGCTCCATTATCATTAAGGTGCCATTCATGCTCATGGCTTTCTCAGCAGTTTCTGCCTTTTGGAAACACAACAACCGCAGGAGCATAAATTGGAAACACACAGACAGCTTTTCCAGTGTTTCTCTCAGTAATAATGAGACAAGGAAAGTCTGGTCTAATGGGGTGTTACTAATGCTCAGGCAGGTGTATGTAGAACATTTAGTTAAAGTCTTTGGTAAATAACTCCTGAGTTCACTGTGTAAAAGGCAAAGAAGCCTGTTACACAGTGAAGTTTAGGAAGTTTCAAATTTGTATGTGCAAAGTAGCTTTTATAATGTGATAGATGAGAATCATTAACAGTGGGACTTGGCAGACAACTAGTTGTACAAATGAGCCAGTTTTCAGGCTGCACTGCATCATTATCAGGGAATATACAAAAGCCTCACAAACATTTATATTTAGGCATAATTATGATTATCATTATTATGACTTTTATTTATGAAATCTAGTAAAGATAATTACTCTAAATAAAATGCATACATTCTCTCAAAGGGTGTATTTGTTTGACAAAAATGATTTGTTGTGAAAATTACTTCGGCTACTGGCATTCTACCCAATTCATTTTTATGCTCATTAAACTAAACTTGACATTGAGGTCAGATTGATTTTCCAGTTTGCATGGTGGATTCAGAAAGTTTACAAAATCCTATTGAAATGCTAGGGGTTTCTTATGGAATAAATAAAACCACAGTAAATCATGAATAAAGTCACTGGGTGCAGAAACATAAACAGTTGTCTGAGGGGAAATATATAAGAACTTAGAAGGTGCAATAAACATAAAATATAAGTGTGAACACATTTAATGACTATTTTATTTAAAGTTTCTTTTGATTTAAAATTTTTCAGTGGAGGCTATTAAGAGAACATACCTTGACTTGGCAAAAGTTGCCCACTGTTCCTGCAAAAGTACTCAAGATCTGTTAAGCTTAATATTTAGTTGTTTTCAAGTCACCTCACAGATTAATAAAAAAATCACATTTAGGTCCAGGCTCTGTCGAGGGCGAGGGTGTACGATCCTTGTTCTTGAGGGCCTCTATCCTGCATGTTTTACTTGTTTCTCTGTTCCAAAACACCTGGTTCAGTGTTTGAATGGTTTTGGTTTTGAATTACTTCTACAAGCCTGTTAATCACCCATTTATAGGCATGTTGGAGTAGTTACCTCTAAAACATGCAGGTTAGTGGCCCTTGAGGACAAGGATTGAACACCCCTGGTCTGACGAATTCCAAAATTAATTTATTTTTTCTTGTGAAGACCGTCTTTTGTTGATTTTGATTAATAGCCTGGCATTAGTTATGATGAGAAAAATGTTTCATCTTCAGCTTTTCAGTAGGCATCTGAAGTTTTGGGGCTAAAATTAGAATTGCTTATAATTCCATCTACCTTGATTAAAACCTCAGTTCCATCTGAAGTAGAGCAACCTCAAAGCATGAAGCTTCCACCACCATGTTTTACTGTGGATTTGTGGCAATATGCATTGTCATTTTAGTTCAAGTCATTTTTTCCTTTTTTGTCTTTTTTTAACCAAACATTTTGGAATTGTGGTCAAAAGTTTTAGACTTTATTAAACCATACCACATTTGTTTGCATGTGTTTGAGATACTATATGTATTTTGGGGATTTTAAGCTAGGCCTGATTGTTTTTCTTTGTAAGAAAGGTCCTTTATCTTGTAAGCCTTTCCCACACTTATTGAGAATATTAGAAATTATTGTCACATGCATAGTAGTTCACAACAAGTATTTGTCAAATTATCTGCAGATCTTTCAGTGTTGTGGTAAGTCACCTTGCTGTTTCCTGACCAGTATATCTTTTAATCTATTATGGCGGGACATCCGGCTAACATCAATTTTGTCCAGTATTTGATGCTATGTAAACTCTCTGAAGCATGGCTTTTGATATATAGTATTAGATAGGAAAATGTAGGAACAGTTTGGAAATGATTTATTGTGGTCTTTTTTTTACATCATAAACTCCTGGCCCTTTAATAGTGAAGCGTATACTTGTTACATCCACTAGAATGGAGAAGCTACATTGCAACCAGGGGCAGAGATAATTAATAATTAAATGCAGAAATCCAAAAATGTGTCATAGGACTTATGTCTCATCAGGGTTGCAACATTTGCAGAACTGTTTTGTTTATTTTTAACAGAGCAATCTACTTTGCTGCTTACTCCACTGCCAAAGAGAAACTTAATGGTGTGTTGGAACCAGACTCCACACAAGTGCACATGGCATCAGCAGGAATGGCAGGTAAGTGTATGCAGAGATCACAGATTAACATGCACCTCTATTCACTCTTTTTTTGTCAAAATCTATAATTAGATGATTTTTTTTTTTTTCAAATGGGCCTTTTCTTTTTCGTTGTTGGTGAAACTGTCACAGACTGCAGCTTTACATGATCAGACTTAGGAAAGTTGGTGTTATTTAATAGTTCTGTAGAGAAAAATATGGTTTAAAACTAGTTTATGGCAAAAGGTTCATAAGATTTAAATACAGCAAAGCTTTACAACCTTGAGTGCTGTCAAGATAAAAGAAAAGTCCACCCTCTTTCATTCTAGGGTTTTACATATTATGACATAATAAAATTAACCTGATCTTTACCAGGTTCCTAATTTATTCCAATCTAACCTGAAGTCTGCAAAACACCCAACAGATTCCAACATGGCAATATTTATTTGTATTGTTTATTTAGCCAAGATAGAGAATTTGTTTGTGAGGAATGGAGGGAACTAGGTCTGTCCTTGCTGTTTCTGTATGGTTTTAGAGAGAAAGTAGCATTTTAACTGATCATCAGTATGAGCACCTCTATAAAAGCCAAGGTTTTGTCATTTTCATCAGTGACAATTTTAGAGAAGCAACACTTGCTACCCATAAGTCTGGTAAGCTTTAAAGAAATTTTGTAGTCTAAACTTAGCATAAAAGGTAATGATATTTGTATTTGGTAGATTATTTCTTTGTTGTAACAATGCTTCTTGGCATCTTTTACTGGGCACCTGATTGACAGCACCTTTAGGTACCAGAAGCTCAAAACAAGTGTCAATAGCAAAATAAGCTGTTTAGCAGAGATTTGATCTTTTCATGTGCACAACCCACATACTCAGCTCTCTTGCTCACCCCACAAATGCATGTTCCTTACAAATGTTTAAAAGGTAAATTAACAGGCTTTCCAACAATATGAGATTTATTTCCAAGAAGCATTGTTGCAACAAAGAGATAATTTACCAAACAAAAATTTCATTGCCTTTAATGCCAAGTAAAATTGGAATCAACACTTCACTGTAAGAAAGATTATTCACAAGTAGAAAACTTTCAAGACAGTTCCTAGTCTTCCAAAAGTGGATCTCCCAGTAAATTCAGTCTAAGTTCAGGACGTGCAGTGCTTAGAAAAGTTGCAAAAACCCAAGAACACCACCTCAGACTGTACAGGCTTGAGTTAGCAAGTTAAATGTTAAAGTTAATAACCATACAATTTGAAAGAAAAGGCATATTAGTGCTGCATCTGTAGTGATGCGGGCACTTCTGAGTTTCCTCTGCAGGGTGTCTGGGCTCTCCCTTAGAGATAGGGTGAGAAACTCGGTCATCTGGGAGGGACTGCTCCTCCATGTTGAGAGGAGTCATTTGAGGTGGCTCGGGCATCTGGTTAGGATGCCTCCTGGACGCCTCCCTGGTGAGGTGTTCCAGACACGTCGCAATGGGAGGAGACTCAGAGGAAGACCCAGGACACCCTGGAGGGACTATTGCCCTTTTTCCACTAGTGCCTCTACCGCACGGTTCGGCTCTAATCCTGGATTCATGGAACTGGCCCCCTTTTTAGTGCCTACTCGGTTGAGGTTCTAACTGTACCGTGCTGGCCTGAAAACACAATGTCAGAACACTGTCTGTCACTGATTGGTTAGAGGGTGGAGTTACTGGTTGCGTTCGATAAACAATTGTTTAATAGTTCATAGTTGTAATTACCATAGTCGTGCCACTAAAATTATATTACAACTTGTAAAGATTCATGGGGGCCAAAAATATACCAATTGTTAGGAATTCAGAAAAAAAAAAACAATGTATGATATAAGCCCAAAGTTAAACTGACTGTTTTCAAATCTACAGCTGCTTGAAGCTATATTTCTGTGATGACAGCTCTGTGGCATTTCTTTAGCAGTTTTAACGTCCACCTTGTCGTATTGCATTATCTGTAAATAACAAAAGTCAAGTCATTTTTAAAGTGTTTGAGTGTTTGTTTTTTTTTTCTGGGTACTCCGGTTTCCTTCCACAGTCTAAAAAAACGTGCATTAAGCCTGGGCCATTAAGAGGCCCAGGCCTCTCTTGCATAAGAGATCTGTGATCTTAGTGGGATTTACCTGGTTAAATAAAAATAAATAAAATATAAATTCCCCAACTATATGAGAAACTAATATGGTGAAACGGCTACCTTCAGTTACTGCTGCCAGAAAAAGAATAATAGAAGCTGCTGAATCATGAGGTGGAGTTTTTCACTTATAACTTTTGCCTTTTTAATAAATGATGGCACGGTGGAGTTTGACTAATTTTAGAACTTGATAAAGTCCAACTGCTTTCTATGCCCTTTGTAAAAAACAAAAAAAAACAGCACTGCTACTTTAACTCTTAGAATAGATTTCTTATAAATATAATTATAAATCTAAATACATGCATATCTTAAGGAATCTATTCTAAGTAATGTATTTAGATTAGAAGTGGTAAATCTGCTCTGAAATAACTAAACCCTTTAGAAATAATGAACCAGTTTAATGTAGGTCAGGCAGCCAGACACCCACAGCTGCACTGTATTTGTGTGTAGCTGTGAGTAAAACTAAAGTTTGTGGCTGTGCCACTTTTAGCGCACTCTGACTTTGACCTTTCAACAGCCTAGTCAAGGTCAGCATTTGTCAGGACATCTTTTAATTTACAACCTGCATAGTATTTGATGTTTGCACTGCCAGAGCTGAACTGACAGGGCATTGAGGTGTCTGCAAAAGCACAACACAAAAGTGACACAACTCTGTCTTGTGGCTGCAAGTGTAGCTGTTGGCTTTACAGCTGACACATTATTCAAACTGATTTATACCAGTTAGCTATCTAAAGCAGTAGTTTTAGCAATGATTAATTAGCTTGATCAGTACTAAAAGTTAGAATGTTATTTTACATAATAAAATTATCTAGTAGAATAAGAAGAACTTCATAGATAATAATGGTAATGCTAATCTCAGACAAGAACAACATGGTTGGAATCAAAGAAATTTGTAAAATTCCTCAATATTTAACTTTTATTGAACTAATTGTCAAAAAGGACAGAAAGAGAGTTTAAAATTTGTTTGCAGTTATTGTACATCTTCAGTAACTTGTATGTCCATAGTTTTATCATTTCAAACCTGTTTTGTTTGTGATTTTACTGTTTTGTTAGGGCTTCATGTGTTGTCAGAATGTCAGCTGCTGCGCCCCTCATTCTGTCTTTTGGTGTGTTGGGTCAACATTTCACATGAGGTTGTGGCAGATTAAATCCTGTGGGATAATGTGGGGAATGGGAAGTTCAATGGTTGCATGGCGGTCATTTTGCTACACACAAGCCTGTGTTTGTTTTAGGCTTTTACTCTACCGTAGCACTCCTCTCGCAAGGGCATGAGACCCCCACAGCACCAGGGGTCTCTAGCTGCATATGTGAGGAGTTACTTGGGTCTGCGTGAGTACTCACCACAGATCTGTGCTTCTTTAGCCTTTCTTTCCTCTACTCTCTTACCCTGTTCTTTTTTGGATCAAAAAAGATCATTTAACAGCTTGGTAATACATTTTTGTCATATTGTTCACCTCCTAATATTCCATGAAGGGTTCAGCATTTCTTCTCTAAGTTGCCTTTAAAATTTCCAATTTTGGGTTAAAAAGTTTACACCAAATACTTGAGCTATTGGGAACATTGATGCAGCTTAAAGAACATTTACATTTTAACTAGATACTAGAATGTAGTTTGTTATCACCACTGGCAGCTTCAAACTTAAAGCCTGTTGTTGTACTTCACATTTTTTGGAAGTGTAATTTTGCTTTAAAATTCCCTCTTTAGGTTTTACAGCCATCACAGCGACAAATCCAATATGGCTCATAAAAACCCGCCTACAGTTGGATGCAAGGTGAGTACAATATATATGCAACTCGCTTGGTAATCTTCGTATTTTGTTACCATTTAACCTGCATTTTAATTTAATTTTGAATTTGTTTTATTTATTAAATCTAGAAAAATAACTACATATTAATGTAATGTCCGTCCTTCAGTTTTCTTCCGCTTATCCGGGGTCGGCTTGCGGGGGCAGCAGCCTAAACAGAGAGACCCAGACTTCCCTCTCACCAGCCACTTAGGCCAGCTCGTCTGGGGGAATCCCAAGGCGTTCTTAGGCCAGCGGAGAAACATAGTCCCTCCAGCGTGTCCTGGGTCTTCCTCTGGATCTCCTCCCAGTGGGACGTGCCCGGAACACCTCAACAGGGAGGCGTCCAGGAGGCATCCTAACTAGATGCCCGAACCACCTCAACTGGCTCCTCTCGATGTGGAGGAGCAGCTCCTCTACTCTGAGTCCCTCCCGGATGACAGAGCTTCTCACCCTATCTCTAAGGGAGAGCCCAGCCACCCTATGGAGGAAATTCATTTTGGCTGCTTATATCCGCAATCTCGTTCTTTCGGTCACTACCTAAAGCTCATGACCATAGATGAGGGTAGGAACGTAGACCGACCGGTAAATCGAGAGCTTCACCTTCTGGCTCAGCTCT
>JARVJO010000330.1:2318098-2330843 GCA_031762555.1 Cynodonichthys magdalenae
ACCATAGATGAGGGTAGGAACGTAGACCGACCGGTAAATCGAGAGCTTCACCTTCTGGCTCAGCTCTCGCTTCACCAGCGGTACAATGCCCCCAGCACCAATCCGCCTATGAATCTCCCGCTCCATTCTTCTCTCATTCGTGAACAAGACCCCAAGATACTTGGGGCAGGACCCCTTCCCTGACCCGAAGAAGGCACCTAACTTTTGGTTGAAGACCATGGTCTCTGGTTTGGAGTCACTGATCCTCATCCCGGCCGGTTAGGGTTAGGGTTCAACCCTAACCCTATCCCTAACCTAACCCTAACCCCTAACCCTAACCGTGAACCGCTCCAGTGAGAGCTGGAGATCACGATCTGATGAAGCCAGTAGGACCACATCATCCGCAGTTGATGAAATGATTTTCCTAATTCCAAAAAACATAGACGTGATAGAGTGTGGGCTGCAGTAGCTCTGTGCTCAGTGCTGCAGTCTTTGCAGATTTGAGCACAGGTTGCATCAAGCCAAGGAATTTTTTATTAATTGATCATGTTATGGATAACTAAGAATGTACACCAGCATTTTTTAGCTTACTGTATTAATGTAATCCACTAAGACACGCGATGTAAATGTTTGTTCGTTGTCCCAGTACATCAAGCCATTGGTTACTAATCTAGGCGTATAAGTTGATGCTGGATGCTGGACTAAAGTTACAAAACCCCATCAGAGCAGTTGTAAAATCAAGTTTTTACCATCTGAGGCAGCTGGCTAAAGTAAAGCCAATTCTTTCTAAGAAACAATTTGAAACAGTAGTCCACGCTTTTGTTACCACTCGGCTGGACTACTGTAACACACTTTATACAGGCATCAGTGAGTCCTGTATCTCTCAGCTTCAGAGGGTACAGAATGCCGCTGCATGTCTTTTAACTGGCATGTGAAAATTTGATCATGTTTCCGCTGTTTTAGCCTCCCTGCACTGGCTGCCCGTATATTTTAGGATTCATTTTAAAGTTCTGTTATTTGCTTGTAAAGTTCTTAATGGTCTTGCTCCGCCCTATTTGTCTGAACTGCTCTGTCCTTACAAACCCTCTCGATCCCTCAGGTCAGCTGATCAGCTGCTCCTGACTGTGCCTAGGGCAAAGTGTAAGCTCAGAGGTGACTGTGCTTTTTCTGTGGCAGCTCCCAAATTATGGAACAACCTTCATTTGGACATCAGACAGGTGTCATCCCTGTCTGTTTGTAATTTTTTTCTTAAAACCCATCTCTTCTCTTTGGCCTTTGAACACCAATTGTAGTGTTGATTTTTAATGTTTTGATTTAATTGATTGTATGAGTAAATTAATGTTTGTTATGTGTACAGCACTTTGGTCCTGTGGGTGTTTAAAGTGCTCTATAAATAAAGCTGTTATAGTATGGTATTCAACATACCCAAAATATCAATTCTACAAAGTGAAAACCTGGAAACAAGACAGAAGTTTGTTTTCAACATCATAAAGATATTTAACAGCCTGTGATCTGTTAATTATTGACAGGTTACTGTATGTGTAAAGTTGAAGGCAATTAATTTTGATTGATGTGTCTAATTTTCTGTTGTCTAGTTCAGTTTTCATGTTAGTTATCAGTCATCTTTTGGGGAGAGCAATGGGCCCACTTATGAGGCCCCCACTTATATGGATTATTTATCCATCCCCACTCATTATAACCATAACCATAGTTATCAAAGATCTGTGAGCACAATTGTGTGTTTTTGGTGTTTACAAAACAAAATCATGTAAGGCCAAGTATTGTTTTAGTGGACTGGATTCTGCGATGTTATTCAAATTTCTTAATAGTATTTTGTTTATCTTTGTGGGGTTGTGTATGTGTGTTATCCAGATTGAGGGTCTGAGAACATTGGAATGTGACAAACTGTTGAACTTCTGTGTTTTCATATTTTTCCAGGAACCGAGGAGAGCGGAGGATGAGTGCATTTGAGTGTATACATCGGGTGTATAAAGCAGATGGCCTGCGAGGCTTCTACAGGGGGATGTCAGCATCCTACGCTGGTATCTCAGAGACTGTGATCCACTTTGTTATCTATGAAAACATTAAGCGGCGTCTCTTGGAGGCCAAGGCACCGCAGAACATGGACGATGAAGAGGATGCATCAAAAGATGCTTCAGACTTTGTTGGAATGATGCTTGCTGCTGCCACATCCAAGACCTGTGCCACAACTATTGCTTATCCTCACGGTGAGAGCCTCCTGTGAGTTTTAGCTGTCCTTGTTCGAATATCCTTTTAGGTAGACCTTTTCAATCGTCTCTTATTCTTTATTTTTGCAGAGGTAATTCGCACCAGGCTACGAGAAGAAGGCTCCAAATACCGCTCTTTTTTCCAGACTCTAACAACCGTGCCCAAAGAAGAGGGCTACCGCGCCCTGTACCGGGGTCTAATTACACATCTGGTACGCCAGATCCCCAACACTGCTATCATGATGTGCACCTATGAGCTGGTGGTCTACCTCTTGAACGGTTAAAGTCTTCCTTTAATGTAGTCAGTTAGGATAACTCTGCCTACGCTGAGAGATAAAGAAAAGAAAACAGGATCTCCTGCACACCAGCATAGCTAACAATGTGTCAGAAAAGAACCAGAAAGCACCACAAACTTAATCTTTGAAATAGGAGTGGTTAAAACAAATTAAACCTTTGAGTTTTGTTTTATAACCAAATAGTGTGGCACAAAGAGTAGTATTGGACAAGTTTTGGTACCTGGGTTTAGCTTTGGCAAATCAGCAGCCCCCTTTGTTTTCATTTCTGGATTAATCTTTGTTTCACACTTTAAGATATGTCAGATTCAGAGCACCTGACCTACAGTATATTCTGCTTCTGTCGTAACTTGAAATAAATTAACAGCTGTTGAACGCTTGTGATTCACACAGTTAGTTGTGTTTTAGTTCTCTATCAATTTACTTTGCAAGTAGCACCCAGTATTTTCTGCATCCCTCAAGAGAAAGGACGACAGTCAGTAGCTGCTGTGCAACGCTGCAGTGGATCACAAATGTTCTGAAGTCAGAAAAAACAGGGTGACTTGAGGCTTGAAGACGCAGGGTAAACAGAAAAATAGGTTAGATTAGGAGTAGGAGGTAACAGGTGATGTGCCTTGTGTGAAAATGTAACATAGACCAAGATGCAGAGTTGTGTTCGACCTTCGATTAGAAACAGATTAAATGACGAGACGCACAAGTTTTTAACAAACACAGATGCACTCTTAGAAACGTTTTCAACATCTCGTTGGAATACAAGAGTCGAGCTGTATTTATACCAAGTATATATATATGATTTAAATCTGCTTGCTTCTTGTTAATGAGGTGTGTGGTATGACTTTGACCTCTGAATTGGTGCGTGTTTGTGTCAACGTGGGAAAAAAAGTCAAACTTAACCCAATTAACTTATGAAATGTATATAATCAGAGAGAAAACCCTTTGTGACAAGAAGAGTAAACCCCATGTTGTGAATTAGAAGTTAATATAATTAACTAATTTTAACAAATGGTATTATTTAAAATTATATACTTATATCTAAATGTAATCTACAAATTGTGAATGTGTTGCGGTTAATTACTCAATTTTTTAAAAGATGGAAAAATATTAAAAATAACAAAATTGAGTACATTTTCTCCACAGGAGGGCAGACTCGATTAATAGTTATCTTTGTGTTCCAATAGCACTTTTCACCTGAACCGTCATCTCATTTTTGTGTTCTTTCCTTGTAGTGAAGTCAGGCTTGTTTTAAAGGCGAGGACAATCCTCTTCCGTTTACAGCAGAACACTTGTAGGTTAGTCAGCGCGTTGGAAAATGTGGCAGTGAAAATACTATAAACGCACAACCATTAACTACAAACAAGTGTAAGGAAAATAACTATTTTGTGTATTCTGTTGTATTTGTTAGAAAATGTAAGCAGAACATTTCATCCCATTTGTTTAATGTATTTTATTAAGGGTTGAGGTCCAGTGTTTTCTGTACATGAATGTCTTATGTTTTGAATGACAGTCTTGTTCCCTCTGCTTTAGATTTTTTGTTTGTTTTAAGCGATTTATGTCATCTTTCTAACAGCACTATTTTGGTGTGACTTAATCATTATAATCAGATTTTCCAAGTTACCACACGACACGAAAATTGTACTTTTTCCTCCTGATATGCAGTCTTGAAGAGCGCAGCTTTGGTTGTACTGCTTAGAAACCGTACAATGCTGTGTAATGCAGTGATGGTATACTTTCCTTTACAGAAAGCCTTTCTTTGTTTACAGTCTGTGGCTTCTACAAATATCAGTTTTACTAATCAAATGCAAGGATATGTTAGATTATTCACCTTGATAAAATAATGTTACAGATGTTAACATGTTCAAAACAAATGAGACCCTGTCCCTGTAATATCAGTTCATCTAAAACAATTTGTATAGTGTTATATACATTTTATTTGACAGTCAGTTCACAAAGTAAAACTCGTATTGCATAGATTTGTAACACATGGAATAAAATATTTCAAACCTTTTATTTTTGTAATTAGGATGATTATAGCTTTCAAATAATAAAAAAAAAAAGCAAAATTCAGTGTCTCAGAAAATTTGAATTTCTCTAAGTAATGAGATTCACTTTCTGAACTGACTGGGAAAAAAAATAAAAACTTTGAACTTTTTCAGTAAATTTGAATGTTTTGAGCTGCACCTAATAGTGCATCACGATGCACAGCTGAGGTTTTCAATAATAACCAGATAGTGGTGGTTTATTGTTCCTTAAAATAATCACAAATAATTTTACCCAAATGAAAATAAACATATGTATATTTTTTGCAACCTAATAATTTAAAAGGTTTTGAGAGTTTTGAGATGATTTGTGTTTTCTGTTTAGTCATGGGCCAATAGATACCAGAGTGGTTGAATTACAATGAGCTGATGCTGTGTAAAACTTTCACTTGTATCAGTGTCTGTGAAAAGATTCCTTTCTCTTGTCCTGTTGTTGCTGTTTCACCCACAAATTTACTTTGTCTGACAGTGTGTATGCTTGTGTTTTGTGTGTGTGAGAGGTTACTTAACAGTTGTATCTTGGTTGTTTTGTGTGTAGGAGACCATAAGAGGATGGACTCAACTAAATACGGGCAAACAGTGTTTGATTTTTATTTTTTAGCATATTGTTGCCTTCTCCTCATGTCCTCCATGTTTTCATGTCAGTAAGGAGCCGACAGTGGGTGTGGCTCACTCTATGCATTCTTGTATCATTGTTTTTGTAAAAGAAAATGCCTATTAAATGGAAGGAGTGTAAATTGATTTTTTTTGTCCTTCATACTTTAGAATCCAGCTTAGGTACAACTTATTTAATTAAGCATTACCTTATTTATATACCTTAGTTGAGTTTTACACTCAGACTTTTAAAGGTCACGAAGAAGCTCAAAATGAAGGTCCAGTGGTTCTCAACCAATTTTTTTTTTCCAAGCCATGCAGAGCCCCCCCAAATCTCTCACTACTGCCAACCAACCACCACTTCTCGCAAAGATATGTTCAACCTATACCTATAACTGAGTTATACAGAGTTTTAATTATTATTTTTAAGTGCAGATTGTAGTGTGAAGCGCTTTGAGTATCCTGGTAGGATAGAAAGGCACTATATAAGTACAGTCCAGTTAGAGTTAGAGTTGCTTTATTTGTCATTCAACACAACATCAGGGATGCAATGTAGAACTAAATGCAGTTATTAACACCCATTCAAGAAAGCACACGAGACAAAACATTTGCCATTATTTATTTATTACACCCTCCAGGTTGGAAACCACTCGTGTAGTGTATATAACATTTAAATTTATTGTAGAAAAACAAACTATGGAGGCTGAGCCCCGTTTCCAAAAAGCTTAGTGTTCTTTAAATCAGGAATAAATAAAATATGTTATAATTTATCCATTTTAGAGTTTTTATTTGCAGTCACTGAAAAGGCAAAGACAATAATCTATTTACCCTTTTCTATTTGTCAGACTGTTATAAAATATACTTTTATACCTCTTTGGATATCTTAAAGACACATGCAGTAACCACTAGATCACTAATTAATTTTGGGGGTCAATCTGATTCAAGATGGCTGCCACAGCCAACTGACCTTAAAAGTGTCTCGTTTCAGATATTTAAAAATACTAATCTTCAACTGTTACTGAAATATTTTCTGAACACAAGATAACAGAACGCACACAAGACAGGTTCTCACATCAGGATCTAAACAAAAACCTGCAATGGTGCTGAAACATGTCTAGTAAACCTATACCTACTGTACATACAGCAATACTAGTAGGACAGAATATTTTTCACCTCCTTGAAACTGGTTTAAAGCTGCATATCACCACCTACTGTACAGGGGTGTAGTGTTTAATTTTAGTGTCGGTGGAACAACAAAGACACAAGCACAGCCAAAAAAGTAACTAGTAATTAAAGCCTGAGGAGTAAAAAGTATCATTTTAAATGCTACTCAAGTGAAGTACAAATTCTCAAAAACTGCATTTAAGTACAGTAACCCATTATCTTTACTTCGTCTGGCATTAGATATGAGAGTCAACCCTGTTTGTCAGTAACAAAATAGCTTCTGAACCACAAGATACATTTTATGGAAACTTTCAACAAATAATTAAAAAATGAACATCTTCAACTCTGATTAGACAAAAACGATTACAAGTCTATTAATATGGATTTTAAGTTGGTGTAACAGTGGCTGAGTCTGATCCATGTATTCTGCACGTAAAATCTTGCAAAAAGATATTTTAATAGTTTTACCCCAACAGCTACAACCTTATCATTTCTCGTCGTAAGACGATTTTAATATAAAACTTTTGCACAAAAAGACAGGGGGATTATTCAAAAAGTGTGGAAACAAAAAACAAGTTCTTAATATTTGTGTGTCTGAAGTCATATTAACTCAAATTGTAGAGAGGAAAATGTCTGATTTTAGTTATTACAGCTATTCATAAGTAATAAGGGAAATTCCTTCACCCTCCAACCTTAGAGTGAAATTGTTCACCTTTTTTCTGGCAGTTGTGGAGTTTATTTGCTTAAATCATTCAGTGTTTGATTAGATGAGCTACAGTTTTACAAGTAGCACTATCAGTGGGGTTAACCCTTGTTTGGCTGTTGTGTTTTCCACTACAGCAGGTTTCTTCAGCTGAATATTTTACTGTTCTGTCTCATAAACTTACAAGGTTAAAATAATCCTAGTTTTAGTATCTCAGCTGGTAAAACTGATTTGTTTTTGACAGATTGCTGTGAGCAGATTTCCATCCAGCAGATGGCAGCATCCTGCCACCTCCTCCATCACAATATGCTGTCACACTGCACAGTGTAGTTGTTCACATGTATACCTACTTAATCCTGACATTGTTGCATTTTTGGCTCACATTCTACAAGGTGGCTCCCTGGTGCCGCCTTATTCTGTGATCCAAAAGCAAACAGTGTCTAATTAGTCAGTACATGACAGTGAGAACTGCGGTGAATTTTCTTAAGATAACGTTTGAATCCCATGAAGCCAGGTGGAAAACACACTTACCTAATTCACAGTTAGTTTCTGGCACCTCATCATCACACTGACTCATCCGCCACATGTATTTATTTTGTGTGTGGCTGAAAGGGAGGAGTGTGTTCCAGGAGCTTTCTGCCAACAATGCCAGTGTGTTTTGGAAGAGATCAGAGTGCCTCGGGGTCCTGGTTGAGCCACTGTTGTGAACTAAAGTTGAGGACACCCTGAAATGACAACAACAGAAAAAAGGTGTTTGAGCCAGCAGAGTGTTGTGAGTTGTAACCTGTTTGCCTCTGAACTGAAGGTACAAGAGGGCAAACAGGGACACTGCACCATCTCTGGCAGGCTTTAGACCACTTACTGTTTTCTGACCCAAGCAGAGCTAAAAATAGATTTTTTTTCTGATTAAAATTTAGAGGGTGTTGTTGCGCACGGTGCAGTTGATAGAGATGTTATCTCTTAGTGAGAAGGTTGCTGGATTGAATCCCAGCCGGGGATCTCCCTGGATGGAGTTTGCATGTTCTCTCCTTGCGTATGTGGGTTTTCTCCAAGTACTTCAGCGTCCTCCCAAACCAAAATCATGAATGTTAGGCTAAATGCTAAAACTACATTGTTTCTTAGTGAGAGTGTGTACATTTTGTTTGTCTCTATTTGGCCCTGTCATAGACTTGTGATATGTCTAGAGTGTACCCCGCCCCTCACACAGTGACTGCTGGATATAGACATCAGTGTCCCCGTGACCCAGAAAAGAAAAAGTGGGATGGATGGATGGATGGATGGATGGATGGATGGATGGATGGATGGATGGATGGATGCTATTGCCGTTACAACCAGGAATTTCAACCTGCCTCAGCTTTTATCTCTAAAGCTTAATAGAAATGTTGTGTTTATTTCTGTTGTAATCTAAGCTGACAAAATGCAGACATTTTAATGTGTTAACTTAAGTGTACAAGTGTAAACAAAACCAAAATTAAAAAAAAAAATGTTAAAGCTGCTGTCAGAGGCTCTTTAGGGTCACCATGGTAACTGGGGGTGAAACTGAACACTCATTACAAGAGTTGATCTGCTGGATCCAGGAAAACAAAAACACACAAGATTTAACAATTATTTTAAAAACATTTTCTTTTATTGCTTCAGATTTTAAAATGGTGCTTCAGCTACAACTGAACATCTAACCATTAAAGTATTCTTGGAAAAAATTTAGTATTTTTAGATTTCTTATGTCAAAATATTCTCACAGAAAAATAAATTTTGTATTTTCAGAGTCGTGGGTCAAACTTTGTAAATTACATTCTGTGTTATTTTAAATGATATTATGAGATCTGGTGAAATATGTTAGCGCTCTAAGACTATTCTGATGTCATGTACTATTACTCAAAATTTGCCAAATTAAAAAAAATATATATTTTACAGAAAATATATGAAATTAATGGAGTTATCCCTTATGCAATAGTTGTAGTGGCCATCTTGAATTGGGTTGACTCAAATTGGAATCAGTTGTAGATATACAGGCAGTGATTACTTTGAGAGTTTCAATAAAATCCATCCAGTGGTTTGATATTTTGCTAACAGACAGATGGGGTTGATGCCAACAGCTACTGCTTACATTCTAAGAGCTGTTGTTCAACACATAGTGATTAAACTATGTGTTGTCCGTGACTCTCAGCTCCTACCACAACAAATTTTAGTTCAATAGCTGTTAATTTTTTTTTCCATCTTTTCTTTTCATGCAAATTCCACAAGAGAGATTATACATCTCAGGAGTTTCACTGAAATTGAGGCACAGCAAATATTTAATTGTTTTCAAAGGCGCTTACACAGTTGCCATTCACTAAGCAAAGGCTAAGAAACACTGGCTAATCTGACTAACAGATCCTCTATCAACATGTGCGTCAGCAGCAGACTGTAGTTATGATGTGTTTAATCTGCCTGAAATGGGAACAATATCACACCCGAGTTCAACAATTTTCAAACTGCAAGTCAGCCCACTCAAGCTATACTCACTGAAGACTGACCAACTGTTAGCCAAACAAATAACTAACAAACACATCTGGCTGAATTCTGTAAAGACAGAGTCTTTGAGAGTTGCTGGACTGAGTCAGTCAGAAACCAACAGAAGTGCTAAAATGTGTCATGTTCAACATTAAGGCTAGGGTTCAACAGGCTTTTCAAACTTTCTGAGGCCAGTTGTGACACTAAAAATATCACTTTTAAAATCCAATGGTTCATGTTCATAGTAGCTGTCTGCCAAATAAATCCTAAAACCAAGGTAAAATTCTCATTCTAAAACACTTTTCTGGTCATTTTGATGCCTCTGTAATGTTGTCACCTTCCCAAAATTCCTAATTCTTACTTCTATTTCTTTTCAAGTTTGTCAGGAAACACAAAAAAATTCAACAAAGTTTAGCCATATGACAAAAATGGCACATGCATAGAAGATCTTGAAGTCCAACTACATCGATGCCATTTTTAAAGTGAAACCGAAGCGTTTCTGTTGCATTTCTACCCTTCATGTACACAACAACAGCAGTTGATTTCTCAGACACTAAAACTTTTTGAATCTAGGTCTCAGAATAGAGTTTTTTTCTTGGAAACGCCATTGGTGTGAAGTTGTACATGTGCACAATGGACAGCTGCAGTCAAACATTTTTCTGCACTTGAATGAGTAGAAGAACAACAGTAACAACGGAAGATATCAAGAAGAGGGAGTTTCGGGTTGACAAAACACACGGTTCCGCCCACGTGATGTCATCAAGTCATTAGGTATGGCGAACTTGTGACATATCTCCTTACAGGATGACATAATTCATTCAAAATCAAATGGCACCGTTGAACGACTCTGAAACAAGTGGCTTATCAAGCCATTTATTCCATCTCTAGTCACATGTGGATGTCTTTGATATACAAAATCCCATTGCCAACTAATGACCTGACAGGGAAACTACAGAAAATGCAACAAGCAAATATTGTCTAAATGTAACTTTTCACAATCAACACTGGAAAAACATTATGTTTTCATGGACTGTTTACATGTAAACAAATTGTCAGTGTGCAGTTTGTGGCCAATCAGGGACTTTTTAAAAAACTGCTTTAGGGTGAGTTTTAGACAAGCAGGAACTATTCAAACAATCTTTAAATATACAGATTATTATCATTTTATTGTTTTTATTTGACCCACATCATGCCGTTATCACATCTTTCCTGGAAAACCTGAACTGAAATTAAATAAACAGTAAAAAAAAGAGTAAATCCAAAGTTATTTGCAAGTTTCTTTGCTTTCTCTTATAGAGTTAATTTAGTTACTGGTTTTATAATAAACAGCCAGATAATAGGATGCATTTGAAGGAAATACACTTGAATTATATTTTTCAGGCTAAGGACTTGCCAGTAAACAAAATAGTATATAAAAATTAGATGTCCTCTGCCAGAAGTTGGTTGTAAAACAGATTTTGTCCACCTCTAGTTGTGTGACAGATACCTGACATTAATGCTGTGTTGACAGTTGTGTGGACCTTCCCTCCATCTCCTCTTCCTCCAGCATTTCACCTGCTGCAGAATGAATGTTGCAGAACAAGCAGCATCCTGCATGAATTACCTTCAGGGTAAACAGAGCTCTCAGGGTTTGGTTTGTTAATCAACAAGAACTCTGACAATGTATAGTACTTTACAGGAACTATAAAATTTGCACTTTCTGCAAAAACGCAGCATGAATGCTGAGTGCTGAAGGAATGACTGCTGACGTTTGCTGAACAAGTTAAAACTGAGCTGTAGCCGAACACTAGCCAAAAACTAAAAAATAACAAAACAACAGCTAAAAGGTAAATGTAGCAAAAGGCTAGCTAAAAGTAGTAAAAAGTCCCCTATAATCTATAATAAGCACAGGTCTAACTAAAGATAAATGGTTAGCTAAAATATATAAGTAACAAAAGGTTAGCTAAAAACTAAAAGTAGAAAAATGGCTACAATCTAAACAGAGCTAAAAGACAAAAAATGGAGCAAATATATTAAAGCCAATTTCTAAGAGAAAATTTAACAGGAACTGAAGAGAGCTTGATGTATTTCTGTGGGGAAAATTGTTTTTAAAAGTGTAAACTTACAAAAAATGTTGTCAGCACTCATCTCCTAAATGAGTTGAATGTTTTGATATTAAATAGATAAAATAATAAACTATGCAGAAGCATTTAGATTGCTAAAACCTTGCAAAAAAATAGAAACTTTAGTGTGAATGCTGTGTATGTTTGTGTCTGTTTTTTGTTACCTCTTTAGGACCTCTTCTGGTAAAAACACCTAACTTGTCAGGACCAGTAGTCCTTTTGAGGCATGAAGAGCAGTCCTACTATGGTGGAACGCTATGGGGTGGTTAGGTTTAGAGTAAGGGTCAGGGCTGTGCTACAGAAATAACTGGAAATGAGTGGAAGTCTATTTGGTCCTGGTAAGGATAGAAATACAAACCTGTGTGAATGTGTGTGTAATGAGACAAGGAGAGCATGCTTATTTGCCACAGGCTGGCAATATGGTTTTTAATAGCTACAAGATGCTGCAGCATAGACATCCCTCATTTCCTGATAGAAAGTGTCCAGCTGGTGGATAAGTTGTGGTAAATGAGCTTATAGCAAACGGTTGACCTGTGAAGCACAACTCATACATGAGCCCAAGTTTCACTAAGTGCCATCTTAACAATTCCAAAGTTTCATCTTTGGAGTGGAAGTGTTTTTCATAATTTTTCCCTCTGCGGCTCTGCAGGAAAGATAATGCTACTGTAATTGATGACATTGAAGGTTCCAAAAATGAAACACAGGCAGATGATTTTCTTGATCTCCTTTAGTTTTATGTCGGTCTGCTTTGTGTGAGAAGAGGCTTTTTTTTCCTGAAAACCCAGAATAGTTTAGTTATTTTGTTAATTGTACCGTCTAAAACTTTAACAGACTGACGGAAGGAGTTGCGCAGTAGGTGGTTTGAAATCCTGGTTGTGGCCTTTAAAAGAGTTTGCACATTGTCTCTGGAATACCTGCAGTAGATTACTGCAATGATTGTATCATTATATACCAGTATATACCAGTTTTTTCACCAAAGAACATGAGTATGTTGCTTTGAATTTACTCAACTCAGTTAAGTGGAACCAGTTGAGATACAACATTTCATTTTTAGAGTCTACAACTATCAGTAGTAGTTAGTGTTGTGGTACTCGAGACTGGTCTTGGTCTTGAGACCGGTCTTAAGACCACTTTTTTATGGTCTCGGTCTTGT
>JARVJO010000330.1:2355540-2377778 GCA_031762555.1 Cynodonichthys magdalenae
TATCCATACATATCCTTCAAATACAAAAAGTAAAAAAAAATAAAATTATATTTAAATGCATGATTTCATCCATTTTGTCACATAACTGACAAATTTACTTTTGAACTTGGCTCAGCAAAAGTGAAACAGGAAGTGACATCAAAGGGAACGCTTTAAGAAAGTAAATTCCCTTTTTTTTATTTTTGAAACAATATTATTTGAACTCTGACTCTTCTCTTTGATTGTGACTGAAAATAATCCAAAGAAACATCAGATTGTTCTCTACAGCTCTTGTAGCAATGCTCTGTTCACATGAAGAAATAGCCCTTTGACATCACTTCCTGTTACTACACATGCAAATATCTCAACAACTGTTCATCTCAGCAACCTGATTTTTTATTATTGTTTTTGCAACATGTTATCACTGTTATCTTTCCAAAAATGCATTTATATTTATTACAAGAATTTGATGTCACGGGCCCTTTAATGTCTTATTTTGATCTTGGTAACCAGATAAGAGCAGACTTTCAGCATGAGGCTAATTTTATATGTTATCCAAGCAGAAAAATACTTTTTTTTTATTTTTACTTCAGGTAAACAGGAAAGCATGACTTTTGTTTTTACAGTTCTATAAAGCTGAAGACACTTTTTACCTGTTATTACCTAAATTTCTTCTTATATTAGGGATTAATAGTTTACCTCCATTTCATTTTGTTGAATTAAATAAAACAAAAATTTTGCATTTCTTTGTGGATTACGACACTGTAAGTGTGGAAGACAAGCAGATGTGCTGCGACAGAAAGGTGTGATCATCCCTTCACTGCTGCTGCTGTGAAAAAAGCATCTGTGATGAAAACTTCCAGCTTAATCACAGTGGGGAGAAGCAGATCACTGCAACCCCCTAGACTTCCACATTACATCAGCTTGTGAGGAGAAAAATACGAACGTGTTCAGGAATGAACTCACACACTTAGAACTGTAGGCACAGATATGATTCGGTGCACATTTGACTCGAGCTCTGCATGAGCAGGAGAGCAACAGATTTCTGTCCTGTATCTTGGCTCCCTGCAGTCACTGGTTTATAATCTCAGAAAAGAACTGGCAGGACCTGAAACGTTGGCAGATACACCCTGTGAACAGCAGAACTCCCGCACTGGAGCAGGAATCTGTGGGAGGGAGATAACTGGAAGGGAGTTAGTGTGGGCTATGTGCTGCGGTGGCCTGCTAACAATTGGTTAAAAGGGAAATTTAATATCTCCCCCACAATATATGCTGCCAGAAAACTCCAGTCCTGTCAGCCGTCCAGGAAAACAGGAGCAAATGGAAAACCACTTTAGAGAAGTTTGGCCCTGAAACCGACACGAACCAGCCCTTTCCAAAACGCCACAGTTTAAGACAAAAATACTTTTCAGTGTAAAAAGCCAACAACTTATATGATCCTCCCAAACATTCGCTTTGACTGCTAAAACCTTCCTAATCCCCCACAGTTCACGTGAAACACAAGCTGATCTGTTCACAAAAGTTTGAGTTGAAATGAAACATATTGGGGTGAACCAGTGGCACAATTTGTCCTTTTATTCACAAAGAAATCAAGCAAAAAAATCATTTGCATAACTGAACAGCTGGGCAGCATTAATTTGGACTTTTGAACCGTGAACTGAGAACTCCTCACAGCTAATCTTCAGTGTCAGGAGCAGGAAAGCCTCTGGCAGGTTGGCAAGTTGTTACTCCACTTCTTTAAAAAAAAATAATGATAAATATAACTTTTGATAAAAATAATGTTAAAAAAGTGGAACATTTTCAGGAAATGTCAGAAAACTTTCCAGAAACCTTGCATGTAAAGTTAAACATGGGACATTATAGAATCACAATTTGCAGAAGCTCTGCAGAAGTTTATACTGACCATCAGAGGTGGCAGCTTGAGTCACATGACTTGGACTTGAATCAGAAATATTATGACTTTACACTTGACTTACAATAATGTTAAACTTGAACCTGTTTACTTGAAAAGACTTGATATTTTACCCAAAATCTAAAGTTTAAAACATGTTTTATTTACAATATCAACATTAATTCTCATCACTGGTCATGCATTAACATCCCTTTTTTGTCCACACTCTCTATGTGTGTGAGCTGCAGCACAAACAGCCAATCAAATGAACCAGATTAATAAAAAAATACACCCAAGAGTAACTTCTTTCGAGTAAATAAACTACAAAGTACAAAGTAAATTTTGTCTGACATTTGAAGTTTCATTAAGAACATTATGTGCTACATAGCTGACTTTAGCTGACTTTGTGTTATTAGCAAGTGTTCTTCAGCCCAGATGATACTGTTTGGCTTTGACCTGCTATTTTTTGGCATGCTATTGCTGTCATGTGATGTGAGATAAATACATTTAAAAAAGAAAACATGGTCTTTTATTTACATTTATATATTTGCAACATTGTCTAATTAATCGTCTGAAAGGACTTGAAGTTCCAAGTTTCAGACTTGGGTCTTGGTAGTTGCCTGTCTTTCATTGAAGCTTGACTTGGGATTTACTTGAGACTTGCACCACCTTTACCAATATTTTAAAGTACCTGTGACATGTCTAGCCATCGAATACAAAAAGTCAAAGAAAACACATTTTTATATAAGAAACCTTGCATAAAACATGATTTTACCCATTTTGTCACATAAATGGCATATTTTCTTTTGAACTTGGCTCAGCCAAAGTGAAACAGGAAGTGACATCAAAGGGGAGTACAAGAAAGAGAATTCTCTAGTCTTTGTTTATTTAAACAATATTATTTGAACTCTGACTCGTCTTCATTTCCCTCTGATAGTGACTCAAAATAATCTAAAGAAACATCAGATTCTTCTCTACAGTCTGTATCTTTAGCCGTTTTATTGATAACTCTAAATTGTCCCTAGGTGTGAGTGAGAGAGTGAATGGTTGTTTGTCTCGTTTGTCTCTATATGTGGCCCTGTGATGGACTTGCAACCTGTCCAGGGTGTACCCCGCCCCTCGCATTGTGATGGCTGGATATGGGCACCAGTGACCCCCGTGACCCTTAAAAAAGGAAGAAACTGGTACAGATAATGGATGGATCAATGCTCTATTCCATTGACATTACTTCCTGTTAATTCACATTCAAATATCTCAACAACTGTTCATTGCAGCAGTGGGAAATTATTTTTGGCATTATGCTATTAATGTTATCTTTACAATGATGCCTTATTTATATATTTTTTTTTAAATCATGTCACAGGCACTTTATAGAGATAACTGTAGTTTCCTCCTTTTCTCACAACATTAAAATCAGTTTGCAGCTGCAGACAAGCAAACTTCTCTCTTCTAATCACTTTCTGAACCAACTTGTTCCCAACATGGGATTACACGTCTGCTTTTAGCCCTCCAACCATTACAGTCCATCACAGTTCGCTGGTCAGCAGCAACACTCCATTTCACAGTCAAGTACACTTTAATCCACTTTGCTCTAATTATTAGGGCCTCCGAAAGAGAAGTGCTCAGGAAATGAGTTGTGCCTCTGAGAAATGAAGCTCTTCACATGAAGCCACCAGCTTCCTGCAGGCCAGCTCAACTAGCTTGCATGAATTTAAAAAAACTACCTTTTTATTGCAGTCAGGGGTCAGTTTATGTGACTTAACATTCTGTAGAATTTTTACAGCTTAGAGATACCGAAAAGTAGTGGAAATAAATGATTAAAAGTAGTACAAGGTTAGCCAAAAGCTAAAAAGTGCAAAGGGGTGGCTAAACACTAAAAATAAAAAAATGGCTAGTGAAAAGTAGCAAAAGACTAGCTAGAAGTAGAAGAATTGTATATAAATATAGCACAAGAAGACAAAAACAGAGTCAGTGTGCCAAAGAAAATAACATTTTTGAAGAACTTGAACAGCTCTCAGTGTATATTTATGGGGAAAATATTTGTATTTAAAATTATATACTGGGTCAAGTAAAGATGCTAAACTCAAAAGTCATGGCACCCATCAGCTAATCAGCTGAACATTTTGATTTATGAAGAAGTAAAAAAGCTCAAAGTAAGCACATGAAGTTCAAATTTTGGTTCAGTTCTGTTAATTAATTATAATACAATACAAATAATCTAAGGAAACTAGCAATATTTCAAATTTGTTCTGAATTTAACAGGAATTCAGTGAAGAGAAACTAAAACCGAAGCAATATGACCTCTGCTTCTGACTCTCATCAAAGCTCTGGCAGCAGCATTTTGGATCAGCTGCAGACTTTTACTGGTTTAATGGGACATTTAAAGTTAATCAAGTGATTAAGCTTTCCTCTTATGCTTTTCATGCTGTGATGAAACAGCAGGAATGAATTGTCTGCTGTGAAACGTGTCAGCTCCTGCTTCGTGTCAGGTTTTTTAAATATCGATCTTATTACTCAGATCTCTTCTTATCTTGTTTCAAGATGCATGGTTGGACTTCAAACGCCACAGAATATGCAGCATGGAGGTCAATTTATTGGCCTCAGGATGGAAGACCAAAGAAAATCAGAGAGTGAGAGAGACAGAGAGAGAGAGAGAGAGAGAGAGAGAAAGAGAGAGGGATGTGGTGAGGAGTTTAAGGGACCTGCTGTGTCACAGTTGTGTCAATTAAAGTTGTTTTAATTAACAATTATAATTATAAAATTAAAAGGCAAATAGTTCCTGCTGTGAAAGTTGTTTGAATTTCTTATATTAATAGAGACTGGATGTATCAAAGATTAAAAAAAAAAACTTTTAAAACCTTAACATAGATTGAATGGAATTTAAAAAAAATAAATAAATAAATCCTAAACATAAATCTAATTTGTAAGTACAATGAAGGCCTGTAGCTCTTATTTAACTTTAATTATATGTATATTATGGCACCTAATAATATGATAAGGCAATTCTTAAAGTTATTGTTTTGTTTTGTTTTTTAAAGAAAGGTCGCAGTAACCACTGACAACCACAAGGTGGCACCAGCAGCAAAGGAAACACAATTTGTTTTAGTGTCTAAATGACAAACAAGAAATCTGTCACAGAGTTTTTTGTTTGTTTTTCATATATTTGCATATGACTGGTCAAAACAATAAAAAGTTAAAACTAGCCATTATCTTAATGTGGTTATACTGCAAATTAGTTACATGTTAATTATGGTCAAAGGTACTGCAGAGGAACCAAAGGGCCACATGTGACCCCAGAGCAACAAGTTATAAAACCCTGCCTCAAACTTTTAGATGATTATAAACTAGCGTTATTTAAAATAATGAAAATCTGCCTTGAATGCCAAAGATAGAAACAAACATTAAACATCTGTCATGTAAAATAGATACTTTAGCTCATTCAGTAAATGACTGAATTATAGCCATTTTTCTGTTAGTCATGTTTGCTTAGTGATCTTGAATTGTACATTTATTGATTATTTGCTAAGGCAGTTACATTGCTTATTGTTCATGTAGGCAGGTGATAATAATTTAATAGAAAAACAAAAAGCAACAAAAGTCAAATAACTCATGAACCAGTTGACAGATATTAATGAAAGTCTGTACATCTAAAATTCATTAACGTTTCAAGTTACTCAAATTTATAATGGCCACTACAGCTTTAGAAGACACGAAAATAGCTGGAACTCAGTTTAAATAATGAGCTAAAATATTGAGTGGTAAAACCTCAGAGTCATTCCCAACATATTCTCATAAAACCAAGTGATTGCACAAGGTTTGACCAAAATCACTATCCCTCATTAACATGAGAAGATTTGACTTTATACATGTGCTTTCTCTCAAGGCAAGAGTCAAATCAGTGTCTGTTTTTGGTTGTTTCCCTCGTCACTCAGGGCAGCGGGCACAACGCTGAGAGCAGAGCAGGCCGGTGGGCACAGATCATTCTGCAGGCTGACGTCACTGGGCGTGTGTGGTACTAAAGAGGGTTGAAAAAACAAAACCTTTGGCACAGACTCAGTGACAACAATGGCTGCTGTGTTTGCTCTGATGAAATTATGAGGTCAGGCCCTGAACTAAGTGTTTTCATTGATCGAACAGGGCTCACATGTAAAATCACAGAATTAAAACACAAATTGAACACCTGGCTGCATCGCCTGTAGGTTGTGGGCAGTAGTTAATCTAAACCAGTGGGCCCACAGATATGGCCTCACTAATCTTAGATGTTTGTTTTTGTCTAATAGGCAGCAGGTGACATTTTGGAAAGGCTGAGAAAGCAGGCAGGAGGTCCAACTGGAACATAATAACAAGTTCAAACCACAAAACTTTGGACAAGCTTGTTCTGATTTCCTTCTCTACTTGAAGGGAAAACATAAAACCAAGTGTGATCCTAGTAAACAAGAAGTACAGGAAACAAAACAAAATGTTCAGAAAGAGAAAGTGATAGTATTGAGAGTTTAAAAGGCAAGAAGATAATGGTTTGCTCAAAACAGACATCATACTATTGTTATGTTATGTTGGGCTTCACACTGAGCTCTGCTGCTGGGTGGAGAAAGAAGGCAAAACGCTTACGTAAATATAGATTTTTAAATGATGAATTAGTCTTGGTTCAGTTAAATTTAGAATTGTATGCTCAATTTGTGTTTGTGCTCATTAAAATGTTGTTTAGATAAAAGAAAATTCTCAAATCCTACCCCTTTTTTATAATCTTGGCGTAATAGTCACCCAGATACTTTAACTCCTCCACTGCCTCAAGTGGAGCAGTTTTTGTTCTGGGTGTCTTGTTCATGAGTGATGATAGGATGGATCCTCAGTAATGAGGGCGTTGTTTTGGTCAGTTGTGCTGAAGAAAGAGCTGAGTCGAAAAGCAAAGCTTTTGGTTTACTGGACTGTCTTTGTTCCAACCCTCACCTGGTCATGAGGCGTGGATCATGACTGAAATAATGAGATCCCGGATCCAAGCGGCTGAAATGAGATTTCTTCATAGGGTGGCTGGGCTCAGCCTTAGAGATAGGTTGAGGAGCTCCGTCATCCGGGGGGAGCTCGGAGTAGAGCCGCTGCTCCTCCACATTGAAAGGAGTCAGTTGAGGTGGTTCAGGCATCTGATCAGGATGCCTCCTGGACACCTCCCTTTAGAGATGTTCCGGGCACGTCCCACTGGTAGGAGGCCCCAGGGAGAACTTAGGACTTGCTGGAGGAATTATGTATCCTCTCTGGCCTGGGAATGCTTTGGGGTCCCCCAGGATGAGCTGGAAAGTGTTGCTGGGGAGAGAGATGTCTGGGTTCCCCTCCTGAACCTGTTGCCTTCGCAACCCGACTACGGATAAGTGGAAGAAAAGGGAAATGGAGATAATAGACTTCAACAAACATTCATCAGGTTATTTTCTCTTTATTGAAATTGGTCCACTACCACTTTATTTGTTGGTGTAGATTATGACTCTATTCAAACCTGGTGCAAACATCTGTTCTTAGCAAGTGAATTGCAATCAGACAGCATTGAGTACATGTCGGATTGGGCCTAATGGGCATGCAAAAACATTTTCAAGGGTTAATATGTATTTTCCAGGCACATACAGTAGTTCAATTGCAAACCACAATCAAGTAACTATGTGACCTTAAGTTGTTATACTAAAAAAATCAGTATACTCTATGTCAAAAATAAGTTTGTCTTCGCATCATAGCTGATCTAAATGCCCTGGATTTGGCCTCTGTCTCTTTAAGAACCGCCTACCGTTTCTGACACCCCCACTTCAGCATGTCTTCACAACAATGCTTCAGGGAAGGGGTTTTCTGTGAGGCAGGAGCTTGGCTGCAACTTTGTACAAATAGGCGGTGTTTTGTATCATCAAGTGTTTAGGCAGCTCCACGTGGCTACTACAGGACATTCAAGGATTTCTCCAACATGCACGAATGAGCCAAAGCAACACTCTGGCTATGTTTTTGATAAAGGAAGGACATCATAGCATGATATAAAGCTAAAAAAAGATTTTTCATAATACCCTCCTTTAATATTTCACTCTGTTCACTGTATAAATATCATCACAAAAAATGGCTATGGACACCAGTTCCAAAGTTGAACAGTCATCAGTCACTTCCTCTACATGGATAACATGTATGGCTGTTAATTTCCCTTTTAAATGGAGCCACATTTGTAAGGAACATGCCAGAACATGCATTTGGCAGTGTGAGTAGTAGGGCTGAGTATGTGGTCACATCTTCTCTGATTAAAGAGTTTAAATTAAACAGCTCCAGTCACAATGATCCACATCATTATCTTTGGTAATAGCTATGCACAAAGAGAATTTTATCAGGCAGGTAAGCAGATGAACTTTGTCCAGATAGATAAATGTTTAAAACAGCTACTTTGGAACCCCACAGGCAAATGAATCATGATGAGGTCATAAGGAAGTCAGCCACAACCAAGTACCCACAGTAACTATGTTTACATGGACATACTGTATGTAATCAGAATAAATGGCCAATTGGAATAAAATGTATCATGTAAACACCCCAATTGTAATATTCTGATCTGATTCAGCTGAGAATGAGAGGGTTGGTTTATGCCGATTGATAATGTTAACTTGATGTATTACCGCATTGCTAGATGCTAACATGTCGGGTAAGCAAAATTGGTTGGTTAGTGATACAACATTTCTATTAGATGTTTTGAAAAAGCCTTGATGGTCAAAATTGTAGGAACACAGTTATTTATACAAGTACATGAAAAGATGGAGAAAGAATAACGAGCGTTTATTTAGGTTCATCATGGTAGTAGAACTTCTATGTTTTTAAGGGAACGTTTACAACTCTGTGCACGTCTGAATAAAAGCCTGGTGTATGTAAACACTCATCATGATTGGATTAATTAATTTTGTGGCCATGTAAATGATACATTTGGATTGGTAATGGTAATGGTAAATGGGGATGGGTAAAACCCAGGTGAGCGGGGGCCTCATATGTGGACCCATTGCTCTACCCAAAGAGACACTGGGCTTTAATCAAACCTTCCCGTCCCTCGGAAGTAGGACACCAGGTTAGAAACATTCAGTGTTCTAAGCTTCTCCGGATGCATAAAAGGTTCTCCAAGAATTCTTTCCCTTTGACTACTCAGGGCCAAGCATTGGCCTAAGTAGTGCAAAGAGGTCTCTAATTCAATGCCTCAGACATCACACAGACCATTGTCATCAAGTCTGATCAAGAATTTAAGTTTAGGAAACTTTCAAATGATTGATAGTTTCCCTCACCAGCACCAGCACCCTGAGGCTATACACTAAAAGAAAGGAGGGAGGCACAGCTATGGTGCTTCATGTACACTTTGCATGCCGGCACTTTACATTCTGCTATTATGGGTTGGAACGTCTCTGGGGCATCTTTGCATAAGCTGCCTCTTGAGTCAGCAGGTGCCATGGTTACGTTCACACTGTTCACATTTTATGGACCCCAGCCTTTATTGCTCTTGTGCTGCTATAATTAGTGCCTCTGTGATATCCTTCAGTACAGTCTTCTTTATCCACTGGTAGGATTTGTTGATAACAGACTCTTCCTCAGTCTGCTGGTGGTGCACGCCATGCACAGGATTATCTTTTCATTTTAGTTCCTTTTTGTTCCTCCTCTTCCACACTGAGTTTCTGCTGCCTGAAACATTCACTTAGTAGTTTATCATTGAAGTCTTTCTTTTTGAAGTACTCCAGGATCTTAGTTGGTTCATTCTATGTGATGGCTCTTGTGCTCATTAGCTTTATGCCTCCTTACTTTCTCTTAGTGTAAAGGCTGCTGGACTCGGGGTGAAACCCTCTGTGCATTGTGAGAAGATTTCATGTTTTTCATGACTTCAATCTAGCAAGGTATTGTAGATGTCCTGGACATGTGAAATAATGCCTTTGAGTAGTTCAGCCACTTCAGTTGTGATCACCTTATCTCTCTTGGATACCATGTGACTGCATTTATCCAGACCAAACAACATTCCAATGTCTTTGCTGTAAATTCTGGTGAAGTGGATTGGTGAGTCGATGTCTTGCTGATTTTTGGCATACAGCTTGGTGTTATCCATGTAGACAGGGTGGCTGATGACTGTTCCACTTTGGAACCATTGTCCATAGCCACTCTTTGGGGTGGGGATAGATCATCACCATATGCTACACTCGATGTTGACCTGTGCAGTTGGCTTTGAATTGAATTATCCACATCTCTATTGAGTATCTATGTGTAGTATCAAGTCCTAGGCTTTCCAGTCCATACTGTGCACAGGTTTGTGTGTGTTCGATTGTGTGTTTCTCCAGCTACGGTTCTGTTGACCAGTAGCTAGTGCATGGCTTCTCCCATGTTGGTGTCAATTCCCTTCTGTGTCTCACTCACATAATGACCCACTCTCAACTGTTTGACCTGCCTGGATGGGTTACATTTTTTTAAATTTTGGTCCTTATTTAATGTTGGTTCATAGTTGCCTGTTTTTCATTTGTTTGAAAGTTTCCTAAACTTAAATTCTTGATCAGGACTGATTTCAGCAGTAAGTTTTTGGACTTCAAATACCAACTTAACATTTCTTCTTGTCTGTCAGTGCAATTTTAGAGTTGTAGATCACAGAATGTTTGATTTATATAATATGTTTGTAAGCAGTCTAAACTAGCCTACATAGGTTCAGTCAACATAACACTAATAGAGAAAATCTTAGAAATGACAACATTATAGGCGGTTTAAATCTGAAGGATGTACGAGTTCAACAGGGTTGGACTTTCTTTGACCTGGCTTGACAAAACAGACAACTAATACTATAACAGTGTTGTGAGGTGTTTGTGTTTGCTCAGACTTTCTGCTTTAGTATTCTTTATGCATTGATGTGCTTATGGGAGGAATGCATTGAAATGATTAAATGCAATTTGCTATTTTCTTTAAGCAGACAACTAGTACACTAGTTTGCATTTTATATAATTTTTTCCTGTATTTGACCTTATTGTATTATAATTGGAATGTATTGATTGTAATCTCATGAAACCAAACCATTATAATATTGATTGAATGTGTCTAAACTTTATTAACTTTTGAAGTTAACCCAATTAAATATGGCCACAACAGCTAATCGATCATAACCTATAGAACAATTGCTTTAACTCAGTGAGTTTTCCAGATATTGAGCTAAAACTCGGTTTGTTTGTTGATGAGAGTCATTTACAGCATACTCAGAGCATGACATCTCATAATAGCATGAGACTTTTTCAAGGTTTAAACCAAAAAGCTAAAACTCCATTTATTGTCACAAAATTATTTTAATTTGAAATTCTGGCATTAAAGCTGGCAACATGCATTTCTCTAAGGAATGCTGGGGCCATTAATGAACTTTTTGTTTTGTTTTTTTACTCCACAGTTATGTTCCTTTCAACTCAATTTGCTCTCCAGCTCTTCATTAATCTCTGCTCTCCTCCCTGTATTCTTCTCTTATTGTCCTGGTTTCGACTGGAGGAACAAGCTGTTCATGAAGCATATAGGGTGGGGTGGAGGGATGCTGGAGCTGTCTGAGCACTGCTCTAAACACTGAGGCTGCACAGTTAATTCTTCAAGTTGAATCTTGCACTATTTATTTAAGGTTTATCCATCAAATATGCATTTTGTATTATCTTCTCTGCTCATTGATCTAAAAATCTGTGTTTGTCTACACATGAACACAAAAGATTTTTCTTTTTTTTTTGCAGGAACACATTTTCCAAAGTGTGGCTGTGGAAGAGTGGTTAGGGGAGTTGTTCTGGAACTGGTAGGTCGCTGGTTCGATTCCCTAGCTGTCTCAGTTGTGTCCTTGGCCAAGACACTTAATACCCAATACCTCTGATGTGTGTCACATAAGTGTATGAATGTGATTGGCACATGCTTTGAGTATCCTGGTTGGATAGAAACAGTTCATTTACAAAAAATAAATAAAAAAAGAGACTTATTTATAAAAACTGGGTGGGATAAGTTGACATGTTCAAGTTCAAATTGACTTCTGTTTGCTCCTCTCTTTTTTCTGCCATTAAATTTTGCATGCTTTATTTATTGACATTTTAGTTAACAATGGCAGCATTGCACTCTTTCCCAGCAATAGAGCACCACATAATTTTATTTTTCCATTAAAATGTAATAAGCAATTACAAAGATCCATGTGTTGTTTTTTTTTTACATAAAAGTTTAATGAATTGTTTTTGAAAAGTTATAAATATGCAGAACCAAGCAGCTGAGGAAAAACAAAGGCTTTTTTGTCAAAAGGTGAAGTGAATTCTTCTCTACTTGAAAAACACACAATTAACTGATGTATTGAAATTTCTCCTTTTCTTGCTTGTTAAAGCAATACCAGTGGAAACTACATCCTGCGTGTTGCTTCCACTTCATTAACTCTGTGTCCTAAGGATAGATTTGTGGGGGTGTAAAGGCTGAAAAGCAATTCATCTCGATACCACAGGAAGGCATTTTTACATCCTCTGGTTTCACCGACAAGCAAAAACAGTGGTACAATTTAAAGAGCGTTGATAGGCTGAAAAAAAAGGTTGCATGAACCAGTTCAAACTCTGTTCAATCGATTTTACATGAAGATAAAATAAACTGAAAGCAAGCAATGAATAAATTAAAGGCCTAGCATTACCTGAAGGAAAACCTGTTAACTTTGATCATCTCATGTTCAGACAGCTTTGAGCTTTTTTGGTCAAACCTAAATAATGTCACATTAGATATTATGCTCGGAGTCCACTGTGAATGATTCTCAGCTACTATCACATGAGATTTTAACTCAGTATCTGTTAAACTAAGTTGTAACTATTTTGGAGTTTCTAATGTTTAGTTGTGGCGAGCATCCAAGAATTACCTTCTAAAATGTGTGCAGTGAGATATTTTGTTAACAGGCAAACAGGGTTGATTCGAACAGTCAATGCAACAGATAAAAGAAAAGAGCCATTGGAATAGAATAGAATTACTTTATATTACAAAAAAAATAAAAATGCTTTACCTTAGAGAAGACAGATAAACAAGACAAATGTAAAGTATGATGGCAACAGGTAGGAAAGACTTCTTGTGTTTCTCTGTGAGCATCTTTGTTGTTGAATTCTGTGACTGAAGGAGCTCTTGCATCTGTCTAGGACCTCATGGAGTAGGTGGGAGGTGGCGTTTCAAATGGTCTTACCCCTCTTTTCCATCATCACACTGCTGGTCCTACATTGGTTGATTCTATTGGACCCCACAACCTTTAGCCCACTGCCCCATTACTTAACCACAAACAAGATAACACAGGCCACCACAGACTTGAAGAACATCCTCACTAACATTCTGCAGATGATGAAAGACCTCAGCCTCATCTTGTAGAGATCTTTACAGCAGGGGTGTCAAACTCATTTTCATTGAGGGCCACATGAGAATCACAAGGCATTTACGCATTGCAAGGCCAGCCACCGACCGGCCTGGCTTCTAACCCGGGTTCGTAGTTTTTGCATTTGCCTTTTAGGGTCAGCTCCAGCCTGACTATTGGAACCTGGCCAGGTGAGGTTGTAATCAGGCCGGGCTGCTCGGCCCCTGTTTGACGTCATGTACTGCTGATCATTTGATTAGTTCGTTTGCAGCAAGGTTAGGAGATCATTCAAACAAATCTGGCAACTATTTACAAATCTTATAGATAAAACTAAATAACAACTATAATGATGGTAGCATGCGACAATAAGCTAATAATGCTAGCTAGTAGCTTACCAGTCGATGTCGTCTCGCTCTAGCTGATGCAGCATCTTGTTGCTGCATGGCCAGGCAAGGGTGTAATCATCATCTCAGAAGTGACGGGGACAAATTTTTCAGAGGTCTATGGAGGTTTTTATTTTTTATATCATTTATCATCTTCTTGCATTCAATCACACCTCTCCTTTGTAGTTAAAAACACATAACACACACAGTACAGCACCACGAGACAGACTTTATTTCTTTTACACAAGTGCTCCAACAATACTTGTCTTTGCTGCTCCTCATGGCCATCAGAAGCATTGTAATGTGTGTGAAGGGCACACTGGTGGGGGGTCTGGGGGTTCTCCCCAGGACATTTTGATGGAAGTAGATGCTGTTTCCTGCATTCTGGAGTATTTTAACAGGTTGCTAAACATATTTTTACTTACATAAATAAACACTTGATTTCATAACTATTATAGAGACAAGTTCATCAACTAGTCCATGTATGAATCATCCTGGTTTAAAACTCACTGCTGTGGCCGAGATCAGGAAATTAATGTGATAAATTATTAAATGACTTTAGAGTTCCATTTTACTTTTTTTTCCTATTCTTGATTTAGTTTTATTTGTAACACAAGCAGTGCTGACACTCAACTATATGTTTAAAGTAAGAATTTTAATAATTTTACCCAATAAACAGGTGTAATTATGATAATCACCTAAGTTTACTGATGGACCTATACAACCAAAACTGACATGACATCATGCAACTAACAAATATAAATACAAATAAGTTTCCAAAATATTATTAAATAAGCAGCTTTTGATAAAAATCAGGCAAATATTAAGTCATTTTAACTCATCTAGTGGTTGGATGACATAATTTTGTGGGTAAAATAATCAACATGCATTATGGGAGATGTAGTTTATGGTCATTGCTGGCTTTAAAACATCATATGCTTATTTTAAAGAAATCTCATTAAAATCTGTCCTGTTTATGAAATATTTTACAGACAGGGTCACCTGATGAGGAGCATGTGCAATATGTTAGTGCTTGGAATAGGAAATAGTTTCGGTGACTACCACCCCAAATTTACTTAAATATTTATAAAACTGACAGAGTCATGTTTGTGCGATTTAAAGTCAATTGGTTATAGTGTCCAACTTGAATCAGATTTGCTCAGTAAATTAATCTGTTGTAGATGTACACTCATTTTAGTTGCATTCAAATTTTTCTAGTGGTTTAACAGCAGATATTTGATTACAGACACATGAATGTATGCACAGACACAGGCAACTGTCACCTGCTTTTCACCTTATGATGACAGGCAATAGCAGGAAACAATGATGAAACAATGTCACTGATGATCACACGACAGACATAAACAATCCAGTTACTTTTGGCTGTCATGATTCACCAAGTAGGTCAAAGAGATATCAAGGAGTTTTATCTTCCAAATAAGACTTCAAAACCTGAACAAATATGCAGAATATGCAAGATTTTCTTTTGTGAAGCCTTCTTTTGTCCCACCTACAGGGATAGTTTGAATTTGTCAAAGTGGGGTTCAGTGTAAAGGTTATGAAAGGTCAGTGACTTACCTGTTGAACATGCTCTTTGAAAAATGTCAGTTTGGAGAAATAAAGACTAACTTTAACAAAACAGCTGAGCTAACAGTAAGTATGAATGTGGTCAAGATTTTAACATCAGCCTTAAAGGGTGTTTATATGTATATGTGGTAGCCTAGGGTGAGTTTTCCTTCACAACCTAAAAGGCAGTGAAAGGACACAAAAGCTTGTTCTACTGAAAGGAGGAAACAAGCTTGTGTGTTCTTTCACTGCTTCAAACTTACAATAGACTTAGTCTTATTGTACTTTTTATATTGTGAAAGAAAACCCACCCTAGGCTACCATATATAAATCAAAACTAAATTTGACTTCGCATCCCAATTTCTAAACAACTTGATAGTGGCCTCTGTCTCTTTAAGAACCTTCTACTGATTCCATCGCGCCCATTTCTGCCCGTCTTCACAACAATGCTTCGTGCTGTTTACAACCTTTGTTGTAATAATAATAAAAAAGCAGCAACATTGTACATAATCAGTTTTGAAAAATGGCAACTCAGGATACAATTGAACCTTACCATTGGAGAGGCAACGTTTCAGCTTGTCAAGATATCTCGCAGTCATCCTCACACACACCAATGTTAAGCTAATTTATTTAGTACTAAAGTGGTATACGCCAACTGAAGAACACAGATCGTAATATAAGTAACAAATGGTTACTGTAGATCACAGATAGTCCAAACAACCAAACAAAACAATGTGAGTTGTTTTTCAACTCACCTGGCAGACAACAGTGTTTGTTTACTTCTGAGTGTCTTTTAGTGATAATCTTATCATTAGTTTACTGTTAAATTCCCTTTTGTTCAGAAATCTATCATCCGAAAAGTGGCTCGCATAAATATATAGTTTTTTTTGTTTGTTTTTTCCCAACGGAGGGCTACATCCAAAAATAAAATCAAACCATTTCTTAAGAAATATGTCATCCTTGGCATCTGAAAATACATTTCCTCAAAGGCATTTTTTAATCTGAAATGGACTGGACTGAGAAGTATTATGAGCTCAGCAGATGTGCGGTTTCACAAGTTATTTGCTAGTTGTTGCTGCCGATACCCTGCAGGAGTCGCGGGGGAGGCGTGCAATGTGATGAGGAAGCTCAGCTTGGAGACACAGCCCAGAGGAGGAGCTGCACCTAAATGATGGTTCTAGGGCCAACCGGTCATTTTTGCTCCCCTGCTTGGCTGCCTCAGGACAGTACAGAATTTCTCAAACATGCATGAATGAGTCAAAGCAACACTTTGTGTGTGTTTTTAATTAGGGGATACAGTTATAACATGATATAAAGCTCAAAAAAGTTGATTTTACATGATATTGCCTTACTAAAATAACTAACATCCATCCATCATCTATACCAGTTTCTTCCTTTCAGGGTCACTGGTGCCCATATCCAGCCGTCACAGTGCGAGGGGGAGGGGTACACCTTGGACAGGTCGCAAGTCCATCACAGGGACACACATAGAGGCAAACAACCATTCACTCTCTCACTCACACCTAGGGACAATTTAGGGTTATCAATTAACCTGACAGTCATGTTTTTGGTCTGTGGGAGGAAGCCGGAGTACCCGGAGAGAACCCACGCATGCACTGAGAGAACATGCAAACTCTACCCAGAAAGGTCCCCGGGCCGGGATTTGATCTGGCGACCTTCTTGCTGAGAGGCAACAGCTCTACCAACTGAGCCACTGTGTCGCAATAACTAACTTCTTAAACATTATAGCAGTTGACAAGTCATTTTATAAACATCAACACTTAGCAAATCTTATGTAATACAGGTGTATTTATATATGATGTTTTTGACTTGAAAGACAGGCCCTGCCTAGGCCTTCCCTGACTCTGCAAAGCCTTGATTGATTTTGCATGTGGGCAGGATTTTTATGGAACGCAGGAGCAAGGACCCTCGAGGCTCATGTGATGTCATTTTTTTTTTTTTTACATCATCCAACAATGGAAAGTATGGAACTCATTCTATTGTTTATTTTTCTCTCTCGACAATGCAAAACAATGTAAGCAGGTAAGCTGATGTTAGCTTGTTTACAGACATTTGAAGCTGTGCATACAACCGGGCCAGTGAACAAATTAATGTCAAATTCAAATCGGGCCCAATAGCCTAGCCCAAATAGAATCCCATGTCTCTCCGTTTCAGAAATTGGGCTGGAAGTTGACCATAATGTCTGATGCAAATATGCAAAACCTGGGTTTAAAACCAGGCCGGGCCTTACAATGCAAAAATGCCAATAGAATGCCATACCAAATACCATTTGCCTCTCAGATTACTGCTCCTCTTCCTGCCCTTAGTTTAGTTGGACTGCATTGTCTTGGTAGAGCTGCAGTTGGGTTATACTCTACATTCGGCTAACTGATTGAACAGTGCTTAAAACTTATTGTTTTACTACCAAATTCTACTTTTACTTCACAGCATTATCTTTAACTTGTTTGGTGTGTTCCTTGGTTTTCATGATGCTGTTTGATCACAAATATTGTATAACAAACCTTTGAGGTCTTCACAGAACAGCTGGATTTATGCTGAGATTAAATTACACACAGATGATTTCTGTTTAATAGGTGACTTCTAAAGGCATTTAGTTGGACTAGATTTTAGTTTGGTGTATAAACGTAAGGGGGGTAAGTCTTTTCTGCAGTGTGTAAGGCCTTTCTGAGTGTGAAAACGTGGCTTGACTACAAGTTAAAAGAAAAAACAAAAAAACGGGTGAATATAAATGCATGTGCCACATTATCCCAACTTTTATTTATAAAGTGTTGAATGCCATGTATCATTTTCCTGCCACTTCACATTTATATGCTACTTTGTGTTGGTCTAGCACATAAAACCCCAGTAAAATACATTTATAGCTGTAGTGTGACAGAATGGAGAAAAAATGTAAGGGATGTGAAGACTTTCACAAAGCCCTGTAAGCTTTTCACAGAACGTCACTTCTGAAAACTCCAAACTATTTCTTTAAGACCATGCATGTGAGGCTGAGGATTGGGCCAAGTGTTGAGTTGGTAATTATATAAAGGAACTGTTGAAACATAATTGAAATACCTTGAGGATTGTAGTGGAAAAAAACAAAAAGAAAAGCATGATAAATTAAAGCTCCAGCATCAGGAGGCAGGTAAATAAGGATGTAAAGTCACTTCTAAATGAATTCAATTTAAAGGGTCACTACCTGCATTATTGAACAATTCTCTATGCTGAGGAAAACCTTCTACAACTGAGAATCAATTAGAGACTGGATCTTAAAATTGATCTCATCTCTAGAGCAGCTTGTTTCATTTTTGTGCTTTGACTCTGGTAAAACCCACATGCTCAAGTCAGTGATCATGTCTTTGACGCGTTGGTCATGGTCATAAAAGAATAAAACATCCAAGTCCATCAATCGTTCTCCATTAGCAGTGGTCATCTGCTTCTCAAATGCTAAAAGCTAAAGTGGATGGTCCTCAGTAATTATGTTATCAACACAGACCTCTCTCTGTCCATTGTTAATGGGTTTTCTGCTGAGGGTAGCGGGAAAAATTGAGAGAAGCACTGATCACACGGTCATCTTGGATCTGAACTTTAAAGACCATCCTGTCATGGGGCATCTGGTTTGGAACCAGTTCATCAATTCTAAAACAAGACCAGCATTGAAGGCTCCAACTGTAACTCATTTTTCACCCACTTTTACTAATTGGTTCAAAAGCTGACAGATTTAAAATAATGGTTTGGCTGAGCCAAATTTACCTTTGTGATGTAGGTCAAAATTTCCATTCCAGTACAGCACTTGCACATTTTACCATGAATTACAAAAAAAAAAAAAAAAAAAAAGCCAAACTGGCTCATTATTTACAGCATATACACATCTTTGAACAGCCGGAGAGAGAATGTTAACTCCACAGGGAGATTCCTCAGCCCGCCGACAGGTTGGAGCCCAGAACCTTCCTGCTGGGAGGCAGCGGCACTAACCCCCACACCGCCTGTGAATTCCCCAACATATCTCGTCCATTGTGCATCTTTAATCCATGGAGAACTGCTGCTCAAGGACAGAGATACCAACTGATCAATGTAGACTTTAGACATGGTAGTAAAACACTCACAGCCACTGACAGTTTAGCAGAGTTTATTTATTTTTAAAAACATTTTCATGGCAGCACATTCTTCAACCTATGCATGCGAGATGTGTCCCACAAAAATATTTCCATAAAAAAAAAAAAAAAAAAAAAAAGAAATAACATTTTTTGAAGGTAAATAAAAGATAAAAACTAACAGTAAGAAGATGTAATGTAGATTTCTAAGAGCAGCATTTCAAACTTTGGATGAGGAACAAAATGTCCTCGAATGAAACAGAACTGTGGGGGGTTGTTTAGACTGAAGGTTTGTTGTAGCAGGGCAGGCACATTTTTGCAGTCAAAGACACAGCTTCACCTTATGATTAAGATCTATTAGTAATGCCAGAACTAGAGAGCAGAAACTCAGTCCTTCCAGTTCAATAAAACTGACTGAAAATAACTTAAACTGGATAAAAAAAGAGGGAGAAGCAGGCAGAAGAGAACAGATCCAAACATTCAAACCAGTCTGGAGATGCTGTTTTCTCCCTTGTTGTGTTTCTGCTACAGACAGTGTGGGCTTTGTTTCCATACACTGTATATATATATATGATTCACGTGTGCTGCAAAGTGTGCACATTAACAAAAATAGAACTCTGTGTGTACACTCCCTTCTCTTCACTTACTGCCTCTCTCCTGTGGCTTGCAGGGATTGTTGTGTCCCCACAGCGCTTGCTGTGTTGTTGTGAACATAAATATAAATACCAACATGTTTCAGGGGCTTCTGCTGAGACTGTGCAGAGCAGACGTCTGTGTTAACCGTTGCCCTAAACCCACAGTGTGTAAGGCCTTTCTGAGTGTGAAAATGTGGTTTGATCACAAGTTGTTTGTTTTTTTATTAAACCAGCTTCTTGCTAATAACATGATTTCCAGCACATCAGCTCCATAAATCAATAGGAGAAAGAAATCCAAAAAGAGAAACTCCGTGAAAAAGCTTAAAAGCAAGAGATAAAACCATCCAAACTGAGAACCCTCTCAGGGTGTAAACAAACCACTTTGCAGCGCCTTTGTAGCCACCTGCTCCATCAGCATCTGTGTCCACATCAGCAGACATCTGATGGCGACGCTGAAGTTCAGCTGGGAGGCATCGAGTAGGCCTCCCTCTCTTCCTGTCTTTGTCCGTGCATGAGCAGTCACTGGTACTGGAGGTAGTTTTTCAGAGTCTGTGGCAACGGAAGCGTCTCAATATGCTGGATCCGTTCCCGACCCAGAGCGAGTCGAGCTACTCGTCTGCACAGATCCATGAGGGGGAGGGGCTCCGCTGCGCGAGAGAAAACAGGACAGATGATGTTGTTAAGGCACCTCGGTTGCTCACAGCCTCATTAAGACATCACATTTACACAAAGAGATCTGGGCTAAAGCAGTGCCAGGGTCCTGCTGTGAGACAGTTAAAAATGTTATGACAGGTCCCTCTCATGGCTCAGATTTCAGAACGTAACTCAAAGCTTTAATGCTCAAAGTGAACCACGGGGAGTGAATCTGCTGATACGGTTTTACATCAGTGTCATAAGTGTTGAGACCAGCAGTAAATACATTTGTATCTATTTAATAAAACACATGAAACACATCAGGATGATTTGATCTTGACTAAAGAAATAAATTTAAAAGGAATATTTTGGCCATTTTTGAGAGGAATTCTGTAGAAAAATTTTGGCTTTTTTTAAATAGTAGACATTGTCATACATAAATACACACACACGTTTGGATTTATTTTTTTTTAGAATCTTTATTAGGACTGTTAATTGAGCTCCATTCATTTGCAGTCATTTCTATAGTCTCAAACCCCTGAATCTAAACCTAACCCCCATGGTACATACATAACCATACACCTACCCTAAACTCAATTCACATATTAGTCATAAATCTAACCTCCAAACAAAAAATGGAGTTCCACCATATTAGGACCGATCTTTGGTCCCCATAAGGGCTACTGGTCTTGACAAGGTAGGGGTGTATACCAGAATTGGTCTTAAAAACACAAACACACATCCTTGCATCACACTGATGACTTTGTATCGACTTCTATTCCTTTTTGGAACTGCATTTATGCCAGACGTGTTTCCTAACTCTAACCATTACTAGTCTATTCCTAACTCTAACCTGAACCAAAACTTAATGAATACCCATACATGTAAACCTAACTAGTAGAGCACAGTAGAACTGCAAAAAAAAAACAATCAAATGTAAATATCAACCAAACTGAAGTGCTTTTCTTTTATCTTAAAATTTCTAAACCCTGCATATAATAATTCACCCGCTGCAGTTAAGTCTTTGAACGGTCTCATTTTGGACAAACTGGTTTCATCCGACAGGACTGAAGAGCTGACAAGTCTGAAGGTATTCAAGACTAAAGCAGATTTCTGCTATCTTAAAACTGCTCCAATCATTGTTTCACAGCGATTTATGCAAACACTTTTTTCCTAAACCTTCACACCACAGTTATGTTCACAATACTATTTATTTTTTATTAAATTCTGAGGTTATTCGAAAAGGCAAATAGCAGCAGTGAGGTTCCAGTTCTGCCAGGGGTCAATTCTGGCAGGAACATTATATTGTTGCAGCAAAAACAGTGCTTTAAGTGGGGGGGAAAGGACAGGAACGCAGTTCCACTACTTCTCTATTTTACCCCTCACAGTTCCTGAACTTTTTTTTCCAAGTCCGATGCGTTCCGGAACCTTTTATGGTGTGACGTGTTTCGTCAGCCTGCAATGCTCCCGGACCAAAAGCTCTGACCTGCGCAGGCTGAAAGAAAAAACTAAGGAGTGCGCAGCGCAGTTCCACGTCGAATCAGCGGTTACGTTTGTTTTATTTAAACCGCATAAACGCTGTTGAGGCTCAGCAGCCACGTCAGCCACAGCCGCGGGTGCTACATGTTCTATCATTCAGATCTGTTTCTCAATGTGTTCAGAGCTCACAGAACATTAAACTCAGCTTATCAGAAATGTTTCACTATATGTGCATAAATC
>JARVJO010000330.1:2377878-2402699 GCA_031762555.1 Cynodonichthys magdalenae
TAATTACAGTTACAGTGTTTTTGTAATTAAATTACGTAACTAAGTTACATGTAATTAGTTACTCCCCAACACTGCCTGCAGCTTATTTTTTTTTCCAATTCCATTAAGATTTGTTGGGTCTTGCAGGATTTGTGGGGATCGTAGTTTCAAAGCATCCCTCCTCTAATGAGGAGTAACAAGTCAGCGTAGAAGTGGGAGGAAGTTATTTGACGTATTTTGTTTAGCTGCCCAGCCTTGTTTATGTACAGTGTTATCCTTACAGATACTCTTTTACACTCATTTTGATCACTGAGGTTAAGTCCCTGAAAATTTACCCTGACCCAATTCAAACTGTAACTAAACTTTACCCTGAACTAGGACTTATAAAACAATGTCTTACTATTAATGCTAATCTTGTTGTAAGGGGAAAAAAGAACTAGATACAAAAGTGGAATTTGTCTACTAACCTTTATAAAGTGTAACCATTTCAGGCAGCCAGATATAATATTTTCAGACAGGTCTAATTAGCTTTGGACAGAACTGACTTTGCTGAGCAACATTTCAGAACCAAGGAGAACAAACAATCCTAGAACTCAGAGTCCAGGGACTTCATTGTACAGTGATTACATCAGCTACAATATGAGCTCTTTTATCTAACGTTTGATAGAGCAGAGCGCTAAATGCCTCAGTTAGGAAGAACAGACATGAAAGTCTAATATAGAAAAAAAAAAGATTTATTTAAAGATGTAGGTTAAAATTACTAATGCATCACAGAGTGGAAGTACATATGTAAAAACAATCATGGAAAATGTTAAAATGCAATAAGAAATTAACAAAGTCATCCAAGATGAAACATACACACACACAAAAAAAACCACTAAACAGAAACAAAAAGCAGAAAGCTATTGTTAAATTTTTCGAATGTAATTATAAAGTAAAGCGTTACATTCAAGAGGAATTTGTTTGCAGGTTTGATACTGACACAAGGAAACATGTTAATTATGTCATGTTTGTTGGCCACTTCAGTAATCCAACTTTCACCTGTACAGAATGATTTTTTTCTCAGATCTTGCAGAATTTCTTTGGAATACCTTTAAGACAAGTCGCTAAAAAAAGATATGGTGAAGTTTTCATTTGTTTATTTGGTATAAACTTTATTTTGTTTTGTTTACATGAATACAATCTTTTCTTTTGTGCTAAGGTGTAAAGATTTAAAATTCACAATATATCTTTAGTTTTATGATGTCATCCCCACTGACCAGAAAAGCCCCAATTTAACAAACCTAAAGTGGCCCATGAGCCATCAATTTATAGTCACAGTTTCAGCACATTTTGTTCCTTCAGACACATTGTTTTTAGTGAGCCAAGATGCAGAAATGCCTATTTTGATTGCAAAGGTGGCAGACCCCTGTCATAACTCCCCCAAATGTTTCACTGATTTTAAACCAGGCTTTGGCCTCCATGAAACTCCCAGTTCTGATAATGTAGGTGATTACACCAGAAAACATATAAAAAAGGTAATAAAAAAAACCATTACACACACACAGTCGAATGCAGCTATCTTTATGAGGAAACTGCATTGACATCCATTAATTTCTACAGTCTAACCCTGACCCCTTACCCTAAATCTAACCTCATCTGACCCTAAATTTATCCTAAACTCAATTCACACCTTAGTCCTAAACCAAGCCCCCAACCAACCAGCACCATTCACCCCATGGGGACTACGCTTAAGTCCCCATAAGTACCAGTTGGTCCCCACAAGTAGTGGTGTATGCCATACATACTAGGAAACACCCACCCACACACATCCTTGTACTTGCATCAAACTGAGGACTTTGTATTGACTTCCATTTATTTTTGTAACCTCATTTATGCCTAACCCAGGTATTTTTCCTAACCCTAACCAAAACATACTTCATACCATATACCTCTAAACCTAACTAGTAGAACACAGTAGAGCTGCAAAAAAGACAGGACAATATCGTCACTTCCCAAAGTCGACCTCATTTTGTTGGTTCAAAATATATTATGGTCCAAACAAGTTCACACTCACACGCCATCACATAAAATCGACACCAACAGCTTGATTCCAAAACAAGTTTTTATTGGCCAATTTACAGAAAGTGCTGTAGTGACCATTCAAAAGAAAAACAGACCAAAGAGTCCAGAGAACGGAAAAAAAAAAAAAAAAAATCAAATGTACACGTTATACAAGGTTTTATTGTTAATTTCACTGTCCTCTTCTAAAACAAATGTTGGGACAACATTAGGGCTCGAGCCAATGCAAAATCCACCAAAGGGTTTCAAGTGGGGAAGGGGTGCGAGGAGAGAGGTGACATCACAAGACCAGGTGTCACGGCAGATGAGGAAAACTCTTAAACAACATATGAGATCTTTACATGAACGTACAATAGAGCCACAGAACACATACAGGAGAGTCTTCCAGCTGGGGAAAAGGCTCACTGGGTCAAAACGAGGACACTTTTCAGCTGTTGGGACAAACTTTAATTCATCTGTGTTGGACTATACAAACAAAACTGTTATCTAGGAACAAAACAGCATTCGCGGATTTTCAGCTATCAAACATCAGAGACAGATTAGATTTAGGATGACCATGGTCAGTGTAATGCCCTCTAACTTTAATGTGAATAAAGAAAGTTTCTGATCATGTGAAATGTGACACTGCCAATCAGATTCTTATTTTGTTGTTTTATGTCTCAGTGGAATAGAATAGTGATGTATTTGAAAGGATTTTATAAAGGCTTTACTTGTTCAGAGGCTGAGCTGCAGATACTAGTAAAATCAACCTCACTTTAAATTTTATGGATATCTTATTAAAAGGAAAAAGTCCACTAATTACTAGAAATCATGCTTCGAATACCCACTTTAAGTTTTTGACTCTTGGGGATCAGACCACATACAGTCAATAATGTTTAAGTAACAACTTTTTTATTACTAATACATTTTTATATGGAATGCAGAGTGAACTTTCTTTAAAAGAGTCAAACATTTCCCCATTTGACCAGAACCTTTTTAATGAATTACTGAATTCATAATTTCTCAGTTGTTGGCTTTGTCCAGCCAGGCTAAGAGAAAGAAGCCCTGTGGTGTCCAATTAACTAACCCTAACCTAAAACCAAATGTGAAACCAATATGCTGGATGATGAATCCACTGTGATTAACCAGAATCTGGATGGATATGCAGGGTCTTGGTGAGGTTTTCAGGTGCAAATCAAAAACTCAATAGGCTACTTATTACACGATAGGTCTACGATGGTTTTGTGTACAAAATTATTTAAGCGAGGTCTTAGTACTTTATCAATATGATGGCAGAATAAAGGGTGGAGCATGGGAATGTGGTTACAGTGTATCAATAAAATGGAGCAACATGCCTACCGACATAGCCTGGTCTCTAGAATTTGAAGAAAGACTGGCCAGACTATGAAAAAACTCGATAGATGTGACACCCATGGAGGGACTGTTTAATGATCTTTGTAGCTGCATACCAATGTTGTTCAAAAAAGGGCTTCAAGAACTTTAGCAATCTATTTTAAGAAAACTGCAGTTGAACTGTTTTTATTAGAATGTTTCTCTAAATTAGTTAAGCACAGGAAAGTATTTGTTTACTAAATCAATTATTTATTAAAGAGTCATTATTCACCTGGAACATTTTTTATTGATGGAGTTCTCTACATTTTTGGTACTTATTTCTCTTAACATTTTTCCTGTTAAATTCTTGCCGGCTACCTGAGGCAGTGCCACATCCACATGAACAAACCATAGCTGATACGAGCAGGAATGATCGGATCACGAAGCTAACGTCACACAACCAGGACTTGGGGATGGGTTCAGAAAAAGACTCCTGCAGGCTGAGAGTTCAAGGTGTGTGTGTTTACAAGTACGGGTGATGTGTGTGGTGTACAGGGGAACAGGAGGGGAGACAATTCATGTGAGGGGCGGTAGTGGTAAAGGGAGAGGTACCAGGAGGGTTGTTTGTCACCCACTATACTCAGTATTTACAAGAAGAGGGCGTAGTATAAAAATGTACAAGGAGACTCGTCTTTCGATCCCCAAAACCCAGAACTGAAACCCTGCTGCCAGTTCGACATGACATCTGCAACAGCATTTTTATTTCTTTTCTTTCTTTCTTTCTTTCTTTTTCTTTTTTTTTTTTTTTTTTTTGAGTACCATTGAAAATAAGCATTTTCTGTAAAATCTCCTGGCTTTGCCACATTGGCTAAAGACTGATAAATAATAAATATACAAACCAAAAATAGTTTAATTTTCTTTTTAATTTTTCAACTCCCTTTTTTTAAATAAAGGCTTTTTGAATTGATTGGAATGGGGACGTCAGAGATCTCACAATGAAATTTCACACATCGAACTGGATGAATAGTGAATTTCCTACAACTTGATTTTACAAAAAAAACAAAAAAAAAAACACAAAACAAAACAAAAAAACCTGTAGCTGCAGTCCAGAAAGAAATCTATCCCACCTTTCAAGATGGACTAAATTTGGTGAGGTGAAAGATGACTGAGGTGCAAATTTCAATTTATTTTTTAACATCGGTATAAAACAAAAAGTTTTCATTCAAAGCTAAATCACTTTGATCTGTTTTTAATATTCAGTAAGGGGGAATAATATGTTTCCTTTTTTAGAGCATAGAGTCTTTTTTTATGTTTTCAGCCATCTGATGTGGGATTTCAGTATTGATGTTTTGGAGAATGTGTGTGTGTGTGTGTGAGTGTGTGAGAGACAGAGAGATAGTAAGACAGTGTGAAAAGGTGTTTCAGTAACATCTTGTGTTCTCCCAGCTTTGACCCTTTTTGCTCGAGTGTTGCATCCTCGGTAGCTGTACGTCCACTTCCTCTTCACTGTCATCTGACTCAGCGCTGGTAACCTCTTCATCCTCCTCGTCATCTTCCTCCCCCTCCTCCTCTTCTTCCTCTTCTTCTTCATCTTCCTCACTGGCCTCCTCCTCTGCGGCCTGTGGTTCCTCCGTACTCTGTGATGAAAAATGTTTGCAGGAAATTGAAAGAAATTTGGGAGTGGATTTACAGAAAAGGACCAAATGGTCAGGCAGTGATGTTGTAACTATGCCAGGCCTCTATGTGGCGCTGTAACACTGCCACAAAAATACACTCAAAACAGGATACAAGTTGTGGAGCTATGATGAAAAATGTTTGCAGGAAATTGAAAGAAATTTGGGAGTGGATTTGCAGAAAAGGACCAAATGGTCAGGCAGTGATGTTGTAACTATGCCATGCCTCTATGTGGCACTGTAACGCTGCCATGAAAATACACCCAAAACAGGATACAAGGTGTGGAGCATACAGATAAAACTTGCCTGTTTTATTTTCTTTGCAAACAGTTTTCAAAAAATACTGTTTCTAAAAAGAAATGCAGCATGTTGGATCTCTGGAATTAGATAAACGAATTGATTATCTGTTTTGAGAGGTTGAGAAGATAAAAATCATTTGTGATTTTACAAAATCATTCCCATGTGACCAGGGCCCAAATCAACATCCAATTAAAATGTTGCCAGCACCTTGTTTACTTTTAAGTAGCTTAATTTATAACTGAATAATAAAGAGCTAAGCTTTGACTGGGTCTATGTAGATCTATCGCATCCTTTTCCAAAGTGACATAGAGACATAGCTGCATGTTGGATGTATAGCTTTGGAAAAAACAAGCTGGTTATTAGAATATTTTTTTACAGAACTACTGCAGAACAAGCTCTTGCACTAACATGACAAAGAAAACCAATAAATCCATTTGATACGAATAGTAATTGAGCATCACATTTTTTACATTGAAAAGTTGTTTCTATGTCCTAGAACAAAATGGAAGAGAACTTCACCACTAATTTGGATGCTTCACATCTATGCTGTGGTATGTCAGTTCAGGTAGCTGAAAAGACCTTTAGTCAAACCTTGAACATGTGGCTCAATGACAGCATGACAACTTCTTTTCAGGTGAAAACAAATTTTCTAAGTTGAATATTTTGTTTTCAAAAGAAAATTTGTTTCTAGTTACAAAATATATTTGAGCAAAGTAAGTCACGTTTTTCTTTTCTCTAGTCCTAATTATTTTACCATTAATGTTTTTAAGCTACAAATGTGTGTTGTTAAAAACTGTTAATTATAGTCCTTGTTTTCATGTGGAAAGCTTTCTTATTTTTAATTTGTATTATTTTGTGCTCTTTGAGTTCAGTTTTCAAAATCTATTTTCTGTACTCATTAAAATTCAAAATTTCCAGCTTAGAAATTTCTTTTTGTGAGAAGTAATTCATTGAACGCAAGGACATTGTGAATATTCATATAAAGAATAATGAGACATTACCTAGTAGTTAATTTTTTTTTAAGCTGAAACATCTTCACAGACCAGATGGGCAACTTATTTTCTTCAGTACCTTCCAGTTAATGTAATGCCGTATCCATTTTTTTTTACCAATTATTTTCTCTTAAAAAGCATCACTTCCAGCTTCAGGTCCTCCTACCTCCATTGGGTTAACTGTGATTGTCAGAGCTGAGTTGTCCCAGTCCATATCAGTTTCTTTGTTTGTCTCTGCCAACTTCACGTCCTGCTGATGAGTCACATGGATGCGGTATATGCCCAGTACCACCACAACCACCAGGGCGGCGATACAAATTACAATTACCACAGTGGCAGTGCTTGGTACACCTGAGAATAGCAGAAGAGAAATACAGATAAATGCTGCTGTTGTTGTTTTTCTTTCACCTGCTCTCTTCTGCAGGTGTCAGCACAAGAAGCAAAGTCAGATGAAAAACTGTTTTATGTCAGATGGGCTTCCTGATACAATCTGGGCTCCAACCTGCAACCTCTGGATTATGTGACCGTAGAACTGACTACCAAACTAATGAGGCCCAAAGACAGATAATGGAAGTAGAGTGCAAAAATAATGCACCAATGCCAAAGTTAAAATAACATTCGCATGTAGGCTGCAACAAAAATTATGTTTATTCTAATTATTTTGCTGTATATTCATCAGGTATCACAGAAGTTTAACTACATTGATGTTTACTTTAATACATCCTTAAAAAACATATGTTGAAAAGTTCCAGCTGAGCTGTATCAAAACATTTCTAAAATGTGTTTTAAGTACAGTCAGCACAAAACTTTCATGGTAAAATGATAAATGGCCTGATCTTATACACAGCTTTCTCAAGTACATACAAACTCTATACTAGTCCTTCACACACTGATGGTGGTAAACTACATTGTAGACACAGATATTCTGGAACAGACTGACAAAGGTGAGAATTTGTTAATTTATTATTGTGGTGGAGTTCAGGGAAGCATAGTTCCCTGACTTGTGGTCTGCCAACATTAGTTTGACTTGGTCACTGAGAATTTTTATTAAGACAAGTCATATCTGGTTTTGTGCCTATAGCCTACGACTGGGATTCTGTCATGGTCATAGGAAAAGCCTAACACAGACAAAGATGCACATGGCAGTACTGTTGCAGCAGTGTGATGTGGTCTTAGTGCATAGCTGCATCTTGACATGGTCTGAGAAAATTGTGCCAAGGTTTTCTCTTAGTCGTGGTGTATTGATGAGTCATAAAAAAAGGAGTCACTCGTAATCAGACTCTGTAGTTTGCTTCTGCTCTCTGTTATTTAGCAGCCCATTAGTTTGTATCATGGTTTATTGCACAGCTTTACTGCTCTGATCAACTTCAGTTTCAGCAGTATTAATGGAATGAAAAACCTTAGAGAGAAAAGTCCAGCTGTAGGAGCACCTCAGTTCACTATAAGGAGTTAAAATAATAATTTTACATATTGCCATTATTTTTAGATGACAGGATTTCAGTTCAGTTCAGTTGAATTTACTGTTTTACATACCAAAACTATTAGTCTCATTTTAAAATTAACTGAATACGACACTAAAAAATGTCGTTTTAGTTTTAAACTTGTGGGCAGTTGTTTCATTCACACTTTTAAGGTCCTACAACAATTCAATTTGATTAAGATCTGAACTTCGACTGGATTAATGCAAAACCTTGATTCTTTTCTTTTTGTAGCATTGTTGTGTGTTTGGGATCATTGTTTTGTTGCATGAAGTCATTTCCTGATGGATGGCCTCATATTTGCCTCTAGAACGCTTTGATGAACAGAGCAGTTGATGCATGGTTGCCCCAATGACTGCAAGGTGTCAAAGCTGGCTGGCTGAAAATCAAGCCCAAACTATGACACCTCCACCATTGTGCTGGACAGTTTGCATCGAGGGATTTGCTTGTTTGAATCAGGATCTTTTGTGTTGAAAGGCAAAGCTTTCGATTTACTGATCTGTTTAAGTTCCAACCTTGAACAAAGGTCATTAGATATGGATTATGACTGAAAGAACAAGATCCTGAAAACAAGCAGACAAAAGGAGCTTCCTTCATAGGGTGACCAGGCTCAGCCTAATGCTGCGTTCACACTGAACACAATTTCAGCATCAAAAAAGCGTCCAACACTTAAAATAGCTCCTGAAGCATGTGAAGCAAACTCTCAAAATGCTCAAAACGTGCCACACTAGACACGCCGCAGCACTTCTTGACGCTCCTTGACACGTGTCCACCATAGATTTGCATTTAAACCTGACACTCAAAACGTGTTTGGTGTGAACATTAGCGATAGGGTGAGGAGATTGATTAGGATTCTTCCTAGATGCATCCCTTTGGAAGGTTTCCAGGCATGTCCCACTGGGAAGAGACCCTGAAGTAGACCCAGAACTCACAGGCAGTATTATATATCCTCTCTGGTCTGGGAATACCTTGGGATCCCCCTGGGAGGTTGAGAGTGTTACTGAGGAGAGGGATGTGTGGGTTTCTCTCCTGGGTCTGTTGCTGCAGTAACCTGAACATGGATAAGCAGTAAAAGATGGATGGATGGATGAATAGGATTGTTTGGATTTTAGCAAATGTTAACTTTGGCCTCTGCACTAAGGACATTTTTTTAGAAGTTCTCTGGGTTGTTCAGATGCAAATGAATTTCAACACTAAACATTTTGAAACCTGAGATGAGGTTATTAGATCTATTGTAAGTTGTTTTGGTATCGTATAATCTGCTTTCTGATTTAAATTGTTGGGACATTCTTTCTTGGTAAGATGGCCAACAAGCAAACAATCTTCCTCGCTGAAGTTTCGACTGTTGGAAAGTAGTTTGTTACTAAAATAGCAAGAAATGGGTAAATTTTCCATAAAATCTTCACTGAAATCTGTTTTTGGTCAAGTGACCAGTGAGCTGTAAGGTCATGTTTTGAATGGCAACATTTTGGAAAAAACAGCCTGTTTTTGTTAGCTGTGTTCTAGGTCATGCACATTTTTTATTGACCACATTGGCAGCCATTTCCACATTTATGAATTATTCTACTTGAGTACACTTTGAAAATAAAAAATAGACAGACTTGGACCAGTTTTATTAGATAACAGTGACTTTTAGACCTGAAGATTCTGGGCTATAGCCTGGTATGTTTTTGTCACACAGAGGTGTCAAAATAAACTTTAGCACTGTGAATGATTGAGAAAACATTTAAAACAGGTTTGAGACACCTACAGCTCTGATTATATTGACAGAAAGTTTGTTGCAAAAATTTTTTTAAACACATTTTAAGTACTGGCGACTTCCTGAGCAGCTCCTCTGATCTTTGCACATCAGTCCAAAGACAGATGAACTGTATGTTTTTAAAGCAGAGCAGAATGCTGCCTCTGCTTCTAAAATATGCAGCAATGCATGCCATACTTATCCAAAATAGCATTTTATCTCCGCCTTGAAAGCTTGAAAGTAAAAAGAAACATGACTTTTAAAAATGCTATTTATGCAAAGAAAATTGCTGCGCAAGACTGCTACAAGACATCATTTTGTAAAGCAGCCACATCGTTCACTGAGGCATTACTTTTGAACTGAAATGTCTATTTTGTCTGCTCCTATTTCCAGCCAACTAAGAAAAGCACAACCTCTCTCTCTCCATGGCAATCTTTGGTGTGTGTAAGCATGTGTTTAAAGAGGATGAGGCTCACAGAGAACTCTTCAAGTGATCATTTGATTCTGCCTAGTTTGTAGATTTTCACACCAAATTTACAGCCTTTGATATGTTTCTGAGTCATGTCTTCATGTAGCCCCTCAGAGCTAGTGCACATGTTCTCCATCATTCATCAATACTTTACATGCAGCACTTGTGAAATATTCCTGTTCACATGGGAATCTCCCTTTGTTCAGTTTTCATATATTTGCCATATATTGCTCTGCAATATCCCCCCCTCCCCTCCTCATGTGACCTAATTTCCACACACACACCCTCCAGCTCGCAGTCCTGTTAACAGCCTCGGCTGCTGAACTCTCCAGGACTCTAAGTAGAATCCATTAGAGTCTGATGAATAAATAAATCTCATGTGATAGATTAAGACCATCGGCCCCTCCTCTTTTCCACAAAATCCTTCCTTCAGATCCCTCAGACACACGGAGGGAGGAGAAGAAAGCTGCGTATGAAAGCAGCAGCCCGATGATCAGTGTGATAAACAAACTCAGAAAAAGAAACTGAGCACTCCCTTGGATCTTGCCATGTTTACCCAGGGATGAATAACTGACATGTTTTCTTTTCCTCTTTAGTCATATTTTCAGGATGTCAAACAGTGTGGATTTCCCCTCAGAGTATCCATCAGTGGGCTGTCAAGCCAGCAAGACTTTTTTTATTCCTTTTTGTTTACTCAAAACAATAAGTGTTTACTTGAGCTAATAAGAGCCTGAGAGATGCAGGTAAAATAATTAACATAGAAAGAGAGATCATAGTACTCCAATTTTAGCTTCTCTTCATTGGATTCCTTTAAATTCAAAACTGATTTCAAAATCTTGCCTAAAGCAGACACAGTTTTTAAAAACTAAGCTCCATCTTGTACTAAAGCTAGTATTGTTTCATATTTTCCTAACAGAGCACTTGGCTCTCAGAATGCAGGTTTATCTGTTGTTCCTAGAGTTTCTAAAAGTAGAATGAGAGGCAGAGCTTTCAGTTAAATAGTAAATGGCTTGAACTTATATAGCACCTTAGCAAATCCACTTGGACCCCAAGGCGCTTTACACTTCAGACATTCACACACTGATGGTGGTAAGCTACATTGTAGCCACAGCTGCTCTGGGGCACATTGACTAAAGCGAGGCTGCCATGCACCGGCGTCACCAGATCCTCTGACCACCATCAGTAGGCAAGGCGGTGAAGTGTGTTGCCCAAGGAACGGGGGATCGAATCAGCGACCTTCCGGTTACAGGATGACTCCCCTAGCCACTCTGCCACTCTCTCTTGTGGAACCAACTTTTAGTTTCTGTTCATGAGGCTGACACTCTGTCTTAAAGACTAGACTGAAGACTTTCCTTTTTGATAAATCCTATAGTTAGAGTTGGTTTGTTGAGTTTTTCCTCAGTTTACAAACTGACCACATTTTCACACTCTGCTGCCATCATTACCTACCTCATTACCCATTAAAAAGTGTTTTTTGTTTTTCAGAAACAAAGCAGGTGTAGTTTCCCACAGAAACTACATCTGGACCAGTCGTTTTGGGTTTGTCTGTATCTTTTTCTTGTCCTCTCAAATCTCAGTAGAAGCAGATGGCTGAGCCTGGTTCTGATGGAAGTTTCTTCCTGAAAAAGGGAGCTGTTTTTTTTTCCATTGTCAACCCCTTGCTGCTCAGGATGGGAGATTCTGATAACTTTTACTGATTGGCATTTCTTATTGTCTTTTATGCAGATGTATTGTGTTATACTAGGAAGTGATCTGGCTATAACTGGATTTCACTCTGGATCTGAATTGGATTCATGAGTAGACAGTAAACAATATTTTACACTGATACCCTAAAATATGACTATGGTCAGGGCAAGTATAGCTATATTAATGTTGCAGAAAAGTTTAATTAATAATGCCTAAAAATAATGAACCCTCAAGGCTCCAATAAAGACCTATTGTTGTGGTAGATCTAATCATTGCCAACAACTGGACAGATTTTAATGAAAAGCTGAGAAAGTAATTATTGGGTAAACATCTTCAGCTGATTACATTTCAGATTCAGTTCTATTCAAGATGACCAACAACCGCCATATAATGAACATTAACCAACACAAAACTGGCTTTAATTTAGTGTGCTTCGAAAGTATTGAGACAAAACTGTATGTGGAAGTAGCTGATTCATCAAATACACATATTCTGAGTGGGATATCTCACAATATCTCATAAAATCTGTGCACATAATGTTATTTTCCATGGCTTGACCATTTCCAAATATCTTAGTCAGAAATTCTGACACGAAAGGTGACAGGTGATATATGTTCTTTCAAGTCATGCTATGCTTTCAATATTTTTCTGTTTTTCTGACTCTTCTTGCAAAAATAGATTATTAGCAAAGAAGATGATTTGAGTTGAAGGTCAGAAAAAAAAAACAGTTTGTAAATAGAAAAAACAGAAAACCTAATTGTAAAATGTGGAAAAAAGGCATACATATAAAGTCAGCTTGGATTGAAATCCAAACTATTGTTCTCCTACCTGAAACATGGTTGGGGTACAAGTCGTTAATCATGGATGGATGATGGACCACCTGCATGTACTGAGGCAGGGCTACCATGTGACTGACATGTTCCCCGGCTTCTGAACTGTGCCGGACATTCACCTGATTTGAAGAAGCAAACAGAGAAGAAATTCAAACAGGGTTCCCTCCCAGTGGAGTCACAATTCAATCTATGTTACTGTGAAACTGTGACACATTTTAAAAAGGTCAAACTTTGTTTACATCATGAACTAGAGAAAACTGTAGCTCACTGACACGTTAAATAGATTAAGGTCTTTTTCAGACAGTTTTAAGCAGTAATCTACAGTGTGGGAATTTTCTGCTTCCAGAAAAGCCTGACTCACTTCACATCACATCAGAAGAAAATTAATTGTATTAGTTGAACAGGTATTTCAGGTGTCAGATCACCAAACTGATTGTTTGAACTAAGTTTTTCTAATGTGCAGCTTCTGCCTCATGTGTCATACCAGAGATTCAGGAGAACCAAAGAATCAGAACAGAACACCAAATTGGGGCAACGTGCTCCAGTGTTCTGCTCTGCAGTGATCTATAAAGCAGTTATTTTACAATAAAAACTCTAATTGCCATAATGTGTCTTCCAGAACAGTTAATTTACCTGATTATTTTCAGTTAAACTTAAAAGCAAACCTTTTGAAGGATTCATTCATAGTTTTGTAAAATTTCATTTTAACTCGTCCACCATATTTATGCCATTTCCTTTAAATTGTCATTTCCTCCAACCTTCACTAATGGGGGGGATTCAAAGGTAAAGAGACTCACAAAGCACCATTAGTCATATTACTGAGGAATATGGCATTGGAAAGATTCTAAAAATTAAAAACTAAAAAGCTGTAAGATATAGAATAAATGAATATAGCTTCTTTGTTCCTCTCAAAGACCTTACAAGTGAATTGCCTTTTCCAGGTCACTTAGGTTTGCTAAATGTTTGCTTTTATTCATTTGGAGGGCAAAGCTAAAGTACAGAGCAAACCGAGCCTTTCAAGCCTTTCAAGAAATATTTCACTTTTCTGAGTGATTTGATTTTGAGCAAAACCCTCATGTTATTTCTCCAGTGGCAACCAATAGTATAAAAGATGAACACATAAAATGGAAAAAATACTTAACTGCACCATATTGACAGGCTTTTTCCAAGAAGGCCTATCAGTGCCTATATTGTATTATAAACTTTGTCAGTTAAAGGAAGACAAAACCCGCACTCTTGTTTTATTGAATTGGTTTGGACCTTTCCATTTAAAGGTCGGTGTGGTCATCTTAACCAGAAAAACAAGCTCAAACTGTGGAGGATTGTGAGAATGTGTTGAAAACTGGCAGGCACCACCTGAAATAACCTGCCTCATCAACAGATCCAACTCATGTTATATTAGTATTCATTAAAATAGAACTTAAAAAAAATACACAACATAAAAAAACACGAAAAAGTCTGCAATTTAATTTGCATTAGTTTAGTCATATATTTGTCATTTGAATTACTAAAATAACTAATATGTGATAAAACCTATTTCAGATACCTTTGATGTAATTTTGGTGAAGCTGATTAAGTGTAAAAATGGCCTGCTATACACATGAGCTTCTGCATGCTGCTGAAAATGATCTACTGCGCCCCCAGAGCAGAAACCGACTTAAATGGACTCAGGAGCAAGCGAACGTCCACATTTTCTTTTTATCTATGCAGCTAACAAGAAAAACAGAACAACTACTGTTGTTAATGCTTTGCTCTGCATTATGTACAGCAGGAGAGAGGGAGAAATTATGAGGATTTATCCACCGCAACCCAATATTTCAGTTATTTATGAGAAAATACTGAAACTCATGTGGTAGTACGTTGGAAAAAAATGCGGGGGTGCAGGTTTTGTACAGTGGTTTTGCTAGGATGGCAGGCAGGGGAAACACTGATGTGAAATCAAATTTTTGTGAAGTAATGTCAATTAAATAAAAAAAATTGTAAAGTAGGTGACTAAACAAAGCATAAACATTTACCCAACTAACTCAGAGAAATGAATAATAAGCCGGGCATCCTCATGAACTAAAAGAGCGTGCAAGAAGGAGAAAAGTGAGAGACCACCAAGACACCTGTGACTCTGAATGAGTACCAAGCTTCAGCAGGTGAGTTGATGGAGACTGAGCTGCAACAACTGTTGCTCAGGTTTTTCACCAGTCTGCTTTACAGGAGAGTGGCAAAGAGAGAGATACTGTTGAAGAAAACTCATTAAATTTCGACTACAGATTGTTTAGAGACTCGAGTCTCAGCCACTGAAGCTTGAAACATCCCATATATCTTCCAGTTCTTGATGATGGAATAACAAAACGCTTGGGGATATTTAGGTGCCTTGGAAATCCATCCTTTTCATCCATCCCCTTACTGCCAAGGAGGTGAATACTTTTTTTTATAGGCAGTGTAAGTTGAGGAGTTTTAGTAAGGCTCCCTCCATCCTTAGGGACTCCAGTCACCCACTGGCAATAAAGTTTAAGCTTAGTACTTACTGTTCAAATAATTGTCCATCTGGGATATTAAAGATTGCATTGGTCTTGACTGATTTCCTAAATTTCTTAGCAGTTCATACAAGCTTAATGTTTTAAGCCTTCCTCCAGTGGTAGTGTCAGAGGTTTGATTTCAGCAGTATGCAATCACATGTCCAAGTGTGCATGAACAATACACAGAACCCCTCATTGCCTCCGATGAGCCTCTTTGGTGAATAAATGCATTTTATAAAAACACTGATTAGACCCTGTAGAATGATTGTTAGATTAGCTTTGAAGATATGTAATATATTGCTATATGAGTGCGTGAGGGTGTGTGTGTGTGTGTATAAATGAGGGCACAGATTGTGTTGTAAAGCACTTTGAGTTGCCTGGTTGGCACAAAAGGTGCTGTATAAGTACAGTCCATTTACATCTTGCCACTTATTCCTCTTCAGGTTTATGGGCTGCTGGTGCCAGCTGTCATTGGGAATAAGATAAAGTACACCCTTGGCAGGTCACCAGTCAATTGCAGTCTTTACCCTGCTGTCAATTTAGTATTACACAGCTATCATGTAATTCTATGGTTATTTGAAAGCACAAAGAGCAGCAGCATCGACCTGTAGCACTTTTGGTGAAGTTTGAGGTGACCTTTTGCAGGAATATTCTAATATTTCTTTCAAAATCTTTTTGTGTGAAGCAAAACTGAGACTGGTCCTATGACCTATAGTTAAGTCCAAATTATGCATGTTTTTTTTTCCTCTTTATGATGAATTTTTTAAATTATGTGATTTAGAGTCTATTCACACCAGGAAAGTCCTTTGGTCCACTTGTTTGGTCCAGACCAAAAGCGGGCTTTATTTTTATGTTTTTTGTTTGGTGCGGTTGTCATTCAACTTGTGCTTTTTTGCAAGCGGAATAATTTTTCAACAAAGCCACGCGGATGATGATCATTGCTCCCATTGGACAGAAACGACGAGGGAAGGAACAGAGCACATTCCCCGAAATAAAGGTGGTGGTGTTAATAACTGAAATACCATTTAGAATTTCGAGAGCAGTTCATTCAACTGTGGTTTGTGATGATATAGGCTACTTCTACTTTTGGGAAGCATCTGCAATTGCAACCCAAAAGAGACGAGAAGCTCTGCATGTCCTGACCAAAAACGGGTCATTGTTTGTAGCATAGTGGTAGCATTAGCAACATTTAAAGGCTAATTTTTATCATGATGCTTAGCAAAGGTGGCTGATGAAGACCAAAAAGGCAAACATGTCCTAGTTGGTTTGGGTAGAGGCTGGTCTGTATTCACACCAGAAGTGAACCGTGTCAGAGTTTTTTAGAAGCGGACCAAGACCACCTCAAAAAGAAGGTCTCGGTTCAGTTTTTTGGTCTGCACTAAGATTTGCATGAGTGTATTCCAGAGACGTGTGGTCACTAGAGGCTGTTATCATGGAAATTGAAAAGAAAAAACAATATTAAACAAATTAAATTGTCATATTTATATAATGTTATGTACTATAAACACATTTAACCTAACACTTTTTAATACTTTTCTTTTTCAAAATAACTGAATTTCCTCATTTCCTGTTCAAATACAGGACGAGACAGACTAGGAGGCAAAATCAAGCTCTGCCTCCAGATTGCGCAATCCTTTCAACACACCTTATACTCTGGAGTGACTTCAACAAAAGTCATTATCAACAAAAAGGTTCAGTAAATTAGCCCAACAGTGATATAACAGACTAAACAGTACTTTCCTGCACAAATGTAAACTAAAATACTCTACAGCTGGATAGTATCAAAATACTCAAAATATGTAACTTTAACTCAATACCCACCAACTGAATTTATAAATTACACAGTCTATTCAGTCATATATTCAAGCAATAACCATTAAACTGATATAACAATCAGAACATAGATTTTTTTCTTAAAACATTTTTTTTTCTCTCAGCAAAAACCCATGACTGTTTTGTTATTTTAAAATGACTGCTGTATCTTCCCCTCCAGTTTTTTTAATTCAATATCATTTACATTAATACCAGTTTGCATTACATGGTTATTTTTGCAGAAATATCATAAAAGTGATGTCAGGCGGCACCTCATGTGCTGCAGGTTGCTGTACCTCTGCTTGCAAATAATAATAATAATAAAGTAAATAATTGTTTATTTTGCAATTGACAGTTGTGCAGAAGGTCTATGAAATAGTGTTTGCATGAACTGTTGTAAAACTTTTGAAATGGAAATTGTGTAAGTAAGCAGCAAACTACTTTGGTCAAATCCACTTTTAGACTAGCTGTTAGGTCATCAGTCCTGACAGACTTTACCAAACTAAGGCTGCTAAGAAAGCCATCTACAGCAGGTAAAATATTTAATCTCCATAACATTTTCACAGAACACTATCTCATAATGTCTGAAATATCCTATAAAAAACACTTTTGTTCTTTTTTCAACAGTTCCCTTCATCAGGGGTCACTACAGCAAGCTAACCTGCACAAAGATTTGGAAATTGTTTTTACGCTGGATGCCCTTCTGATCAGCAAGCTACCACAGCCCACATGTGTGGAGCAGGGAGCTGCCATATTGGGGGCCTGGTGTGTGTGTGGGGTGGGGGTGGGGTGAGTTTAAGAGCCTTGCTCAAGGTTCCAGATGTCTGGGGATTCGAACCAGCAACCTACTGATCACAGGTTTGACAGTATTTAATTTAAGCAGTGTTCCAATAAACAGAACACGACAGTGCCTGTATTAACTGCTGTCTTAGTTTTCACTTTAAAATCAACATTGGCCAGTGGTGCATGTATAATGAAACCAGATAAAAAAAAATAAAGATATGTAATGATTGACCTCAACGTTGAACTCATTGCTGGTGTATCGCCCGTTGAGCTCTGAGCAGGTCAGGCGAAACCTCCTTTCTGTCAGCTGTTCAGGCTGCCTGTTGTAGAAACGCACCTGTCGAATCACCTGTTCATAGTGTGACATGGAGTCAACTCCTGCAGACAAGAAGAGTGGAGGGTTGGGTACGGCAGTGTCACAGTGTTGTGTTCATAAAACCTGACAAATAATGCACAAGATGTAGCTCTTCTGTTTCTAACTTACCATATATGGACATGCCCGAGGTGGAGTTGGTGGTGTCCAGGTGTTTTCCCTTCAGAAATATCGGCTGCAGCTGGAGAGATTCTTGTTCTGGGTTCAGTTCCTCCCCCAATACCAGGACATCACAGTAGTCCAAGTTGTGAATGATCTCCTCCAAAACTCCTGCTTGACGTGCCGTAAACACAAACAAATACACACACAGACACATTTTTCTGCTACTTATTGACTGTCTGGCTCAGTACACATTGTTCTTTGCAAACTTTGTGCATTTGGAGGAGCATTTCCAGTTCAGAGTTCTTATCATTGACAAACAGAACTGTGAAGGAAAATGAAACAACAGAATATTCACCAGTCAAGCTGCAACAATCAGCTGATCTTAAGATCCTATAGATTCATCAGTAACTAGAAGGATTACGGATGAATATGGACTAAGATCACCTTAAAAAAAACCTTTTACTTACACTGAGGAGTTTCATGTAGGAACTTCAGCAAAAAAAATAAAAAAATTAATAGTATCTTATAATTTATTTTTATCCCATAATGCTAACACAAAGCTCCACCTTTTTTCACAGCAGGTGGGGTTTCTTACCATAAAAATAGTAATATTTTATAAGCAATACTTCCATTTTTGTAATAAAAACAGCAAGAACATAGAAACAGATCTGTAGACTTACTGTGGTACGATCAGTAAAATTATTCATCATGAAGTATAAAGCTGGATGGTATTGCTGCAGATGAAGCTAAATGCTACATGCTCCAACAGCATTGGTCCTGATCAGCCGTAGGAGACATTTCATGCTTTTAAATTCTATTTTTTTCACATTTAAATCATTAAATTAAGATTTATATAAAGTGGAACAGCAATGCTTTGGTCTGAATTCCTCCTTATTGTTACTCCACAAGCCCCCATTTCTGAGGTTTGTCTCAGATCAACTCGTTTTGAGGCTGTCTCTTTAAATCCAAATGAAGCGCTTCACACCCCGCCCCACTTCAACTTCTAGAGAGGTCCATTCTAGCTTGATAGAGGAGTTTAAGACTATATAGCAGGGCAGAAACTTTTATTTACAAATTAATTAAAAGATGTCAACAAGGGAAGACTTGTCCATCCAGTTTACATGTTGGAGCCAGGGTCTGACCCAGAGCCAGAGGAATAAAGACAACAAAACTGTAGTTGGTAAGTCCAGAGCCTTTTTGGCAGTTCTGTCACAAATTCTGTGACATAATAGTTTAAAAAACTTCAGAGAAAATGGAGAAAGAGTTGGAAAAATATGACCCAAAAAGAATTTAAAGACGCATGTATTTATCCAGCACAGGCAGACACTAACTTAAACTTTTCAGGACTCCTAGACTAGTAGCCTTTCAGTAGTAGTACCACAAGAGGGCGAAGTTTGGCTGGAGGGCAGGAAGTGGAAAAGTGGAGGATCTGCCATCTGAAAAAAAAAGCCCATGTAGTTTTATGGGTCCTCCAATCATTCTAACTGAATAATAAATAATTATACACTGATTAAATTCTATAATAAATTTTACGGCTCTTTTTATTAATGTTTGTCATATTTAAACAGGGCAGCTGTGGCTGCAGTGTAGCTTACCACCATCAGTGTATGAATGATGACCGTGTATGAACTGATTATTAGAAATTTTTAATGAAAATTTTCTGTTACTTTGTTCCAAGGTTGACGTGAATAAATTTGGATCCACGTATGTTTGACAGCATCACTACACAATTATTAAAATACTTCTCATTACAAAGTATTTTTCCTCTCCTATCAGATATTATTACATCCTTTTCCTGAATATGTTGTACTACGTACTCATTTTTAATATTCTGGTAATGATGTCTGAACAGTAGTTCTTGGTGACTTTATGAGGGACAAAGCTAAATGGCTTCATTTGAAATAATAGGACTGAGGCTAACACTGCAGGAATGCTTCCCAGTTTCTGCAAGACAGACAGAGGTGTCATGATCCAGGTGAAGAATAGGGTCAGTACAACAGTCAGTCAACTCTTTTTATACTGGGTTGGACCAGTATTGCAAGGTTTGGAAACTTTTTGTCTTTGAACTTTAAATGATAACACAATTTAGTTTTCAACAAACTATTCTAGACACTTTTCAGTGCAATTTTTAGGCATGAAAATGTGTTTACGGCAGCTCAGTTGTCTTCACTTTTATCTCACTAAATGAAGTAAACCAACAATTAAAAACATTACCACCTTAGCTCAAATTAAATGTGCTCACCAGAATAAATATTGTCTTCTTGCTAAAAAAGTAAACAATTTTGGATAAAAACATTAGAAGCTTTGAAGAACCATGAATCAAACAGTTTCAGACACAACAGCAACCCCTACTTTATTTCCTGGACCCCAATTACCAGAGTCTCTGAACACAAACAGTACCATGAGCTGCTGTGGTACCATACTCCTTTCACAGCTCCAGATAGATTATTTTTTTTAACAGTTTGCAAAGCACTGGCCTCCACTTCTCACTTCTAACCCAGACTTCTCCCTCACCCCTTTTGTTCCCAAGGGAAGGAACCAGCTATGATCATTTAACAGCTTCCCAGTGGATGGAAACAAAATTGTTGTGTGTGTTTGGAAGGGGTGAGAGACAGAGAAACGAAGGGTAGTTGTGTCTAAAAATGCTGTTGTTTGTGTGAATGAGGGGATTTCTCAGAAATCTCTTTAGGGTAGTAGTTTTGTCTTAGGAGGGTCATGGAGTCTGCATCATCTTTTAGTCTCTGTGAGATCTTTGTTTCAAACGAACAAGTTGCAGGTTTTACCTCTGGGAAGCTGTTAATGTCTCAAAACAAAAAGAACCAACAATGAAGTTTTTTGGAGACCATTCACTCACCCAACAACACGGAGAGATGGGTGATATGAGTAATTGTTGAATGAAAACTTTTCTCAGGACCACAATGCAAACAACTCATCTAAAGAATGTTGCAAATTTTAACATAAATGCAGGGTTGCTGTAGCTACAGTGTAGCTTACCACCATCAGTGTATGAATGGGTGAATGTCTGTAGTTTAAAGTGCTTTGGGATCCCCATGGGGCTTGATAAAGCGCTATATAAGTTCAGTCCATTTACCTTTTACAAATAATACACTCACCTTCAAATAAAATGCTAACAGTTTCATGCTCACAAGATGTGCTAATGTTGACAGTCTCATGTTAAGATATTAATAAAGCAGGGATGTGTGTTAATTTGCATCTTTTTATGTTCATCCAACTGTACACTACATTATAAGGTCTGTGTGATATTATTATTGTGATTTTAACTTGTCAGCTAGTAAACACCAGATGATTATGTGCAGCTGAAGTGTTTGTGCTGACTTTGCGAGCTGTTAATGAATGTGTGATGTTAAAACTCCTGTTCAAAAAGTGGTGTCAAACCGGAAGCAGAGACAGAAAAATAACACCATTGCCTGTAGAACATCCTGTTTTGTAAACCAGGGCAGGAGAAGAGTCATTTGTATATGAGTGAAGCTTCAGAAGTAGACTGGTAGCTAAGGGTGTCCCGGTCTGATATCAGCCAAAAAACCATCAGATTTTATTGGCCTGTATCTAAAATCTCACACACTGATGGAAGCAATTTATTCCAGTATCCAGCGAGCAGAGCCCACGTGATCATAACATGATGTGCTAACAAAGTAGCAAGGATTTGGAGTGATGTTGGCAGTACTTTTCATCAAAAGCTACATGCAAACTTGTCACGCACAAGTTTTCCGTGGGGGCACAGAACCATATATGTTAAAGCGGAGAGACAACCAGGCTCTACTCTCCACTCTGGCAGCAGCTAAGCTAAAGCTCCATCTTCACCTACACGCTTGTATGCTAACTGGTTCGACCTCGGTCCAATGTGTCTCCATGGTTCCAGTCGCACTGTTTCAGAAGCAAGTAGAGCACGCTTATGATTTTGACATCAGCAGAATGTTGCCCGTGGATTAGTTCTGGGATTGACAGATAAAAAGGAGAGCGCCGTTTTTGTTTTGGAATACGAGCGCACATGGCAAACGCAGTGATAAAAACTGTTCTCCCTACACCAGTGTGGATAGAGGCTAATCTCCACATGATGCTCAGACTGTAGAAAGTGGAAATGCAGCAGTAAGAAAGGTAGCTATTAATTTAATTAACTGACAAATTCTAACTTTTTATTTTTTGCTCTTATTAGTGATGTTTATTCTGTTTAACAAACTTGTTTTAGTGAATACGTGCAATTATCACGTTGTTTTGGGCACAGTCAGTAAAATTGGAGCTGTGGACTCTTGACTTTAAAGACTTGAACATTGGACAATATTGTGGAGTTTTGTTTTGTCCCCACCTTCAGTTTTTCCCACCATAAAGCAGCACCAGGCTGACACCGATAAAGAATAACTAGAGTGACTTTGACTTATTTTACACTTTAAAAGTACAGTTTTTTCAATATATTCTAAGTTATATTTTATTGAATTGTAAAATGTTCTTCAGTTTAAAATTTATGTGATCCATTGGTTAAAAAATGGGTCAGTTTTTCCTCATACCTACTCTTGTTCACTGTTTGACTTGATCAAGACTTTTCTATGATTTCACACTACAAAAAAGGCAAAAGTGTGTGATTCATACTGATATGGTATTGATATAAGTCAATTCTCAAAGCTGCAATATCGGTATCGTATCGGAAGTGAAAAAGTTGTATTGAGACACCCCTAATAGTAGCTGAAAGTATTTATTTATTTCATAAAAACAACAAAGTCCATTAAAAAAATCAAAGTAAATCAATTATTGAATTAAAAAGGGGGCAAAAAGAAGAAAAAAATCGTAGCTATATCTGCCCCTATTAAAAAAACTTACTCCAAGCACTAACATAATGACGTCTTTGTTAAAAATTTTGACCTGCAGCACTGCTTTAAAATATCTGGGTTATCCCTTTAACATTACTCTGACAGCTGATCCAGCCGTTTGCAGGTGATGTGCCGCACGAGCAGCGTATCCTCCTCTGAACAAAGTTTTGTCTCGCGCTGCTGCAGCTTTTATAACTCGCAGCAAGGACGAGTGACTGACAGGATCAAACTTCTTTGAATGCAGCATGTGTGCAGGACTCCTAATGCAGGAACAAGAACACAAAAATAGGCAAAGTGAGCGGTTCATCTGAATGGGTCTGTCCAACCAGAGAGAAACACATTGGTCTGCGCATTTGTTTTCAAAAAATGCGTGTGTGTGTGTGTGTATTCATGCATGTGTGTGTGTGTGTTTTAGAGTGAGATATTCAAAGTGTGGCATGTGCACGTCCTGAAATGCGTGTGTCTCATGGTCAACGCGTGAGACTTGAGAGTCCTGGATGTGTGTCTGCAAGGTCTCAACTACTACAGTAAATGCAGAGAAGCATGTTGAGACTTAAATATGATAATGGTATACTCTCAGACTCTTTAATTAGGAAGAACTAGAAGTAATATTAGCTGGTTTTAACAAACTTAGTTTGCTGTAGTCAAAAGGTTTTAGCCATTCCTTAAAATAAATCTGTCCTGTATTTGAACTCAATTATGACTCATTGAATTAATGATAAAGGCTCTTTTCCCCATATTTGTAGGTCAGTGTAAATTTAAGGGAAAAATCTGTGGCCATTTTTGTTAGACAGAAAAAAATAAAGATTTTTCTAAACTAAGAATATTTCACACAAACAAGCAGGAATCATTTTCTTCTTAGGTCTGTCATGAGGAGAATGACTCACAACACAAATGTAATAATTATTGTTTTTGTTTCTAAGAGTAGAGCAAGTTTGAAGAAAAAAAAAGTTTTGTTAACTAAATCAGAGAACCATGGCTGTATGGGTAATTGGGTAAAGAAAAAAATATCTATAATATACAGTCTGGTAATATATCTTAATAATTCACAAAGAAATCTGCTAAATAACAATCACCTCCACATCTCAACTGTTATGGGTGAAAACTGTAGGAAAACTGCTGATCATGCCTACAAAACATATTTCCAATAAAGTTCCCAGATTACCCCCTCATGGCATCTGTTCTAAAAATGTCCCAATCCAGACCAGGCTAGAAAGGATCACAAATAAATTAAGATACTAAAGGATGGTTTATATTTAAATATGTCATAAGGCAGCAGTTCGGTGATTATGTCATTATTAGGGGTGTCCCGATACAACTTTTTCACTTCCGATACGATACCGATATTGACCGATACCGATGATTTGATACCATATCAGTATGAATCACACACTTTTGCCTATTTTGTAGTGTGAAATCTTACAAAAGTCTTGATCAAGTCAAACAGTGAACATGAGTAGGTATGAAAAAAAAAAACGAGTTAAACAGATTAAACATCAGCTATGCTATTTTCTCCAAAGTGCCAGACATATTTTGGAGACATTTTAAAATGCTTTTTTCAGAACTGCATCTGACACTTGCGATGGCGGGAGACACAGGGCTGGGTGGTTGCACCTAAATACGCATTCATCAATTTACGCTGCTCATTTACACACTTTTCCTGAAGATAGTGTTTGTTGAATCTGACGTGGCATGTTCCTATGAACCCTTCGTACACACATAAATAAGAGAAAATTAGGATAAGAATACAAAAATGTTCTTGCATGAGACCCAATATGACAAAGAAGAAATGAATAATGACCTCTAAAGCAAAACTGGACATAAATGGTAAATGGCCTGAACTTATATAGCGCTTTATAAGTCCTTCCGGACCCCCAAAGCACTTTACACTACAGTCA
>JARVJO010000330.1:2402799-2418701 GCA_031762555.1 Cynodonichthys magdalenae
GCTGGAACGGGGGATCGAACCGGTGACCTTCCGGTTCCAGGACGACTCCCCTAACCACTCCGCCACAGCCGCCCATGCCGCCACAGCCGCGACATAGGAGAACTTCACAATAAAACCAGCTTGTAAAACCTACAGCTTCAAATATGGCAACATTCAGAATCAGCTGAATAGGCTTTGTAAAGGTATAAATATTGCTGAGATCAACGAGGCACTGCTTCGTAGGCTTGAAGAAAAGACAAATGAATGACAAAGAAACAAAGCTTTACAGAGGGCAAAAGGGTGATTAGCAGGGTGAAAAAGCAAATCTTAGCATGCCCTGCAAAAGACGTTTATCTTAAATCCCTTAAGCCTTGAAAGAAAATAAAATCTGCCCACCATGGAACACGATTGTAACTTATCCTGCTAAAACACACACAAACTCTCTTCCCATCTCTCTGCCTATCCTTTTTTCATTTTGAGCCTTTGTCTGGTTACCAGCTAATCTCTCTCTCGCAGCTGTAGTTTCTATTTCACTCTGAGAAAGAGCTTCTCCAACTCCTGAAAGCAATGCCACTTTCCACTCCTTCCTCTCCACAAATTTCATACAATGGAGGAATAAAACCTCCCTGTCACTCTCCTTATCAGCTCCTAATTGACTGCCGGCGGCAGAGCTCAGAACCAAGGCAGGCTACTCCTGCCTCTGTGGTCTGATCGTTGGACGAACCTTCAGCTGCTGGGATTTAAATGTCGTACTCATTTGCCACCGGTCAAGGCAGTATGACAAAGGGGTTCAGTCTTCTGGAAAGTACAGGCCTTACTCATCAGGAGGAGGCCTTCAGTTGTGGAGTGACAAAGAGCCGGCAGCAGAGGGGCTGATTCTTGTGTGCCGAGGGACGGTCTGAGCTGCAGGTGAATAATTCAAATTTCTAGTGAACAATTTTGAACAAAAGCCTTTTTTTTCCACTGCAGCTACTGGAAAGAAGAACTGCTCCTCTTGAATAAGCCCTACGGGGTGTTAAAGTGTACAATACTAAAAATTATTTTTGGGATGTACTTGTATAGATATTTTAAGCTAGAACTTTTTTGCTTTTGAACCAATGCAGTGGGACTTACTTGACTGTCATTTCCACTACACTAATTGCTTTATGCTCTTGTCAGATGGTACATGTATAAAAATAAATTATTGTTTAGATTTTTAAGCTACTGCCCTGAGTCTATGAGGAGGTATTATTAAGCATATCTATAGCAATATTTTGGAAAGTTACATTTTTAATACAAAGAGGAGTAACTTTCTTTGGGGATAGCTGTTCAGACAAGACATTCATCTTTGAATCTACTGCTTACATAATCCCTCTAGTGAGTTCTGGGCCTGTCTTGACATTTACAGCCAGTGGGATGTAGATGGAAAATCTCCGCAGAGAGAAACACAAGAGGCATCCAAATCAGATGCCCAAACCACTTCAACAGAATATTTTTGATATGGAGTAGCATTGGTTCTACTCAGAGTTCTCCCCAGACGATGGAGCTCCTCGTCTTATCTTTAAGGCTGATCCAAAACTTTAGTGGAAGCTCATATCAGCTTGAATTTAAATCTTGTTCTTTTAGTCATTATCCTTACCTTATGACTAAAGGTATTGGTCAGAATTAGAGCTTGGCGGTATACCAGTTCGTATTGAAAATCGATTTTGTTTTCCTACATGAATTTTCTGAATAAGACATACCGGTTTAAATAGCCTGAACAGCCTTTGGAACATTATTTTGCAACCACCAGTGAACTGTTTCATGGGGGACACTTTTTATTGCAGCACCGCTGAATGCGCATTAGCAAGCTAATGTTATTGTTGGAGCAGCCTTCTCAATAACTGGCAGCGGGTGGCGATTTTGCTGCTTCTATTGACTGACAATAAAACAAAATCTATCCTGTTTTCGCCATTGCTGGATGTAGTATACACCTCTTCAGTGATGTGAATGGATCGATTTCATGCGCGCCATAAATTTGCCTGATGTATGGAGACGTTATTCTACTTCCATTGTGAAAAACCTGGGGGACTTCCGGATGAAGTAGTTTTGTACTGGGGTTGAGTTAACTGGCGTCCAGTTAAGCGTTATTAAATAACACAAAATGATATACCCACTAACGATCGTTGCTCAACCCTACTCTTTCTCAACCATACCAAAATGAATGACTACTATCTACAATCAGGCATAGAACAAAAGACATGTAGAGGAGAGAAACAGCAACACAGAGGTACAGTAAAAAAAAAGAGTCAAGAAATAGTTTCTGTGTTGCAGAAAGAGAGTAACTTCAGCTGACCACAGATTGCTGATCAGAAAACCATATTTGTACATTTTATTATCAGCTGAGCTATTATAAAACTTAAAATACTGTCAAATGCCATGATACTAGTATAATTGTTGAAAATACAATGATATAAAATTTGGGCCATAACGCCCAGCACTATAGAATTTTGATAAACCAGTAAATCAAGAGCTTTGCCTTTCAGATTGACTCTTTCTTCACCACAACAGACCAAAACAATGCCCTTGTTCCTGCAAATGAATCTGTTGGTCCATCTCCATCTTCATGCAAGATACCTGAACTCTTATAATGTAAAGACTCACCTCCAACCTAGAGGAAGCATTCTGGTTGGTCAAGAAATCAATAATTTTATAATATTGGCCAAAGATCTTAATGGCAAGACAATTTCAAAGGACCACTGAGACCAGGCCCCTCACAACACATTTGAATGGTATTATGTCCACTTTAATATTTTATTCTAACCTAAACACTTCAGCTACTGCAATAATGAATTAGAACACATTTTACAAATTTGCTTCTGAGATAAACAACCTATAGAAGATCCAACTTCTCGAGAGTTTTTAAAAACTTCTCTCCAAGATGGGGAATTTGCCATTGGGATGCAACAACTTTTGTTTTCTTGAGTTTAGCTTGAGCAGATGCATCAGATGAAAGAAGTGTCTGCTTACAGACAGTCTCATGAGGCGTTGCAGAATGTTTAGCTCTCTCTGAAGGTTTGTTTTGCAAGACAGGTGATGTGTGAATGTGCTGTGGGGCTTCATGACTGAGTGAATGCATCATAAATATGAAAAACACTTGCTGAAAGATTTAGTTAAGACAGATTTTCTACCAACAGTGAGGCAGTCATTGTAAACTTTATAAGGTATCTCAGACATTTTCTTTCTTTGGTTTATCAGTTTATGAGCTGTACCGTATATTTGCAGTTACATTATGTACATATTTACTTTTTTGTCGTGAGTACCTCTGCATTATTGCTAGTAGAACTGGTGTTTTTTGTGAATTTGTCAGTGCTTACCTGTGTGCCGAGCCATGGTGTCTGCTCTGGTGACTGTGCTGATAATGTGAAGGTCCTGAAACAGAGAAATGCCTCCTGCTGTTCTGAAGTCCGTAGCTGGTCGACTGAGTCTCTCCACTCCAGTGATGGTGATCCTTGGCTCGCTGGGCTGCAGCACCATTACCACAGCGTCAATGGTGGGGATGGTGATACACGTGTCTTCACCGAAACACCTAAATGTACAGAGGTAATGATGAAAAGTGGAGAACTCAACCTGTGGTAGTAATGGCGCTGTTTGGGTGTTTCTTGTTAACAAGAGAAGACAGAAAACATGAAGAGTGATTAAAATATATCAGTTTTCACGTGTTGATGTTGAATGACACACATCTGGGCCGATGTCTGTGTAAAGTCAGGAACATAAACTACAACTTCACCAGGAGCCGCTGGTTCATGAGGGGTCCTAAAATAAAATACATTCACCCTGCAAAGTAGTTCCTCCCAAAAAACGATGTAAATTACTTTTATGCTTATCTTGCTTCTCTTTGTGCTTTTCAACAATTTTGACAATTTTAAATGTAATTTAAATGAGTATCAGTGGTACAGACTGAAACCCTGCATTTGTCAGTGGATTTATCTTGTTAATATATACTCCCCCTGTTGACAATAATTAGTGTTGTAAGCTCCTCCAAATCGAGCGTCACTGGGGTTTTATGAAATTATGCTATATGGACACTTCCTGCTAGTTTAAGAGCATTGATATGAACAAGAATGTGAGCTCATAAAATGCAGGAATAACGTAAAGTAAAACTTGTGTCCAACAGAGGAGATACTCTGTGTAAAAAGAAGGTAGGACATTTTTGCTGTAATCTGCTGTGACTGTTTATGAATTACTGTGTTCAATTTGTACTAACATAAAAAAATCCTGATCCTTGATCCTTGCTGCCTCGGAGTTAAGAGGCCTAGTTTGCCCTTTTTTGCTTTTAATATTTAGATTTTTTCACATAACATATTTTACATCTGCTTACACACTAAACATAAAAAAAATTCCACAGCAGAACTTTACACACAAAAAAACAAAACACCAGCCCAGACTGGCACAACTATAAAACTAAATGCATTTATTAACCTCTAACATTTAAACACAGAAACAAACAGTATCATAGTATTACTTTTCACATTGCTTAAACACAGGCACCAATTGTGCAAATTTGAATGAACATAGTTAAGGTCAAGCACATCACTTAATAAAAGCATACTTTGAAAGCTTCAAACATGATTAAAACATAAACAATGTGTGCTTGATTTGGTGTCTAAATGTAACCTTTTATAAATTATTGATTATATTTTTCACTAAAGTGTTTCATGATGCAAAACATTTAGAGTGTTTTGCTCATTTGGTCATTGTACAATATGTGGTTTGATAAAAGAGCTCATCTTTTAAGATTTCGAAAAAAAAAAAGTAAAGATGCATATAGTAACTGTAGAAACAGAGAATTGATTCCATCATCATATTCAACTGATCAGTATTGATACTGGTATTGATACGTCCACTACTAAACACTCTCACTCTCTCTCTGTCTGTATGTCTGTCTGTCTGTCTACCCAGTGGCGTGACATCACCTGTCCGCCTCTAATTGGATTGACTTGTAACTGGATTGTATTTGAGTGAAATCAATTTTATGGAATCCACTGAAGTTAGCTGGAGTCTTTGTAACTGGATTTGAATAGAGCTGTTTGCTTTCTGCACAGTGGCCTGGAATGAGTTTTGTTGTGTATTGGCCCTAAACAAATAAACTAAATTAATTTAAATGTTATGGCTACAGGTCATGTTTCACCCTCTCGGCATAAATGTGACCATTTTTCTTCAGGTGCGTGTTCAATAAAACTAACACAGCTAAGTGAAAATTCAATCCCCAGAAGGATTGACTGGACTCCACACACAGATCTCCCGCTGTAAACACACAAGGGATAAAATACTAACGTAACCACAGCCAGAGGAGGAACATTTAGTAGGCTCAAGTCAATAAATGTGTAGATTTAATCATTCATTTGGAAAAGTCCCACAGGTTTGCTTAGAAGTCAATACAGGAGATTTCCTACTAAAGTATAAAAACAGTGGTGTAAGAAAAAGCATGGAACTAACTAAATGATATTAGATCTTTTCATTAAAACTTTTTTAAATGAAAAAGTGCACAAAGTTGTACATGTGTGTCCTAGTGCTGAGTTATAACAACCCTATATACTCTGTCAGTGATGACAAACTTGAAAGCTTTCATTTAGATGACAGTGTTTGTGTGTTTCTTGTGTTTTTGTTCGTCTTCCATAAGACTCACACAGCAATGAGTTCAACTTATTCTCTTCATCTGAAACATTTATGGCCTGCCACTGAAAGGTGAAGGCTTGTGATGCACCTCAATGGAGTGTTTTTGTCTCGGTGTAGATACGTATATTTTGGAATCATGAAGTCCTCCCGTTCAGCTGCATGGTGCAAGAACTACAGTAAAATAGCCGATTGATATTTATTTAGCGTTATTCCCAAAAATATGCAGTGATGTTATCTCATAGTGCCACAGCTGACGTTGTTCCACAAATTATGCAAAACTTTACAGTTATTCATGAACATATAACACTGTCTGCACCTTATCAACCTGGAGAATCATCACAGGTGAGTTCTTTCTTTGATGACCGATTGTTCAGAATTAATTTGTTGATCTGATACTTTTTATTCTAAGTAAGAACGAAAGTGTCTTAGATAATGCACACATTTTATTCTCCTCAGCTGTTTGTGCTGAGGTGTGAATCAGGGCTCTAACGATAGTCAGGTGATGGGGCACATGACCCTCTGTGAACAATAGAGCCAATCAAGGCACTAATGACCTATTGTTTGGCTGATGGTCCTCTTTTGCACATGACCAACCTGTTTGTCCACCATGTGGAGGCAATGCTTATACGGCTGAGTTCACCTTAAACTCCTCAGACTGAAGAAGTCTCTTAGAAGAGAGATGAAACATTTCCACCAACATCACTTTGCACCCCAGACTGTCCAGGAGTTGGAGGATGCTTTAGTCCAGGTCTGGGAGGAAATCCCTCAGAAGACCATCCGCCACCTCATCAGGAGCATGCCCAGGCCTTTTAGAGAGGTCATACAGTAATGTGGAGGCCATACACAACACTGAACCTCATTTTGACTTGTTTTAAGGACATTACATCAAAGTTGGATCCGCCTGTAGTGTTTTTCCACTTTAATTTTTTGTGTAAATTTGATTTTCTATTGATGATTTTTTGTGATTTTGTTGTCAGCACATTCAACTTTGTACAGAACAAAGTATTCAATGAGAATATTTAATTCATTCAGATCCAAGATGTGTTATTTGAGTGTTCCCTCTATTTTTTTGAGCATATGACATTTTCATTTTAATATTACAACATTAATTTATTCTTGTAATTAAAAAAAAGAAAGATTTTGTAGCACAACCCTAATACTCAACAACCCTAAATACCAACGACACTAATACTCGTACTTCAGTAATCTTTGCAAACTAATTTCTCTGCATCATAATGTTTACATTGCTGCAATTTAATTGACAAGAAAAAATTATTTTATTTTGTTCATGGCCATAAAATAACTGTTCAAAGGTTCCTTATGATCCAATCTAAATTGTAAATTTTTCATAACACTTACGAGATGACACTGAGTGCCCTAGGTGTGTGTCGGGAAACAGGATTTTTTACTGTGTTCCTGAACGCAACATAACTCTGACTCCTTCCACAACAAAGGCAGGTGGGAAAAGAGCCTGTTTTGAGTGTTAAGCTCCACATAAAATAAAGCTTTTTGGATAAAGACAGCTCCAGTTGTCACCTGTGTCTTACAGCTGCAACATACAATACTAACAATAACTTCATGCCAAACCGCAAGTGACTGAAATACAGTATGTAATTTATTATTAAAATTAAAATAAATTAATTCAAACTTGTTTATGTTAACAATCAACAGTCTGTATGGACTGGAAATAACTGCAATGTAAGTAACAAGTTACTTTTTTCTGGCCATGCATTGATTTTTTTAATCCAATGTCACCAGACGAGCTCCATAATACCTTTGTCAACAAAGGGGCATAATCCAATATTTACTGTTGTGCTTTGGCAAGAAACCACGTTTTACAATCTCTTCTGCTGTCAAAAAAATGTTTGTCATGTTTGGAATTTCAAAACATTTTTTTTCAGACATCCTTTAGCTACCAACAGTCACAAAATTAGCCAACATTTTAAATGTTTTCCATATTTTACATGCTCAGGTGTTTGTAAAGCTAATTCAACTCTGTCAACAGTTTGTAAAAAATAAATAATATTCAGGAAAAATTAGCAATGTTGCAAGGTTGTAAAAGAATATAATCTTTGACATTCAAAATGCCTCCATCTTCCACCCTGCTCTCTTACCAACCACTTGTGCAATGTGCACACACATTAAAATACACACAAGACACCACTTGTGCAATAGATGAAGTCGTCGAGCCTGCGGCCGTGCAGGAAACCCAACAGGAGGGAGCAGAGAGGAAACCCAGGGCTGTGCTGCAGGGGTCTACTTCCATTTAAAACAATCATGAATTTTAAGAGAAACTCACGGAGAGAAGCTGTTTTACCAGCCATCATCATCATCATCCTGCTCTCTCTGTCTACCTCACACACTCACACTGTCTTTGCATCTGTCGTTCCCTGACTCCTCTCGGTGGAATTATTAAAACATGACATGAAACTGTTAAAAAGAAGTCCCCGGTGGCGACAGGGAGCTGAATGTGGTGTATGATAGGGGAAGTGACAGCTGAGGAAACAAGAAACAGAGAAGGGACTGAAAGATGGGTGGAAATCAATGTGTGAAAAGGGAATTATGTTTTCGGGCTGTGTTGTCTTCTGTGTTGCTGCAACACTTAACAGAAGGGGTGAGTTGGGATAACACTCTAAGAACGAAGCCACTGGGAATCAGAGACAACAGAAGGAAGATTAAAGACCTAATGTTCCTGGAAGGAGAAGAAATGTTGAGAAATGATGGAGTTGTAGATGTTCTGGTTAAACCTTGAAAATAACATTCAGTGCAATCTGATGGGATATTACAGTAGCCCCTTTCATAAAACAGCTCAGTCCGGGTCTGATGCATGTTCTGTCCTCCCTGAGGATTCAGAAGAAACACAAAGGCGGGCAGGCGAGTAAAATTAGCCCTCCTCTGATGCGCCCCTGATCCGCGAGTGGAGGTAGTATCAGAGGCGGGTTCAAGCTCAGCTCACCCACTTCTGGGTGGTTATTTAGGATGCCGATAGCCTGCAGGAGTCGTGGGGGAGGAGTGCTCTGTGATGCAGAAGCTCGGCTTGGAGACACAGCCCAGAGGAGGAACTGCACCTAAAAGGTGGTTCTAGGGCCAACCGGCTGATTTTCCTCTCCTGCATGACTGCCTTAAGACATTACAGGATTTCACAAATATGCATGAATGAGTCAAAGCAACACTCTGTGTATGTTTTTGATGAGGGGATAATGTTATAACATGATATAAAGCTCAAAAAAGTTCATTTTACATGATATTGCCCCTTTAAACCAAATCACAACTGGGACAGTTGTGGCATGCCATCTTAAGAACAGTGCATTATTTGCCAGACCTGGCTCTTCCCTGTTTGCTTTGTGGGGACAAACACACCAGAAGGCAGAATGAAGACATTGAAGAACAAAAACAAAAACTAGGTGGTGCACTTACTGGACAGTGGTGGAAATCTGAAGGCACCTGACACCTGGCGTTGGAAACTGGCGAGAGTTTATGTAAGAAACTTTCCTCACAGCAGTGTTCATGTTTTCCAAGTCCTCTCCCTCCATGACAAGGATGGACTGAGCTGGGTTAAAATGGAACTAGAACAGGAGAAGCAAGCAACAAAAAACACTGGTATTAGATGAATAAATAACACAATTGTACTATTGTGACCAGAATTCATCTGTTTTTAAACCTATTTTTGCATACAAGAGCAAAAAGCACCGAGGCCATGGACAAGTCAAACTGCCTGAGGGAAAAACAAGTTGATGAGTGAGCAGTTTCATTTTTTTTACGTCTGCAGTCTCCCTGGACTATTATTTTTTATGTTTCAGAGTGATTTGATTCAAAATAAATTCCAGTCATGACCTCAAGATAAATCAATAAAACACAATCTGTGAAAAAAACTGCACTGATATTATTTTTCACCACTTGGGGGCAGTGAAACAAATTTTGGACAGCACTGGCCCACGTCACCGCTGGATAAAATGTGGTGAACATGTTCACTGTGATTTACACATCCAGTAGATACCATGCAGCACCATTAATCATTTAGAGTGGTTATTGTGGCCACCACGTACAGAAAGTTCAATAATCACTCTCTTCTTAACTCGGCTTTGGTCTGCAACATCTCCTAAGGGAAATTTGTAGCTATTTAGCTGCTAAGTGCTTCACTTTGTTCAACAAATAGCTTTGTCTGTCAACCATGCGGTTGTTGTATAGTCGTGTGAAGATGTTTTGCTTTCTTTCTGGAAGACAGATCTTTGAGTCTGCTAAAAACAAAGATTAATGAAAGTGACACAACAGTTCTAAGTTGCTCATCAAAGCATTTCAGGTTTGTGTGCATTTACAGGCAAGTTGAATGAGCAAAATTCAGACAAAATCTGTTATTGGCCACATTGCCATTAGTTTGAAAAACAGTTAATATTTTTCTCTTAGTGAACACTTTATGATTATAACACTGTTTTTAGTAGTTTCCTGATTCACTTCAATGGCTAAATGGTAATTGTACACCCTTGCTTCATTTTCTGTTGTTTCTTCAATTACGCCATTTAGTTTTCATTTCTTGTTTATTCAAATAGAATTAAGAGAAGTAAACCTTTTTTGAGAAGCTCTGTTTGACTCATGAGTTGTTGAAATGTGAATAGATCGTTGCACTTGTGTCTGCTCTGGTCACTGTTTTTCCCCCCTTTCAAGTCATATAAATGTGCATTTTTTGAGCATTGACCAATTACCCTAATATTCATGTTTTTGATCTATTGGAGAAAACCCACGCACGCACTGACATGCAAACTCTACCCATAAATGTCATGGGCCAGGATTCAATCCTGCAACCTTCTTGCTGTGGCAGCTGTCAGCTCCTCCCCTCCTGGCTGCTCCACAGTTAATTGATCACAGCTGTAATTTATCTGGAGAAGCACTTATGTATTTATTCATCTTCATCAGCAACATTTTTCATAATTTTACTGACAGTTTAAATGAGAAAAACAACTTTTTTTATTGTAATATTTGGTGTGATAATAAGGGGCTTTGCTTTTTTTGTTGTTTATTTGATGTCTAAGTAGCACTGATTTTTAATCCATTTTGCCCATTGAACAGCTGATTGTCAAAGGGTGGGTGAATCTGTTTAACATTTCAAATTTATGTTGGATTAAATTTTTTTGTAGACACATTTTCAGTCAAGTCTATAAATATTGGGACTTCAACAATCATCTCATCTTTCTGGCTGTAAACACCACAACAACAGATATGAAATGAAACAAACAAAATGTGATTTAACTTCAGACTTTCAGCTTTATTTTAAAGGTAAAAACATCTGAATCAGGTGAACAACAGTTTGTCTTTTTGCCCCCCACTTTTTAAGGAACCAAAAATCTTGGGAGAATTACGTGCTCAGCTGTTCGATGATCAGGTTTGTGTTATTCCCTCATTATCCAATTTACAAGTGTGGAGTGTGCATTTGTTGCTGTTAACTCTCATTATGAGATTCAAAGAGCTGTTGCTGTCAGTTAAGCTGACATCATCATAATTAGGCTGAAAAATCAAACCCATCAGAGACAACTAAAACAGTAGGTGTAGCCAAGTCAAACATTTGGAAGATTTTTAAAAATAAAGAACACACCAGTGAGCTGAGCAACACCAAAATACCCAGAAGACCACAGAAAACAACTGTGGTGGGTGACTAAAAAATTATTTCCCTGTTTCTTTTTTTCTCAACATTTTGAGTCGCAAACTACTCTCCAAGTCATTGCTATGCTAAGTACTAGAACTTATTTGGTGTTAAGTTGGTAGGTAGGTAGATAAGGTAAGTAGATAAGTGAGTAAGAAAATAAAAAAATAAAGAATCATTGTAAATCAAGTTCACTCTAAGTTCCCACACAGCTAAATTTAATATGTGCTATTTTTCGGATCACTTAATATACATGATACAGTTTGAATCAGGTTCTAAGTGTGAAGCCATGGTTCTCGACCGGAAAATGGTGGAATGCCACCTCTGGGTCAGGGGGAGTTATCATAGGACGGAGCGAGAGATGGATCGACAGATTAGGGCCTCATCCTCGGTAATGAGGGTGTTGCTTCGGTCGGTTTTGGTGAAGAAAGAGACGAGTTGAAAGGCAAAGATCTCGATTTACTGGTCTGTCTATGTTCCAACTCTCACTTATGGTCACGAGGCATGGATCATGACAGAAAGAACTAGATCCCAGATACAAGCTGCCAAAATTAGCCTTGTTTGTAGGGTGACCAAGCTCAGCCTTAGAGATTGGGTGAGGAGCTCTTTCATTTAGGGGGAGCTAGGAGTAGAGTCACTGCTCCTCCATATTGAAAGGAGTCAGTTGAGGTGATTCATCTGATCAGGATGCCTCCTGGACGCCTCCCTTTAGAGATGTTCCGGCCATGTCCCACTGGTAGTAGGGTAAGACCCAAGATTTGCTGGAGGGATTATGTATCCTCTGTGGCCTTGGGGTACTCCAGGATGACCTCTAAAGTATCGCTGGGGAGAGGGCTTTCTGGGTTTCTTTTTCTGTTGCCTCCGCGACCCAACTATCTATAAGTAGCAAATGATGGAGATGGAGTTTGGATCAGTTTTGATACTGTGGTGGATTTTTTAATGTGGAAATAATCCTTATCTTTCCATCCATCCATCCATCCGTCCGTTCGTCCGTCCGTCCGTCCAGTTCAGTCTCTAGCAGCTGTAAATGTTTCAACATTAAAACCGTTTAAACAGATGTTTTTTTTCGTTCCTAATATACCTTTTTTCTTGTGCTTCTTACAGTAATATGAACATGGGTTTGATACGATTTAAAAGTTGTAGGAATCAGGTCATTCATCAAAGCAAAGCTGTGCAGCATTAACATGCAACAGCAATGCCACTTTGACTCAAACAGACCTGATGTTCACCGTGATGGATCACCTCTTTGAAGGCAGTTCCAGACTTTTATAAATGAATCCACAAGCTGCACTAAAATAAATGGAAACCAGTGGCTGGCTAGGAGGCAAAGTGAAAATTAGCAGCTAAAAACAAACCCAAACAAAAACAAAGTAAATGCTGTTTGAGGCAACAAACACTTGAGAAGTTTTTTAGTCAGACTGAAGAAAAATATTGGTAGAATGTGCTCACATTTATCCACTCCTCCAGCATTTGATGGCAGGGATTCATGTTCCTTCCAACTTTAGAGCGTATATTCCCACTAAAACTGCTCAGAGTGTCACCCATTTCCTCAAACTGGGTCTTGGCAGCAAGGTGACATTTCCTGAGCACTCCATGAAGTTTCTCCCTGTCATTTTCCCATTCACATCTTCCCTTCTCTCTCTGACGCCTCAACTTTCTGCCACTATACTTACTATCTGCCTCCACCTCTCTTTGTTTCTCCCTGCCTGCCAGTTATTCTCCTCTGATTGTGCTGTGCCGGCCCTCCACCTGCATCGATAAATGCTGTCCTTAAAACGTCTGCACACTCATTGGTGCCAGATGAGAATGTGGTTAAGAAGAAATATCGGGCCTCTAAAGATAAACTGCAGTGACCCTGGAGAGATTGTCCTCCTCTTCACTCTTATATCCCACACCTCAGCCCAACTCGTCATCTCAAGCATCGCTTTACTGCATCACACCAAAAGGAGCCCTATGGAAAGAGCTGCTGTAGGACAGAGCACGCCTGAAGAGGGAAAGATGAAAAGAGAGTTAAAGGGGCTGATGGTGGGTCGTTAGAGGGGGGCAGCGTTAGGTCTGCACAAACCCCCATTCATCTTGTCTGCCCTCTGTCTTCCACAGCACCAGGAGATGGATTATCCAAGCCAGTGAATAGGGGAATTTGGGGGAGAGGAAGAAAGCAGAAGATAAGTTTTGTGAAAACCAGCTGGTGATTCTGCAGAGAGGAATTAAAGGAAAAACATTTTTCTGTCAACTGAGATCCAACTGTGTGATTCTGTGTGTGTGTGTGTTTGTGTATACAAACCAAAAGGGAATGTATGTTGAAGGTTTACTCAGCATAGTCAGCATGGGTTCTTAAAGAAACAAGTTGTAGAACTGCAGAGTGATAAACAAAATATGAATTTAAAGAAGAAGTTTAGTTGTGACATGTTTTCGTGCTGTAGACAGAGTTAGGGGCAGATGACTGATACCTTCTCTCAAGTTTTCCAGCAGTTGGTTCTACTTGCCGATTATGAAGGAGGGAAACAGTGGAGGCAGCTATAGGAAGTGGAAAAGGACCTCTACTGAACACATTCATGCCAGTTAAAATGTTTTATAATATCTTTATTTTTCAATTACATTAGGTAATGAAGATGGCGCTGGTAATGGCGACAGGCAGCAGTGGCAGTGTATATCTACATTTTGTTTTTGTCATAAGTTTGTTAAAGTAAGCACTTTGACTTACCCTGGTGTAGCATACTTTTTGGTCTTTTTGGCCCTTTTTTGCCACTTTCTGATTAGACTTTGCGAGTATCAGTCGCAGCTGCATTATGGTCAGGAGTTCCTCCTTCTTCTGCGGGACTCCGGTGCAGGCGTTGTGGAGCCTGCCGTAGTTTTTCCACCAGACATCCTCCGGACGGGGACTCCTGCTGGAGATCGGTGCTGGGAGCACAAGTTGTCAGGAGCAAGGAAGCGGGGAAGACGTGCCGGAGTTCGCCAGAGGTTGAAGCGACAGGGTCTCAGCCGTATGCCGCTTCCCACTATTATCCTGGCAAATGTCCAGTCAATCAGCAACAAAATTGATAATCTTCATGCAAACGTCAAGTATCTGAAGGAGTACAAAAGTGCCTGTGTTCTGGCACTGACAGAAACTTGGCTTAAGGATTATGACTTGCAGTCAGACTTGGAGATGGAGGCTTTTGGTGAGCCGATCCGCTTGGACAGGGACTCCACGGTGACAGGTAAATCACTCGGTGGAGGACGGTGCCTTTACGTAAATAAAAATTGGTGTAACACAGTTGTCATCAGGAAGACAATGTGTCCTCCGGACATCGAACTTTTGTCTGTGTCTCTTCGTCCATTTTATCTGCCAAGGGAATTCCCGCAACTTTTATTACACTTGTTTACATTCATCCAAAAGCTAACTTGGACCTAGCCACTCAAGCTTTGCTGAAGACCGTGCAGCAGTTCCAGAAGATCTCCCCGGATGCTCCAAACCTTATCATGGGGGATTTTACCCACTGTAGACTCGGAAAGTCAGCTGGGAAATTTTATTAATATTAAAATTAGCTAGAGTGAACTATAAGGAAAGGGTGGAGACCATGTTCAGGTCAAATAACTCCTGGCTGGCTTGGAAGGGAGTTAAGTCTGTGATGGGAATGCCAACTAAGAAAACTCACATTACTATTAATTTCTCATCTGTTTTAGAAATATCAAATTATTTTAATTTATTTTATAATTATTTTAGCATTAATGATTTTATGGAAGAACTTTCTGAATTTAGAAATGTGTCTTTTAGTCCTGCAGTATATATTAAAAACAAAAGTGTGTTTAACATTTTTCAGAAGACCAAAGAAAGGAAAAGCCCCGATGGCATTGGGGTCGTATTCTTAAGAACTGTGCCCTGCAGTTGGCAGATATCTTTTGTTTTCTTTTTAATATGTCCCTCCAAACTTGTAAGGTCCCCCAGCTTTGGAAATATTCTGTTATTGTCCGAGTTCCAAAGACAAAAACTGCTCAGTCTCTGAATTACTTCAGGCCAGTTGCCCTCACATCACTTGTAATGAGGTCATTTGAAAAACTTGTTAGGGAAGTGCTTTTGTCTGAAGTTAAACAATATCTGGACCCACTTCAGTTTGAATATCGGTCATGCAGAGGGGTGGAGGACGCAACAGGAACTCTTTTAAATATGATTTTAAAACAATTAGAATGCACAAAAACGTTTGTATGATTGCTTTTTATTGATTTCTCATCTGCTTTTAACTGTATCCAACCCCACATTTTAGCAGAGAAACTCCATTGTTTTTACTGTCTGGATTCAGGTCTTATAAGTTGGCTTGTGGACTTTTTAACTGTTTGACCCCAGCGTGTGAGGGTCAATGGGGTTCTCTCTGATGTCCTTCTGTCCTCTATGGGCTCCCCTCAAGGCTGTGTTCTTTTGCCTCTTTTATTTATTTTATACACAAATGACTGTCGCAGCCAGTATCCACAGCGTCATATTTTAAAGTTTGCTGATGATTCTGTCATCTTGTTTCTTCTCAGCAGTGATGACCCTGACCATGGGCCGGTGGTCAGGGACTTCGCTGAGTGGTGTGAATCTTCTTTTTTTACAGTTAAATTGAATTGAATTGAATTGAATTATACTTTATTGATCCCAAGGGGAAATTACAGTTCAGAACACCCGTTCCCTAAA
>JARVJO010000330.1:2427872-2440594 GCA_031762555.1 Cynodonichthys magdalenae
CATCAGAGGCATCAGGGGTGAAGTGTCTTGCCCAAGGACACAACAACTGAGACAGCTGGAACAGGGGATCGAACTGGCGACCTTCCGGTTCCAGGACGACTCCCCAGACCACTCTGCCACAGCCGCCCAGATACAAAGAGATTGTCCCTGGAGGAGTCTGTCTGCCGAAAAGTGTGGAGCTCTGGCTGTGACGTGTATTACAGCAGGAGTGGTTTTCAATAAGCGTGCTTTGTAAACTATGATAGGTGTGTGAGAAAACACCATGTGTCTGTGAGCCGACTTCCTCACTTCAAATGGAGTATGGAGAATCATTTAGATATAAGTTGTGAAAATAAAGTACAGCTAAAATATTTTCTAAGATGATTAGCTGAGTCGAAATTTGCGTTATTGAGCAGTTGGATAGATGTACCTGATAAAGTGAGTATATCTATATACATTTGTAAATAGGGTCAAAAATTTTTTTGCCACAACTGATTTATGACAACAAAAGTATAAATCATCCAAAGGGGTGAACACTTTTTACAGGCACTGTAAGAGATGGAGTACAAAAAAGGCTGCTCCGTTCAGTCACACTGGTTTAAAGAATTTTACAAAGTCAAACGTAGCAAAAAGTTTTCAGTTGTCAGCAACATGTGGGAGACTTGTAAAACTGGTTTCAGGACTTCAGGTAACTAAATTTGGTGACGTATAACATCTAATCATTTTTTTGCACCTAAAACTGAGACAATTTACTTTCTAATCTTTAATCATAAGACTTTACATGAATGGTTTTAACTTTCAGAGACATCACACAGCTTAATATGCTGCAGGATGCAATTAGGATTTCTGGGATTACAGTATCATTTGTAGTGTAAGATAATCGCGTTCTTTTACTTTGGTGCAAGGTGAGAACCAGGAGACAAATTCAGAATTAGACTTGATCATTTAATTGCAAAGAATTAAACCACACAAATACCCCCAGCTGGACCAAAATACAGACTTTTATTCAGTCTCAGGATTTTGGCCACGAGTCAAAACAAACCAACACATTTAACCCATTTTCTTCTGGATCTGGCCACACCTCAGGGCAAGATGTCACATCATTTTGAAGGGTCTTCCTGCTACACGACCACATCCCTAGTCTGAGTTCTAATGAGAAAATAGTTAAGTGTTGATCTGTTGTATGGCGATAAGGCATGTGTTAACTAATGAATCATTTAAAAGTACATTCTGTTCAAAAAAACAGTGACATGAGTCATTCAAAGCAGACTGCACATCAATTAATCACAGTTTAATCATAACACATAAAAATAGATAACCAAGTAGATTTATTTTTAAAAATGGCCTAGACCTCCAGGTAAAATCATATAAAAAAGGATAGTGCAAAAAAAAATAAGTGTTAAACGGAATAAATTTCCCTTCAGTATCATCCACAATAAATGTGACACAACAAAAAGTTTACATCATAAGGTGCACAAGCTGTTAAATCTGTTCTATACTTTCCCTGTATCAGCTACCAATGCTGAGGGTTTTTCTTATTGCTCCGCTGTCTAAAAAGATCTGACAAGACCCGTTTAACAAGTGCATGTGAAGGACAGCAGGGTTTTGGGAGGATTACTACTACTACGTGTTTTATGCAAAACAACATACAAAAACAGTTCTTTCTTTTAAAGTTTTCAAAAACAGTTTTTTTTTGACCGTACATAAAGAGCTGTGGTGAGTTTATTTTATTCATAGGAGTTTCCCTCTGTATGTATGAATGAGATGTTAGTAGCTATGTTTACAGGTGCAAAATTTTTAGATGGAATTAAAATATATTCAGTATAAATAATCTAAATGTATTGTTTATATGGGCACAAAATTAATTATTCTGATCATGATTATTGTTTACATAGACCAGGATTTTATTCAGAAGTAACTGACGTGCAGAATTGTAAATTCTCCCTAAAAAACACCGAAGTAGTTCTATTTCCGTAATGAACATAAACAAACGATAAAATAGACAAACACTGAAATGACTCTGTGTTCCCACACTTTCCATCATCAAGGCGTTCAATAATTTTGAGCTCTTTCAAAGTTTCTAATAGAAATGTTATAATGCTAACCAATCATTTTTGCTTCCTTGACATATTAGCATCTAGCCAGGTGGAAAAATGTCAGGTTGACATAAGGTGAACATGAGCAGTCAGTACAGTTTTCCACAACCAGAATATCATGATCAGAATAAGTGTTTACATGAACTCTGTGTGAATTACCTATCGGCATGAAACACCCCTCTCATTTGGATCACAATATTCCAATTGGGGCGTTTACATGTCGCATTTTTATTTCAATTGGCCATTTCTTTCGATTACTTATGTCCATGTAAACCACTGGTTCTCAATTCCGGTCCTTGAGACCCACTACCCTGAATGTTTAAGTTGTTTCCCAGCTCTTCAGCATGTCTTTAAGTTCTACAGAAGCCTGCCAATCACTCGTTCATTTAAATCAGGTGTGCCAAAGCAGGGAAACAACTAAAACATGCAGGGTAGTGGGTCACGAGGACCGGAATTGAGAACCACTGATGTAAACATAGCTAATGTGTGAATGTAAGATAAGATAAGATATACTTTATTGTCCACTAAGGGAAATATTTTGTAGGCAGAGGTACAGCGTCTGCAATACAAACAAACACATTAAGAACAAAACCAAAAAATGTCCCAGAACAATTCTCAATGAATAAAACAGCTGTGTGTGTGGGGCTGCTGGATCTATCCAATTGTAACTGTGCTCTGTGGTCCCTCTACTGATTCTTCTGTGTTAGCAGTTGGTAATGGCTGTTTCAAGCTGGGTTAATTACAAATTTTACAGACTGACTGATGCCATAAAATCTTGTCACATTACACCAGAATGGCTTCTTTGGATAGATAAATACATAAAATATAATAATTCCTGATTAAATTAATTTGCTGTGGTCCGAGCAGAATCTGTTCCCATTAGACGGCACTGACGAGCCATTTGAGGGCCATGAACCATGAAATTAAATCATTAAATTGAATTAAACACAACATATTATCTCTGTACTATTTAGAGCAGACAAATCTTTTATTTACACTGCCATCACACCCCATCATGTCGATTCCTGAGTGAACTTTAAATCAGCAGCTGAATGATTCCCTGTCAGCCCAACTATTAGGCAACTGGCATGCAAAGATAATCGCTCTTGCAGCTCTGCAAGTGTGTCCTTGCGTCTGAATTCAGGTTTTAGGCTAATGCTTCAGAAGTCTGACAACAAATGAGCTCATCTTTGTAATCAATATTGTAGACACTCACAGCTTAGCACTTTGAAAAAGCTATCTGCAGTGGCTAATGGCTTATGTTAAGATGTCAATATTGCCTTTATGACTCTTAACTGAGGCTTAGCCCCCAGTTAAAATAGTCTTTTAGTTCTCTTTACAAACCAGGACCCTTTTACTCCTCCCAAAAGCATGTAGTGTAGTATTCAATGAAAGAAATGGGAGGGCAGTGAAAAGGAGAAGGGAGGGTTGGACTTCCCCACCGATGAAAGCGACAAAAGATGACCCATCCATGCCCTCACACAGAGAGATTTCTTTATCTGAGCCAAACCATCATTGAGCACTCTCGTTTGAGCTGTCAAACCAACGGCGGGGCATACGGAGTGAAACAGTCCCTTTTCTTTCATCCATGTGCAATTAGTGGCAGCTATCAGTTTAGAGGACAGTTTAATAGCATGCCTTTATTCAGACCTGGTCAGTCGTTTGTCTAAAGACAGACTAAGTGCTTTTTTTAATTACATTGTTCATTCAAGGCTACAGAACATGATTCACAACTCAATGACTTCCTTAGATGTAACACTTGAGCATTGTTATTATTACCAGAATGTTTCTGACTTGTGTGGAAGCCGCTGGATCTTTCAAATCCATCGAACCTCATTAACTTTTATGAGAACATTTTTGTTTTAATTTTGCTCAGTTTTCGTTTTTCCACAAGGCAATTGTGTTTAAATATTAATTGATTATCTGGATGACACTTTTTTTTATCATCAGCTCTATCTGCTCACCTTGCCAGCAGGCACCGACTGTGAGCTGCATGTCAATCTGGGATGGGTGGATGGGCCAATCATCCGTCACGAGGTAGGGGTCGTAGGTGACTCCGTCCACGTAGAGCGTCACCACCGGGAACTCCACATTGATGACATAGTAATGCCATTCCTTATCACATATCTGAGAGGAGAAAAACAGCAAGAGGGGGAATTTTCATTTATTGTTACGTTTAAAAATTAGCTGTTTTGGAAAGTCGTACATGTGTAAATATTATGTAGCCCTTAGTTACTGTGGTTGCCAACTTTTGAGGAAAGTTACATTTTAAAGAAACATTTTTGCCGCTTACTGAGAGTTTCCTCAGTGCTTACAGAGCAGCTAGCAGAAATATGTGTATTAGAACAAACAGGTTTTCATTTTTTTAATGTTCAAAAATAATTATACAAGTAGCTGCTATACATTAAGGTTATAATCTAGAATATTTTAAAACTTTTGGAAATTGTGAAGATTGAATAATAAAAATTATATATAAATCATCAAATTTATTCAAAAAATTGTAAACAAAGATAGCTTTCATTAGAAATTAAGAACAGAAATGGTTACAAATTCAAAGCAAACAAGAAGTCAAAGATAACCCTGATGTAGCTGAGCAGTTATTCTGCAGAGATAGGAGTCTTTGTTCATTGGACCGCTATGAACTTCACACTGAACAAAGCTGGGCTTCATGAAAGAGTAACCTGAACAAAGCTATAGCCTAATAAAGCAGACCAATTTGGGATTTGTTACAAAGTTTACTAGAGACTTCCCAAATATGTATGCTGGTCATCAAAGACAGTATAATGCCATGTGAACATCATCCCAAAAGTGAAGTACAACAATGTACAAGTGGACTATGGATGGATAAATGGACTGTACTTATATAGTGTCTTTCTATCCAACCAGGATACTCAAAGCGCTTCACACTACAATCTGTGCCCTCATTTACCCATTCACACGGCACTCTACTAGATCTCCTACAAAACTAACATGTACAATCATCTTTGGAGACTAATCAGTGCCAATCACATTCATACACTGATGGGACACACATCAGAGGCATCAAGGTTGAAGTGTCTTGCCCAAGGACACAACAACTGAGACAGCTGGAATGGGGGATCGAACCGGTGACCTTCCAGTTCCAGAACAACTCCCCTAACCACTCTGCCACAGCCGCCCCAATTACAATGTAGTTAGAGTTAGAAAAATAAAATAGATAAAATGTTAGAAAAGGGAAACATGTTAGAGTTCTTCAGAGAATGAGACAGAACTTTACTTTCCAGCAGGACATTGGGCCTCATGCAAGAACCGTTCGTACGAACAGATTTGTTCGTTGTGCGTACGAGTGATTTAGGTGAACTTTTGGAATTCACCAATTTTCTAAGTTTTTTTTAGATATGAAAAAACTTCACGTGTGGTCCAGACCTGTTGTATATTTTACGTATAGTCAGTCTGCTATTATCCAGATGGATTTTCTTCACTGACTATATAATTTGTTAGTTTGAAGATATTCTCTGAGTTGAAAATAAATCACACTTCATTATTATGTTGACAATAGGCTATTCTGTTTGAATTAGAATTATATTTTTAAATGTAATAATGTAGACCAACAATATAAATTGTTTAAATTAAAATAAATTGGCTATCAATGCTGTTGTATAACACTAAAATATTATTATGAAGATCTCAAACTACAAACCAACTTAAATTATGCCATAATTGAAGTTTAATTTGTCTCTGTATATAATGAGTTTTATAGATTATGCTATTTTTTAAATAAAATTGTATTTTGTTGAGATTTATTCAGCACATCAACTATGCTATTTTCTCTAAAGTGCCAGACATATTTTGGAGACATTTTAAAATGCTTTTTTTCAGAACCGTATCTGACACTTGCAATGGCGGGGGTGGGGAGAGGTGGTGGTGCACGACTGGCACATTGGTGTGGCTCTTCTGAATAAATGAAAATTATATAACACAGTTGTTTATACTTGAACTAAAAATATTTTACCAAAGAAAAACTGGAGCAGAGAGAGATTAATATGATTTAGATTTTTATTTCTGTGACTGTATATGACCCACGGGGCACATGACATTAACAGCAGTCATTATTTCATCCCTCGGCTTTAGCAGATCCTTTAATTCCACAGCTGACGCTACTAAAAATGACAGATTTTCTTTTCTGGATCTCTGAGAGAAGGACTTCAGTCTCTGAACTCGTGAAGTTGTTTTTCTTACTTTTTGCTGTCATTTTCATGAACAAACACTTCCTGGTATGTGGGGCAGTAAGTGTAGCCTTTTATGGTGTTTTTGGGGTGGTAATTATGCTAATCCCCTCTCCTTGTACACGAGCACCTGAATACGCATTCATCAGTTTACACTGCTTGTTTACACACTGAAGATAGAAGCGTTTGTTGAATCTGATGTGGCATGTTTGTATGAACAAAAGTAAGAGAAATCTAGGATAAGAACTCGAAAACGTTCTTGCATGAGGCCCAATGATCCTAAATATAGTGGTTTAAAGAGAACTAATTAAATGTCTTGAAACAATCCAGTCCAAGTCAAAGTCTCAATTCAACTGCGAATCTCTAGAATGATGATTGTGACATTCACAAGTGGGTTCATCGAACTTTAATGCACTAAAGAGGATTTGAGGTGGTGGAAAAAGTCATGCAGTCCAGGTGTCTGTCATTTTTTTTCTTGTTTATTTCACAATAACTTATATTTTGAATCATCAAAAGTGGTGGTTCTGCTGTGTAAAAACTTTTACCATTTTTTAATGTATTGTTTTATATTCTGTGTTGTAAAAAAAAAACAACAGAAAGAAGAAATGTTATCCATTCCTTAGCAAACAACTGTACCTTAAGAGTTTTTAGCTTTTTTCTATTTGTATTTTAGTAAGATGGTAAAAAAATTAATCTTATGACTGTTTAAACAACATAATATTGTTGCTTTTACATAAAGTTTTTTATCTATTGGTGTTTTTTAATCATAACAAACTATAAAAATGTGTGTATTTTTCTTTAATCTTGGCTACACACATAGTTTTACCTATTTTGATATAAATTAATCTCAGCTTATTTAGCAAAGTTAAAATTGTTAAAATGATAACTTACTAATTTTGAAAAATAAAATCAAATGTCCTCTTTTAGCATTCTCGGATTTTGAGTCACAACAGACTGTGTTTCTGTTAGATTTGGTGTTTGATTTACAGTTTGTTACTATGTGTTTTGTAGACTCTTGAAATTGCAGGAACACCATATCAATGGGGAGCCATGAAAGTTTATCCTCCCAGACTCCAACAACTACTTTTATCGTTTTTAAGGGCTCCCCAATGGGCCCCTGTTGAGATGAGCTCTCTTCCCACGTTTTTGTCCTGTAATGGCTCTGGGGCCTAGGTCCTGCCTGAATGTGCCGCTAGCCTCTAAAGAAAGGCACCCAAAAGCGATAATGATCAGGTTTTTGAACCACTTCAGTTGGATTCGATATAAGCCGTGGGACTCCTCTCTTCAGAGTCTCTTCCAAATATTTCAACTTCACATTGGATTCATGGGAGATAATTGGGCAACCCTGCAGGGAAAACTATTTTGAAATTGCTCTAACAAAATTACACGGTTGCCTTCATTTTTTAAGTATTTGTGAAAAAATATTTGTGTATTTTATATTAATTCCTTGAATTTGAATTTAAGCATGCATAGTTTTTTGTTTACTTAATACTAATTGAGAAGCTTTAGTTTTTCACTTGGGAAACCTCTTGTGAAAAATGCTTGGCTGGAAGGCTCTTCAACATGCTTGACCACTATGCCTGCCTCCCTGGGTTTAATTGCACCATCTCAGGCAAGTCTGTCTTTCTGCCTCTCCCTCCTTTTTTTCTCTGCTTCAGGTTTTGTGCTAAGCTGTGGCAGTTGTCATCAGTCTGCGCTTCGTCTCTTCTCTGCTCCTCTGATCCAACCTGGGACAGCCTTTGAACACTTAGCCTTGGGTAACCTCCCTCCCTAATGAGGATCGCTCTGCTGCCTGCTTATTAACACCATGCTAGCGGAGCAGATGGGAGTTCCAATCAATGCGATTCATTTTCTCTGTTATGGAGGCGTGTGTGGATGTGTGAGGCACTACATCTGGTCCATTGATAATCATTCCACACAGCTGCTTCGTGCACATGCAGCATGCCGATCTGCTGAGATGCTGCTGAGAGCAGTCAGGTGGAATAAACTGATTGTGGTTTGACAGTACTGCAGATGAGAATAAAACTAATGGGATTGACTTTGATTAACCAGTTGAGACGTCTGGGGACTCCTAACCCACCTGCTGCCCTTGGGTCAAAATAACCTACGATGCCCCAGTTTTAGAAGTACGTTTTTAAAACTGAGGTCTCGTTTGTCATTTCAACTCATGGGCAGCAGGAGTAAATTATTTGCACTGTGTTACTTGATGTCTTGTTAAAATTTTAAGATTTTGCCAGAATACATTACCCACATTGAGTTAATTCCAGATACAGATTATGCTTTTTAATCTTTAATGCATTTATCAGCTGAATCTTAATGTCTTTTTCTTTTCTTGATCTGGTAAAATTTCATTACTTAGCTGCATGGTTTAACCCAACTCTGTACACCGGCACGTACAAACACTAATTCCAGTGACATTTAGACTATCCTCCTTCATGTGCCACCGCTTTTTGCTGTTCAGCATTTCAAAGTGATCTCAAGCCCATCTGGGATCTGAGGCCCTAGCGGGTGACTTCGTCTTACAGGCTTCAAAGGGGAAATGGTGCGGCAATATTGCTAGAGAAGATGCTACCTGAACTGGGTTTTGATGAAGGTTGGAGAGTGCTTTCTAGAGTAGAAGGAGAGAGGGAATAATGTGGTCACATGTGTCAACAAAAAGGAAAGAGAATATGAGTGTGTGTGTGTGGTAGTGGTGGTGTGGGGTAGCTTTTTGGATGCATTTCTTAGTAGCTGCAGATGGTAACAAATTTTGCCTTTTAAATGTTTTACATTTAAAGGCGGAGAATGTTAAATGTTTCAGAATGCTTTTAGTCCACCATCTGCCAATGAAAGTTTGCATATAAAACGACCTAAGTGGTTGTGGCACCTTTAATGGCAGCTGTAACAATGGTGCACATCTGTGTGAACTGAAACAACGTAACACTCAGACTCCAATTGTTCACCAGCGGAAAAGTTAATCCACAAATAATTTTGTACTTATGTACTTACAACCCCAATTACAATGGAGCTGGGACATGGTGTAAAACAAAATAAAACAGAACATGATGATTTGCATATCTTTTTAAACTTTTATACAATTCTCTCAATTTGAATCTGATGCATGCAACAAAAAGGCTGGGACAGGGGCAACAAAAGACTCAGAACACCTGTTTGGAGCATTCCACAGGTTAATTGGAAACAGGTGAGTGTCAGGATTAGGTATAAAGAGAGCATCCCTGAAAGGCTCAGTCATTTACAAACAAGGATTAGGCAAGATTCACTAATTTATAAACAACTGCATGAGCAAATAGTTCAGCAAGGAATTCATCATCTATCTTCAAAAGTTTCATAGAATCTGGACAAATCTCTGTAGGTAAGTGGCAAGGCTGAAAATCAACATTGAATGCCCGTGAACTTCGATCCCTCAGGCAGCACTGCATTAAAAACCGACATCATTCTGAAACAGATATTACCAAGTGGGCCCAAGAATGCTTCAGAAAACCATTGTCTAACAAATGTTCAAAAACACAGTTCATCGCTACATCTGCAAGTGCAAGTTCAAACTCTACAATACTAAGCTAAAGCCATACAGAATATCAACAACACCCAGAAATGCTGCCAGCTTCTCTGATCCTGCGCTCATCTGAGATGGACTGACACAAAGTGGAAAAGTGTCCTGTGGTCTGATGAGTCCACATTTCAAATTATTTCTGGAAATCATGGACGTTCTGCCCTCCAGGTCAAAGACGAACTGGACTGTCCGGATTTACAGCCCATACGGTCTATATTTCGCATTTTGAAGTGCAAAATATGACAAAAGAGACCCCGGACTGTTGAGAAACTAAAGTTGTTCATCCTCGGTTCCCAAACGCTTACTGAGTGTTGTTAAAAGGAAAGGTAATGCAACACAATGGTAAACATGCCCCTGTCCCAGCTTTTTTGGAACGTTTTGCAGGCAAAAAATTCAAATTTAGTGAATATTTGCAAAAAACTAACAAATTTGATCTGTTTAAACATTAAATATCTTGTGTTTGTATTCAGTTTTATATAGGATGAAAAATATTTGTAAATTATCATATTCTGTTTTTATTCATGTTTTATACAACGTCCCAACTTGGATTTGAGGTTGTACTTTTGCACCACGTACTTACTCATCATGAGATTGAGCACTTTTGTGGCAACTGATGTACATTATTTTGGCTAAAGTGAGTAGCTTAAACTAGACGTTATACAGTATACTACTATAAACTTATACTACTACTTGTAGGTGATTCCTCATTAAGTACATTGAAAAGTTGTTTTTCAAATATCTTGAACTTGTTTATATTTGATACTAACACTTCTGAGAAATATTATTCACTATCACTGCCTATCAACACTACAAACACTGATATACGTATACCTATATAAGAGCACTATGTTAAAAGTGCATGCATTTTTCACTTTAAAATGTGATTTTAATATTTACTCTGATGGCTGCACATGCTGTCTGGTCTGTTGTAAGTGCTATTCATGTCATGCACATACTGTTTCAGCCTTGTTAAACACAAGACTAGATGTATGTCATACAGTACATGTGATAATTAAATGTTAACTTAAGAGTAAATGTGCCACTAATTTGTATGTTGATAAGCACTAAGCAGTTAGTTTGTGTTCCCTAAACTAAATTGTTACCAACAGTATAAGTTATAGTACAAAACCATATATTCAGGTTGAATAAATAGTTCAGGTTCAGGATTTTTGGAGCTTCTTACATAACTACAGCTTTCTGATCTGATGATGATCCACACAACACACAAGGCCTCCTGAAATGTTATCAACTAAATATTAATTTCACAGTGCTACAAAACAATCACCTACAGCAAGAGTACTTTACGACTACCGTGACATTGCTCCCCAACTCCACATCACTGATGCACTCACCAGCAGATGATTAAATCAGTGAAGCCGTGGGATATTAAACTCCACCACTGCCCAAGTATGTTCAACACAGTGGCACTGCTGAATTAAAAAAATCAACCAACTAAACAACTGGTTATGAATAATTATGATTATGAATAGCTTCATTATGATACTGAATGGTAAATGGTAAATGGACTGAACTTATGTAGCGCTTTATCAAGCCCCTCCGGACCCCAAAGTGCTTTACACTACAGTCAATCACCCATTCATACACTGATGATGGTAAGCTACATTGTAGCCACAGCTGCCCTGGTGCACACTAACAGAAGCATGTTTAGCTTCTGAACCTGTGATACTGTATGTCAACACGGATCCAAATTCTAAATGAACATTTTCATTATTCTGTGGAATCTGAGACACATTTGAGGGCAAAGAGAGGCTCTCTTGCATCAGAAGGTTTTTACTGTCACTTGTTCAAGGTGGAACCAGTTCTAATTACTGTTTGATGAGATACATATCTACTTTTAAAAGTAGAATTAAGGCTTTCCAATGTGATCATGTTCCTGGTTAGGGTTGACCTAGGGCATCTTGAGCTAGATTTTGTATGTACCACCTTTTCTTACTTTGCTGTTTTTACTCCCCATCCACTTGTGTACAATCAGATATTACTGTCGATAAATTTGCATTTTTGTTCTGTTGTTCTTTCCAGTAGAAAATATGCCTTGATGCGTATTTCTGTGTTGGAAAACAAAACTAGTCATCAGGAAAAATACAACCAGACTGAACAAAATAGATTTATTTATTGATTATTTCATGGTCACATTGTAAGGCACAAATAACTATGTCCACAGGTCAGCCTGGCCTTGTAATAAGCTGTCATATTGCACAATTGTCAATGAACGATCCCTCAGTTTTTCTGAATTTATAGCTTGGCATGACCTGATTGCAAACAAACCTCCAGTTTTTCTTTTTTAAACACAGACTGAAGTTCCTAAGTTTGGAGCTGAAACCCATGTTTATGGTCCTCAAACCCAGTGCAGTGTTGAAAACAAAAGCACACAATGAACCCAAAGTTTGCAGCTAAAAAATATCTAAATGCAGCAAAATTAAAAAAATTTATAAAAAAACAAAAAATCAAGAAAGCAAAAGTGTCTTTGCAGGGAAATACAAAACCACACACTTCTGGTGCATTATAAATTATTACATTTGTATGAGACTTTAAAACCTTCAACAAAACACTACAAGTCTCGTCTGAGATGTTTTCTTGCCAACTTCAGGATGAGGGAGCATTGAGAACTGAAGTTATTTTCACCAATGTTACACGTCTGAGCCACCAACAAAGGTGGAGAGGAGTGAACCAACAAGCCATGTTTCCATCCAATTTAATTCGAATTTAGAGCAAATTTTTAAAATTAAGCAAAAAGGAAATGAATAATAAATGCGACTCAAGACGTGTTTCCATCAACTAGCTTGATGCGAATAATCCAGTAATTACGTCAGACGTAAACAGGAAGTAGGAGTCGCAGGAATACACATCCCAGGACAATAGAGAGAAGTTATC
>JARVJO010000330.1:2454970-2469264 GCA_031762555.1 Cynodonichthys magdalenae
GATTGTAGTGTAAAGCGCTTTGAGTATCCTGGTTGGATAGAAAGGCGCTATATAAGTACAGTCCATTTACCATTCTCATGTTCTTGTTTTCCTTGAAGATCTCATGAGTTTTTGAGCTGCCTTGCCAGCCCTTGTTTATTTAATAAAGCCTTTTTTTTGCACTTTGGATTTTGCCCGTGTCCTCAGTCATTCTGCCTGCCAAACTTCACAGGTATACTGCAGTATAAAAATATGGGTACAGTATTTAAACATTATGACAAAATTTGTCACATTTTGAGAGTCATGAGCTGCTTGCTGCAAGTGAGGAAATAACCACAGACTTTACTGGTACAAAACCTGGCAATAAGGATATAACATAGCAGGGGTATTCAATTAAAATTGGAAACACTGAGTTCCAGTTGCTAAAGTCTCCTCCTAGTAAAAGGTCCAAACGAAAGTCTGACTTTTGTTTTTTATGGTCTTGCTCACCCTCATATGTTCATATTTTCACTGCCAACAAACAGCACTTTATACACATAACCCACCACCCTCTAGGTAATATTGTATACCGCATATTTTGTAAACATCATACCGGGGTATGAGAAGGATCAATACTGCCCAATCCTATTGTGGCGGAATGTGGACATATAAATTGAATGAGGGAGAAGGATCCGTTACTGGACAGAGTGAAGTATTTCAGAAACACCAGAAGACAAAAAAAAGCAAAACATGGTCCCAAAGGTTCAAACTATCATTACAAATCAGAGAGTGGTGAAAGCTGAAGTAGACTTTTAGCAAAGCGGTGAAAGGAGACATGATGGAGGAGGGACCATCAAGCTACGGTGTTTCTCGATCTGCCAAAACACATTCATCACACGCCTCCTTTTGACTTTCTAAACCCAAACAACATGTGCAGGGCAGTTACTCCTACACCAAGTTTACCAGCTTTCCACCAGATTCTCTTACTCCTCTGCCTCTACTTCTTAACTCTCCATTTCATCTATTTTTTTTCCTCCTCAATCCCTTTTCCTGTTACACTTAAGGTCAGAGTGGAACGTAAACAATAAATCTTTTCTGACAGAAGCCTTCAGTCCAGGCAGTGCTTTGGTAATTTGTACATGAGAGCAGCACTGCACCTAAAAGCACTCGCCTAAAAAATATTTGAGTAGGCAGAAAGTCTTCATGGAAAGTTTAGAGAGTGTTATTTACAGAGACAGTAAGACAAATTGGTGGAGAAAAGAAATTAAGAAAATGAGAAGTGGGAGAGGGCGAACAGAGAAAAAGTAAAGAGAAATATTTTCTGGAAGAGGAGTAGATGCTGAAAACTAATGCTGTCTGGATTAATATGATGAATGATACAGAACAGCCACTGTAACTGCACTATTATTTTCTTTTATTTGGCTTTTGAGCTCACTTTTATCACAAAGCGATATCAAAGGTTTTCCATTTTATACCCTATCACGTACAACACCTACCGACAAACTGACACAAAAATGTGTGAACAAGACCCACCATAAAACTTACACTTTGCACATCATAAAACACATCTTCAGTGCACACAAACACCTTTCCATCAAGTAGAATCTATTATTACAAAATCAGAGACAGACAGTTTCAACTGGAACATTTAAAAGTTTTTTTGTGAAGAGTACCAAATAAATTCCATCATAAATTAAAAGCGCAAAAGTAGTTTAGGATTACGTTTGGGCTTTATGGCTTTATTACCCATATAAACTGATATGACATTTACAATTTGATCTGAAAACTGCATTGAAATAAGATAACCAAAAACAAATCAAATATTGTATCTTCTGACAGTAACTTGATGGTGTTGCTGTGATAAACAGACTCTTGTGCCTCTCACTCCCTGGCATCACTCTTGATAAGACAAGCAGTCAGAAATGCCCATGTTATTAAGAGTGGTGTCAATAAAGTATCAAACAGTCAGTAAGTGAAAACTGCAAGTTCTGATCAATACATTGTTGAACCACGAGTGGAAGACTAGTGCATTTCTATGGTGTTTTATGAAGATGAGACAAGTTAAAAGGAAGAGAAATTCTGAGCTGAAAAATATTAGATGTCAGTGAGAGCGTAAATGTGTGCACTCTAAAGGATTTGAGAACAAAACAATATAACTTGTCCAAAACTGAATACACACTGGGTAAAAGCAGGCGAAATGTCAATGTTTTGAAGCATGAACTTTAAATAAAATGTACAGTTTGTGGGTGTAAGAAAGCTTGGTTTATAACAAATTTTGACAAGTTCAAATACTTCAATAGTGTAACATCATTACACGGAGTTAAACATTTTGTTGTAAAACCTTAAAAAAATCAAAAGTCTTAAACTGTGATTTTGTAAGAACTCATTTAATATAATTAATTTTTAGTTCACACATAAAATTCTAGATTTCTGTTACTCATGTAAACAATGATGTTTCTTCTATGTAGCATGGTTGAACTACACATGGGTTTTCTCATGTAACCAAAGTTATATTGTGTATTACAAACATTACACACTATTCCTGATCAAGCTGCACATTATGATGTATGTTTAAGCTGTAGGAGTGAATCAAAAACCATAATGGCACTGGAAGAAAATCATCAAAATAGAAATGAGAGTGCTTTAGTGCTTATGCATCGATACCCTTAATACTTAAGACATTTGAATCCCAAAATACTATCTGGAGAGACTTTAATTTAAATAGTCTTAAAGTTCTTGAAACATAATTAACAACATAGACTTACAAAAGGACCTCCAATGAGTTTATATCAAAAGCAATTTCAATGTATTTATAGAGCATATTTAAAGCAACCGGTATTTAGTTCTTTGCATTAAATCCCAAAATCACAGCCATAAAAATATTAAGTAGTGGGCTTAAATGTAAATATTTTTTAACATGTCAAGTCTTTAAAAGCAGGATGGTTGGGGTCATAGGCAGCTAGGTGTTTTGTGATTGTCGAGTATGGCCCGACCTGCGGAACCCTAATTTGATTCTAGTCTTAAGGTGGGTTCACATCAAACGTGTTTTGAGCATCTAAAACGCGCCCAATGCCTCAAGTTGGACGCGCTACGTTCAGACCAGAACAAAACTAGACGCAAGTCTATGGGAGAAGTGTCTTGTTTTTTTTCCGGTCCGTCTTTAATGTTGGATGAAATAAAGAAAATGGCTTTGATTTATTTAGTGAGAGCAAGCAAACGTTGTGCTAAGCAGATAACTAATTCACCAGATAATTTAGAGGTGGTCTGTTTGGTGAGTTTCAACACTTCTGGAGCTGCGAGCTGACAAAATATTTTTGTCCCGAGCTCCGCAAGACCGCGGTCAGTTTAACGAGCTGCTGACCTGCATCAGTGCTGATATCTTCAGCCAGAACACCAACTACAGACGGTCGATTTCAGCTAAAGAGCTCCTGTCTGTCTGTTGCAGGTAGCGGGCAACATTTAGGAAACCGTCACGTGGAAAAATGAGTCTCTCTGATTGGTTGATGTGGTGCGTCGAGCAGCCAAAGTTCAGATATTTGAACTCGAGCGTTGGCTGCTTTGGACGCTCCGCACCCACGGAAAACGCTCAATCCGCACCTACGGCTTCATTGCGCGCTGCGCTAAATGCTCTAAAAGCGCCGCGAGAGACCTAGACGCTCGTCTACCATTGACTTTGCATGTAAACTGGCTGCTTCCACTGCTCAAAACGCATCCGTGTGAACCCAGCTTTAGTGATTTTCCATACAGTGGAGAGCCACCTTAATGTGGGCAGGACTGTAATAGTAAAACTGATCCACACTCCTATGGTGTCCTTGGTGACACCCAACTACAGAGGAACATCAAGGTCATGGTATGCCTGTTGCTCAGTTTATGGTTAATCATACAGATGTTATATATGAGCCAAAAATGAACACATTACAAAAAAGAAAAGAATAAAGGCAGGTCAGCGCTGCTGTAGAAACTGGGGAATGAAAATGGTGGTTTGGAAACAAACACTCCCATGACTCAATCAGTTACATGACTTCCTGGCCAGTGGTCTGTCTGATGATGCGAAATTGACTCTGCTTGGCTCGGCTCATTTTAAATCTCACCCAGGTATTTCCTAACAACTGAGTGGAACCTCCAGGGTAACATGAGAAAGGCTAAACTGAGTCTAAAGGACAAAAACACAACTACTGTAAATTCTGGTGTGTTCAGTCATAAGTTGGCAAAACAACACATTTTAAAATCAAAATTTGAGCACTTTGTTATTAGTAGTCTACCAAAAAAAATAATGGAAAAATAAATAAGTTTTTTTAGTTGAACCTGCAAAAAAATAAAGAAGAACGAGAAACAATTGATTTAATATAAAATAGTGATTTTTGAACAAACAAGAGTCTTTTCAAGGAGTTTTTAGATGAAAAATTATGCATGAAGATATTGAGGTATGTCATCTCCAAGTTGGCTGGCTCTCTCCCTCCCTTTAAGAAGATCACCTTCAGATACTGTTTATCTGCTGAATAGAATTTCTACCACATATAATTCTGCTCCTTTTGTATAGAACATAACATATGTCATCTACAAGGGCTGGACATACAAAAATAAAAATAAAATTCACCATTGTCCAAAGAAAATCTTTAAAATACCTTCAGGATGTCTGGAGAATGATTAGCAAGGCCTTTAAATGGATTACAAAATAGTCTGGCTCCTTAGAAGCAAAATCTAAAGGAATGACAGGTGGATAAAAGGTTTGCATGGTGCTGCATTTAGCTGACATCATCACTTTGGTCACAGAATTGTATCTTTACAGAAAAATTAAGAACCAATATTCAGATTGCTTAGAACTGTTTTAATGAAAAAAAAATCTGGATTATTAAAAGGGTTATGCTTAGAGGAGTGAAGGGAGACTCTGTGCCTGTGTGTGTTTTCAAATTAAGTGAATTGATTCTGTGAATTGTCAAAAAAAAGTTATAGGTTCACAATGTTCAATAAGCCTTCAAACATCTGCTGAGATTAATGCTACTGATCATCAAGCTTTGTAAGTTGACTTTAACACTGGACAACAGGATAAAAAAAGCATTTAATCATTGATCACTGGTTCAGCTAAAGGTTTCTACTCGTGGAAGTGGTTCCTTTGCACTGTCACCGAAGTGCTGCTCAGGATGGGGGGGTTGTGACAGATTGAAGATTTGACTCAGTGTGTTTGCTTTCTGACATACAGCTTTCCTAATAATTGTCCTTTTATTAATATACTGACTATGACTGCACAACAGACATCAGTCCACCCCATTTGTGGAGGTTATGTTCTTAGAGCACCCATTAACTGTGTAAAAACACAAATTATGGATGTGGACACAAAATAAATCAGATTTGATTATTTGTCCAGATGTGCCCCCTCCACACACAAGATCTGATCAGAGAATGTGAGATGAGTGCTCTGCACATCAGCGATTGGAGGACTATTCACACTGACCAAGACAAATGAAATGAACTTGTCACTGTCACATCAGAGCTCCAGGGATTGTTGATGTAGAACTGACACCTCTACTGATCTAACTGCTGGACAGCTCTGTGAAGCTGGAAGCTTGCTAGCTGTAGCACAGAGTCACACACTAGCTCAAAACATCTCTGTGTAGCAAAACAGATGATGACAAGTAAGTTTTACACTTATATTGGTCAATTTTATTGTTCATTATGCACATGTTGGAAAGTGTATATTACATCAATAATATTTGATGATGATGAATAAGCTCAGCTGTATGATGGAGGTCTGTAACGAGGATAATGACTGCACAACAATGCAGAGGATTTACAACTCACTAGCTAAAATATATTTATGCCACCAAAAGACAAAAAAAACACACACACAAAAGCAACATAAAAACATTGCAGAGACCATTTTCCATTTCCATGAAATGGAGTGAGCCCCCCCCCCAAACATTAATAGTTACTTTTCAAATAAAACTGCAATTTTGCAGGAGATTGTTGAAGCTGAAAAACCCATGGAAAGAAACAATACACTGCAAGCTAAGCAAGAACTACTTTGTGGGATGAATGATTTTTTTTTTTAGGTAGGGCAGCGCCTCACCCACCCTTAGCGACCAGCTGCCACTGCTAGTCCATCTATCCATTATCTTTACCCGCTTCTTCCTTTCAGCGTCATGGTGGTCACTGGTGCCCATATCCAGCAGTAACTGCGGGGGGTGTGGTACACCCTGGACAGGTTGCAAGTCCATCACAGGAACACATACACACAAGCATTCATACTCTCACTCACACTTAGGGACAATTTTGAGTTACCAATTAGCCTAACAGTTATGTTTTGGGACTGTGGAGAAAACTGGAGTACCCTTAAAAAAACCACATATGCAATAAGAGAACATGCAAACACCACCCAGAAAAGGTCCCTAGCTGGGATTTGATCCAGTAACCTTCCTGAAAGGCAACAGATCTATCAACTGAGCCACCATGCTGCCCCTTCCATCAGTTATAGATACAAACCAGAAACTTTGTAGCAATTTATCAATACATAAATAAAAAAAAATTATTGTGTTTCTTTTTTGATTAGGGGGGTAATCTGACTTGAAAAGACCTACTTTTGTGGTATAGTGCCCTGAGACAACCTTTGTTTTCAGAGTCCATTTAAATAAATAACCTGAAATTGAACTGCAATTCTCTCTGTAATAAAAGCTTGTCTTATCTTGCAGGTTTTCAGTTTCATTTGTTTGTACAGTGATTAATACATGTTAGTGATCTGAAAACTTCTGAAATATATTATTCATTGTTGCCATATCTGGACTTAAAATTTGTTCTTTCATATTTACAAATAATGTTACTTAAGACTTACTGTTCTTACATCTATTTAGCTACTTAAACTTTTTGTTTATGTTGAACTTATTTTTCCCCGCACAATATAATATTTTCATTTAATAAATTAGTTGACCCATGTAGCATGTGGGCCCACACATAAATGACCTTATAACACAAGTGCACATTTACACATATTTACACAAACCTTTCTCTGCCACCCTGCATATTACCGGCATTCTGTTGGCCATACTCACACCTAAACTACATACATACACACACACCCACAAACACCCACAAACACACACACACACACACATACAGAGTGAGAACAGCATCATAAAAGCCATCTCTCCTCTGCTCTACCATTTAGTGGCCTCTCCAACACAATTTCCACCCAGGCCTACAGTATTTCCCACTCTTTTAAAAGGGGTGGAGGTGGGGTGGAAATATCCTGGGATGATAGAATGTGATGGAAACCAAAATAATGGTAAAGTACATGGGTCTGGTTTTAGGAAAGTGTTTTTGTAATAAAGGCTGATTTCATTTGTGAAAAATACTGAGCTTGCAGATGTTGAAAGATTCCCTGACAGAATATAATAACGCCGTCGGTGACGAATGAGTGATCTCATACTGAGGGGGCTGAAACAACAAACCTGTCTGTTCCAGTTGTGTTTATGAAATTATTATTTTGCACATTTTTGTCTTTTGAATGTGATGATTTATTGTCTTTCAGATATTCTTTGTAACATTTGTGTTACTTGCTAAAACTGGAGGCCAGATTGAGGTTGAGTTGCATTAAAGTAACAGTATTGTATTCCTTTACTTTTTTCCACTTATACTTTCTAGTTTTATTTATGTTTGAGACCTCCTGATACTTCCTTTTGTTAGCATAGACTCTTTCCGTCTTTGTTATGAAAACTTTTTTTTTCTCAGCTTTGCACAATAAAGTATTTCTCTCATTCATCAACATGTTCTTTCCCTTTTATTGTTACTTTTACCTTGTCTTTATCTCTACCCCTTCATCTCTTCATGGTCATTGATTCTTCCTGTCAATTGAGTCCTTCACAGGAATACAAAACAAGCCATCTATACGTGGCTGCCAGTCAATAACAAAAAAAAAGTCCAGGATTTTGTCTTTAAAAATAAATTCACTCTTTTAACTTGAATGTGCTGCAAAGTGTCAAGGAGGGGATGGAGACTGTGGTGACAACTGCATTTCAGGAGGGATTTTGACAGAGGAATTGCATGCTTCATTTGATGCAATTTTACAGGTAGAGTGTCATTCTGTGTGCAGGCTGATGTAAGCCTCCCCCTTGCTCTTGAGGTGCAGCTGGACAATAGTCACAGTATGTGAATAGAGCTGTGAGCCAGAAGCTGGATGGACAGCAAGATTTTAGTCCCAACCCCAGAGCATGATGATGGCTTACACACACACACCGGTTTGTATTTCTATCCTTATTAGGACAGTTCATTGACTTCCATTAATTCCCAATAATTTCTGCAGCCTAACCTTGACCACCAACCCTTAGGCTAACCTCACAGGTACCTACCTGATCCTAAAATTAACCTAAACTCAATTTACACCTTAGTGCTAAAACGAACCCCCAACCCAAAAATGGAGTTCCACCATATTAGGACCGGTCTTTGGTCACCATTAGGACTACTGGTCTTGACAAGGTAGGTGTGTATACCGGAAACAGTCCTAAATAGGTAACAAAAACAAGTACACACACATGCACACACCCTCACACACACACATGCATGTATGTATCTCTATTTGGGATTATTGCCTCAAAGTGTAGAACAAAATTACAGGTACTATTGTGTGAGCAGGAGAGGACCAAAGTTGGCATAAAGCAAGGCTCAGGGTTGAAAATGTACAAGGCAAAAGTGTCCATGGATGTAGTCAGAACAATGTTTTTTAAACATATGTGTGTGTGTGAGTGTGTGTGTGTCCATCAAGCTTTTGGGAGTCAGTTGGTGTAGTCGAGCTCTAAATTTAGCCAGCCTGTTTGAAAGACTCATCTATCATTCAACATGACCCCTCCCTCCAGGAAAGAAAAGCTGTAAGTGTACGTGTGTGTGTGTGTGTGTGTGTGTGTGTCTGTGTTACAGAAGAAAGGTAAAGCTGCAACAGTCATTAGAAAAAAACAATAGGACCTATAAATGTTTGGGTGAAGATTATTCTGCCATGTTGTCAGTAATTGCTGTTTAAATTTAAATATAAATGTCAGCTTTTACAATCAAAAACGGAGTGGAAGTGAAAAAATATTTTTTGTTCTTTTTTACCTTGGGTAGCACTTTAACTTACAAAAAAGAAAAATAAGTTTAACTGTTGACCAATGCAAATCAAGCAGTGAACAATGAAATTTCAAAAATCCACAACACTGCTTCTGAATTCCATTGGCTGCGTGAAGCTTGTGGAACAAAATTGCACCACCCACCTTCGCAGAATAATTTGGTGCAAAATGTGAGCCAGCAGTGTGAGCTGTCTTTTGAGCCTGGGGTTGTAGTTTGTGCTTCTCAATAAGGCTCTGAGCTGCAGGGTAATGCAGTGTGAATAAATGCTGTAAGCATTTTTTTTTCCTTATGACTTTCCCAATAAACAACACAATTTTACAACCTCATCAAGTAGGGCAATCCCTAAACATCCCATAATTTGCTAACAAGAAGTTTTTGATGACAGCAGTTTACAGCAGCACATCAACACCTTGAAAATACCAGATGCTAGGTATTCAAACAGCACTCAGGAGATGTTTGTTTCAGCAATAAACCTGCATCAGTTACACAAAATCCACAGGGAAACATGATAGCAAGTGGTTGGCAATGAACAAAATAAAACATGCAAATCAGTATCTATTAACAACATAGAAGTGAGCATACAACATGCTGATATACACAACAGATGTCAGCCCTCATGCTCAAATGTACTTGCTAATTTAAATAAATTCAAAAACATTAACATATGGAATTAATGTGATGGATAGGCACTTAAGCTAATCACATAAATACAGATTACTTAAATACAAAACATGCATGATTACTTTTTTACAGTCTAGATTTTTTAAAAACTTTTTATGGATTTAAAAGGGGTGAAGTTTAAACAACACAGAAACACATTCCGCCAAAAAATTCACATTGGACGCCTTTCATAAACACATTGGTAGGACTTCTTTAACAACCAGTTAGGTAATTATAGAGCTTTGAACTGATCTGTGTTTTCAGTCCGATTAACACAAACTGGGTGTGTTCTTGTGAACATTGTGATTTTGGGTCTGTGCACATGCCCAATTGGAAAACCAATCTTGATGGTTTAAAATTAATTATTAAAACTATTAAAGTTAATTGCTGTTTTGTGAAGTAATTAAGACCAATCGATGAAAAGGTTTGTTGCAAAGAAAGAGACTTCCTGTCTTTCATGAAATTAGCTTCACACTTAAGATGTCAGTAACTGATATTATTTAATCAAACAAAGCAAAATGTCAACCACAACTCTAGATATATCTGCTCAGATTTTTTTTTCTTTTTTCAAACAATCTATTATAGATGTGGACATTTAAAGTAAGGCTGTCTTCACATTGAATGACAGCGTAAAATAATAGCCAGAACGTGGATGAAATTTTCAGAGTCTTGCTGGTCCCTTTAAGCATGTACTGTATTAAGTAAGGGTCCATACTTCATCGTAGCCACAAAATAGGCTTTCATTCACACAGCTGTGTAACAAAAACTCCTTCATTTCACAGAGCTGCTTTGCCCGCCCATTCTCAACAAAAGGGTTGGGCTAAACTTTGTCTCACCGGCAAACGAAATGTGTGAATGGTCAGAAGTTCACAGGCGTGCTTGTCTTATGCAAAAAGCTCTTACCCCTAATTTACACTAGATGCGGTTCTTCTCCTCTGCTCTAAAGTCCAACCTCCACAGCAAATACGCAACCATTACAATCAATGAGAGTGTTTACCGCGGAGCAGACGCTGTATAAATTGGGGTGCAAACGAACAGATGCAAACTGCGCACAGCAGAGCAGAGTCGTATCCAGTGTAAATCCGTGGTTAGACAGCAATGGTGGCATATTACTACTCTACTTCCAAAAGCCATTTGTTTTGTATCCAAACAAAATTGATAGTTTGGATGAGCAGTTGGCCAAAGCATTCAGAAAGTATATAGATTGATGTATGGCTCTTTCAAACACTTATAAAGATAGTAAAATTGTCAAAACCTCCTAAATGGAGACAGATGTGCACAGAGAAATTTGTTTGTTACCAGAGTCTTTTTCTGGAATAAATGTCTAACCTGGTAACTGATAATATAAGTAAAACCATAGCGGGTGAAGCATATCCCCAGAAAACTACCCTTGTTTCTGAAAAAAGTTAAATGGCTCCTTTAGTTATCAATCAATACAAAGATGAGACACAAAAAACTGTCATAAAGAAGAATCATATGACACTCAAGGTGTTGCAGACAATTATACATTTACCGTGACTTTTAAATACATAGTTTTTTTTTTTCACACTGGATCAAATATTATATCAAAAAACAACCAAGATGTGAATGAGTTTTGCAAAGGTGCAAATTAGCAACACACTGAGCTCATCGTTATATTTGTCATTAGTAGAACAGGTTATGGAGGGTTATGAGCATGCACAAAACATCTACAGCAGGGATGTACAGGTGCATTATTGCAATTTAGTGTATTGAGGTCCTGAGTGGAAGGAGTGTGGTTGCATCCTATGTCAATACACACAAGTTCTCTAGGCTTTTTAGCATTATAAGTCTCAGTTTGGCCTTTCCTGCTCCAGTCGGCTTGGCCTTATTCTATCCTGGCCTTGGTTGGGTTTGCAGGGAGCTGCCTCAATGTGGGTGGGATTATAACATCAAACACATGCTAATCTTGTTTCATTTTATTTGACACAACAATATTAGACTACACCAAACTCAAAGGAAAAGTACAGAAGATTGAACCAGACCATTCAGCAGTATGACGCTATAGATGAGAGGGCAGGACGACAGATAATGGAAAGCTAATGGTAGCTAATATTAGCTTGCTGTTATTTGGTAGGTCACTTCTGTTGTTGTATAGTTAAACTTTTGTGAAAAAAAAAGTTTCAGTCACTGTGTGATGTATAATGTGATGTGGTTAGGTTTAGGGATCAGAGTTACTGGTTAGGTTTAGGTAGTAACTTCTATTAGCTCTAAGTATTCAATCTTAGACCTTAGATTTATGGTTTGGGGTCATGGTTAGGGTTAGAATTACTGTTAGTTATCACACATTTTTGTTTTGCACTTTTAAAAATATGACAATGGGATCTTCTTTGTTCTTATTTTGTCAATAACTACCCGACGGATCAAAACCAAACGCAGGGAAAACCTGACCAAGCATCAATATGTGACATATTGGGAGAGAGAATGCGCTGGTAGAACACAGCTCAGGTCCAGGAAACTTTCTCAATGATGAAGAAACAAAACTTTTGTTATAATAAAAGTGTAGCAGAATTGCTTTAACACTGAATACAATTCTTTCAATCTGTTGCCATCCAACCACTTTATAATTGGTTGTTTATCACATGGAGATCATAGCATGAGTGTCACCCAGTGTGAAGGCAGCTTAAGATTTAACAGGGAACCAAAAGTGTAACTGTTTGATCAAGTATCTCACATTTAATAGATTCACCCACAGACAGACTTTTTTAAAATTACACTGTCTCATTTTAATCTCCTGACACATAGATAGATATTACTTTATTAATTTAAAACATAAAGGCCATTTAGTTGTCAAAGCATCCCCCATGTACTTTAGACAATTACAAGAGCAGCATAAAAATAACAGCAACAGCTTTGTAAAAAATATACAAAATTAGGGGTGGTGGTAAATGACAATATATAAACAGAAAAAAACGTGTGACGGAAATATGCCCAAAGGAAGGTAATAAAAACACTAAAGCTACTACTACTATCATCAACACCATTGGGATAAAGATAAATATTTTGTTGTAAAACAAAGAAAACATTGTATAGAAAATATTCTTATTTTATATAAATACATTTTGTTTTCTAAGTAAATGAAACAAAAAAATCTTAGAATTTCTTAAGTATGAGCGTGATAAGCACTGTTTAATGTTGAACATAAGTTACCATCACCAATGCAAGACCTTTCAATAAAATCTTTAAACATTGCAGACAGCAAGGATGAAAAAAAATTATGATCAGGCCCTGAATACAATAGACCAATAAGCCTAAACCCACACTGCTCAAACCACTGTGTCTGTTATTAGAAGATACTACACTTATTTTTCTCACAAGGTAAAACTAATATCTACAATCTCTCTCAAGTTCTAGTCAAAATTTACCACCTCATAATGCCTGATTGTATTTTATGAGAAATTATTTAGACTTCTGTGATAACCCAATGTAGTGAGCCAAGAAGATATTTTTTAGTGGAAGATATTTCTGGATTAGAAATATTCAAACTATGTTTAAAAGACATTAACTCTTGGTAAGCACATTCCATCAAGGAGAGAGAAGATAGGACTTTAATGAAAATTTTATTTTGCAACACTGAGAATTTTAACAAGAGTGGCTGTAGGGGTATTACAGACCAGTTATGACCAGTCTTCTAAAGTTAAACACTACTTGTCCCTCTTAGAAGTTGGACACAAATCTCATGGGACACACAACTTGTTAGGAATCTCACTTGTTCTTAAAATAACTAGACAAATGGCTCCACTAACTAAAAATGGGCATGCATTACCAACAGAATGAAGAAAGATCTATCAATCTGTCAGACCTTTCCATGTTCAGGTAAAGTTTTCAGTGTTGACACTATAACATCAGTACTCATCAGCCATCAGATATACTGCCTTTTAGCTGATAAAGCAACACCAAGCAATTAGTCCAGCTTTTGATTTATTTTCTGCCCATTATATTTTATGTTGCATAAATCCTCTATGGTACTCACATGGTATTTTATTCCTAAAGCAACTCAATTCTTCATGACAGTCTCATGTGTGCTTTCCTTTCCAGCTCATCTGCTCTGTGCAGTTTGATGCAGCTGCTGTCAAAAACAGTCCAAGCGTGTATTCTTAGCGAGGCTGAGTGAAGGGCCACTGCTGGGATGCTTCTGGAAGGCTGGCACATTGTCAGGGTGAATCACAAGCATTGTCTAGAGTGGCTGCAATCAACTTTAGCAGCAGTGTCACAACATCAATAACCTCAGCTGAGTTGGGTCTGAGAAAATCCATAAGGCATGACTGCTTCATTTGCCTTATTTCATCAACAGCATGTTGCAGGTTAGCAGCAGCAGCAGCTTCCGAATATGTATGTATGTATATATATATATATTAATTAGGGGTGCAACAATACATGTATCTGTATCGAACCATTCAATACACCCTTGTATCGAACAATACAGTTTTTTAAAATTTATTTTATCAACTTGAAGATGCTCTGTGTTGAAGGATCAGTGGATCTGTGTTTGACTGCTCCACTTAGGCTGCATTGTTGAGCACAGATCCACTGAGAAACTTGCTGTTTCAGCAACATTTCATTCAAAA
>JARVJO010000330.1:2485585-2498259 GCA_031762555.1 Cynodonichthys magdalenae
ATTTAAAAGGTGGAGGGAGAATTTCCTGTGTGGAGAATCTTGTTAGAGACTTAAATGATAAATCCAAACAGAGATGTCGTTTTGTATTTCTTCTACTGTTTGTACTAAACAACAGAAAGGTCCCAGAAGCAACTGTTTTATTATGCCTTATACCTTCCATGACAGGAAGTGTTACACCGGCTGTGCGGGCACCCTCTCCAAAAATCCTACCTAAAAGCCTGACTTCAGGTAAGATACTGATCTAACGTAAGATCTTCACAGAACCCCAGTTTAAATAATCTCTAATGGGCAGGCAGCCTTTTAGTTTTTGTGACACCAAATTAGAATCAACTTACATAGGTGATAAAACAAGAGTAGAAAGAGTTATGTGTTTTCCACCTATATTAAAACTACACCCTGCAACATTGTAGGTAATGTTTTAAACATCTTGTTAGCATCTTGCTAGAAGATGGCACTTTTTGCTCTGGCAGTTTCCTTTTTTTTAAATAGAACAAATTTTAATTAATGTAAAATAGCATTATTTTCTTGTTTAATTACAAAATATATTTGACTTCTGTTTGCTTTTTACACTGTAAAACAAACTCAAAAAAGAGTTGTGACATGTTTAAAAAATAAATAAAACCACAAAATCTAGATAAAGGTTTAAGGCCTCATCCAGGAATGGTATCGTTCCTAAACATTTTCTTCCTTATAAATATGTCACAGTTTTTAGAAATGTTTCCATCCACACAGATATGCAACCCAGTTAAACCCCAGTTTAACCCAACTATGCCAGATCTGTATATAGTGCTGTATAACTGTCATGAAAACACACCAGAAACAGGAAAAAGGGCTGCTGCTCAATTTCCTCAGTTTAGAAACCCATTTGAACAAGACATAAATACCAATTTTTTTTACTATTACACCTGGGTGTAATGTCACTTGGTCCTTTGCTTAGGGACATGTGGGGTCTATAACCCTTGCTTTGTGTAATGAAACAGCTAGGAAACGTTAACTTGCAAAGCTTTCTATTTCATGGAAAACATACATCCCAACAAATTCTAAATATGCACAAAAAGATGAGCTAACAGATAAAAACAGAAAAAAAAAATCAACCGACATTTAAATGTATTTGCTGTATAATGCTGAAAAAAAAAAGGAAAGCTGCAACATTAAACAGGTACAGGTTAGCAAAAGGGCAAAGCAAGTGATTCAGTCATAAGTTACTGTAAAAAGAGCAGGGAGTGAAATGACCTGTCAGTGACTCGGCTTTAACACTTTGTATCTGGCTCCAGAGAAGGATGGGAGGATGAGGTAGCGCCTGGTTAAGGATGCATGGCAAGAAGCTGCAGAACGTGGAGGGAATAAATGAAGTTTAATGAGCTGAGGATGTAGGCTGCATTTAGACATACAATGTAAGGGATTAGAGCGTATAATAGAGTGAATGATTATATATCACAGGTTAGAGAGCAGTGGACAGACAAGGGAAAAACAGAAAGGTGTAGTCTGCATATATAAATATAAAAGTGATAAATATTTTAGTCTTGTTACCCTTTCTTTTTGGGTACTGTTGTATAGTGCTGTTAGGAATGAATTCTTCATAAAGATACGTGGATGAGACAATTTACCTTCTTCAGGTGGTTTTTGTGGTTTCTAGGCTACCATATTACCATTTCCTCGTTATATCTAACAGAACAAAAATGATAAATTAACAAAGAAGAGACTAAATTATGCACAGTAGTTGAGCCCTGCATTTATGAAAATCACAGCATAAAATGTTGAATTTCCTCTTTTTTTAAACACTACTTAACATATCTGTATAATAATCAGACAACAGTGACACTGCATTCAAAATCAGTCAACTTTATTGATTCTAGTAGTAAAGTTCTTTTTTTCCCCCAAGAATCAAGCAATGTTGACAATGTTTCTGGAAAAGGACCTTTTTGTCTCAAGACATTTTCCTGCAGCTTTATGGGGAAATGTCATTTTGTCACTGGATCTTTGCTACAATTTCCTGTTGCAAAAAGCATCAGCCAATGGCAAACATCTTTGTGTAAAGATTACTGTTTTCACTTACAAAATTGTAATTTAAAAAACTAACAATGAACACGCAGTTCTATGTTTTGCGATATTTTTTTGAGTATTTTTAGATAATTTTCATGTAGTGCTAAACATGGTGAATTTAAACATATACTGTAAGAAATTGGATCTTCAGATGTCCTTATCCTTGAAATCTGTATAAAATGGGTTGAAGGATAGGGAAGCATGCAGTGTAGTACAACGTAGTTCAGTGGACTCTGGTATAAGCATGCCATATGCTACATTGATGTAGAGGTCTTATTGTTTTTCTTTGGTACTTGTGATGATATTGTTTGCTTGGCATTCTGTGTGACGTTGCTAAAGCATGTTAGTGGAATTTACCAGCATAACTTTTCCACGTGTATGTGGTAAGGTCTGAATTACAATCTTCCTTCACAATCTATGGTCTCACCCACTAACCTTCTACATTTTGCCACTCTGACATATTAAATGTGGCAATTTGTCTACTGTTGTCCTTGTCTTCAAGTAAAGTTTAAGCATAGTAACACCTTGCACATTGGTTTTTCCAGGCCCATGTTTGTAGATTGAATGGCAAGTAGAAAATATCAGTTTTATATATGTATACATTATGTGTGTGCAATACAGATGAGGGTAGTACACCAGCAATGCAACATGTATGCAGCCGCAACACGACAAGGTGAATAATACTGTATTAATATTAATAATAATTAGTAATAATAATTAATAATAATATTAATAATTTATACTGGACTTAATAATAATAATAAAAAATTGATACTGGATTTAATAATAATAATATTGTAAATAAAACACAAAGGATACACCATTGATACAAAGCTGTAACAAACCAGATAAGGAAGACAAACTATGTCTTCTACACTAAAAAAACCTCTACAAATACACCTTAGTATTGTAGCAGTGCAGATGGTGTGTTTTAACAGTAAAGCATGAGAATGTACAAAAATATAGTTGGGTCACTGCTACAAAGCTTTTATTGTTTTGGTGAAGTATACGTGATTTTTTTTTAAAGGAATTTCTTTTCATGCCACAGACATTGTTCACAGACTTTTTTGTTCATGTCAAAAAAAAGTCTGTAAGCCGGTGCAGTGGTTCTAAAACTTTCATGTTCTGACCTACAACATAATAGAGACTTGTGAACACGAGGATTGTTGACTAGTATAAACATTTCTTATAAGCCAAAAAAAGAAGGATACAATGCTAAACAGATTACACGAGGATTAAAGTTCATACATTTTCTTTACTGTAATTTCCCCTTGGGATCAATAAAGTATAATTCAATTTACCCTCTTTTTTACCCATTGGCTAATTTCACTGTTTTTTGGGCGAGAAGAGGGGTACATCATGGACAGGTTGGAAGTCTATTACAGAACCATATAAAAACAAAGAAACAAACAAAGACATTTATAATCATACACCTAGTGAGAATTTAGAGTTGTTAATTGACCTATCATAAATGCTTTTGGTTAGTGGGAGGAAAATGGAAATAATGCACAGATGCACTGGGGACATGATTTCATCTCCAATTTTGGCAAAAATGCACTAGTAGCAGTTGTCAATATATTTTTTAAAGATTTCTTTAATTATTTCAACACCCTTGGCATGTTGCTCCTTGACTGAGGTGTAAAAAGATGAAATTGTGATGTTATTTTCCTACAGCCTTGTAACTCAGTAGAGAGATTCAAGGATTTTATGCAAGTAAAATGAAGATACATTGAAGGCAGCTTTGAGAGTTTTAAGCCAAAAAGCTCTTTTGTTGCAACTTCAATTGATATTTGTGTTTTATAAATGAGTCCTGTTTTAATTCAAACCAATTTCTACAGTGAAAAAAAAACTCAATAATTTTTGATGTGTACAGAATGTGATGCAAAGTTCCCTGAATACAAGGAAGAAGAGCCTCAGTGTTTGGAAATCAAACCAGTATAAAAGGAATCAAAGAGTAATATTTAAACAAAAACCTAACAGCAGCAGAGGCTCAGTCACACCAAAGAACACATTTTGTTCTGAGGCAGTAAGGGTAAAAGAAGTGTGGAAAAATCTGAATTATGAGATGTTCAATAAAAAAAATCATCAAAGGCAAAAGCTATTTATTCGTTCTTCTCAAGCTTAGTGTAGAAAATAATGCGATGTTCAAACATGGCATGTCTGGATAATAGCAGGACCCACTGGATTTCTTCTCAATTCTTTATTCTAGTCTCTGACTCCAGTCAGGCCTCAGCAAAGGTCTTGAGCTCATATCAAGAAAAACACAACAGTCCCTCTCAACAGCTCAGACGTCCCAAGCTGATCTAACAGAGACTGCAAAACTAAACTTCTAAAAACACTTTTCTCCCCTCTAATAATAATGAATTGACCTTATAATGTGCATCTCTTCCTGGTTACACCCCTGGAGGTTTTACCTTTTACATCAGAATTCAGAACGTAACTCAGTTTTGTTTAGGCTAGAGAGAGAACACGCAATAACACAAACTCTCATTCTCTGTTTTAACCTTATGGCTGCAATGATCAGAAAATTTAAAAATACAAAACTGGATCTAACCTTCAGTTAATCATTTCCAAAATTTCCTTCATTAGATGTAAATAAATCCCAGATGAAGAATCTCATATCAAAGATTAAAAACCTGGTTGTGGCATTTATCTTCCACAACAGAAAATGAACAAATGTCTGAATGAATTGAAGAAATTTATTGGGGTTCTGTTAAATTAATGATCGTTTTAAAGCACTACACATACTGTAATTTTTTCTTACGTAAATGATGATTTATTTTTATAAACTATTGTGATTATTTTTGTGATTAAAATGATCATTTTATGTACAGACTGGTCTTGGCGTTAGGATGCTCAGAGCAGTTAGAAACATGCCTGATGATATTTACAACACATAAAATTTGGATTAAAACACAAGCTAAAAGGAAATGTGCTTGAAGACTTGACCCCGGAGCAGGAAGTGTTCGCCTCAGTGATGTAATGGTTGTAGACGGGGTCAGATCTTGAAGAAGTTGTTAAATGTGAATGCATTTCCTGTCTCTGGGCCGATTGCAGACAAGAGCATTAAACTGTCTCCCGGTGCAGCGCTGTGGTGGTCTTTTAACATTCAAACATTCAAGTATTGTTGATATTTCTATCTGGTTGTGAACACGTAATGGAGTAAATTGAACGCGCTCTATTTTTCAGCAGAATAGATTCTTCTTTATTGTGATGGTCACAAGTACAGCAAAATTACATAGCCTCTACCAAGGTGCTTGTACAGGATATTGCCTGGTGACACATGTACTTTAAATGTAAATAAGTTAATAAATTATTTAAATATAAAAAATAAACAGATTAAATAGTCTGTATACAGAAAATTGGATATGCCCAAATAAACTTTTATGAAAGTGTGAGGTGTCATATCAGCTTTTTCATATCCATTGTATCAATGAATATGAAAAGGCTGATCAAGATAATTCTGAGTATGGCTTCAAGGTCTTAATTATTGAATGGAAATATAAAACAAAAAATAATAATAATAAAACTTTTATTAAAGGCAGTCCTTGTGTTATACTTTTAGCACTGGTGCAAATCTTTTCACTTCTGCTTGTTAAGAATTAACAAATACTTGTTATTCCAAAAACTTTGACAGATTATCTTTAATACATCTTTACTTTTTTAACACCAGCTTTCACATCTATTTTAAGATATGAACATGTCTTGGTTAATTATTGTGCACTTTTATGACAGAGTAAGAGGCAACTTTTTCCAAACTTAGTAATTTTGAAAACAGAACACAGATTTGTGTGGAAGTGAACTGAAAACAAGACTGTGGCTGTGCTTATGGGGAGAAATCCTGTGGTCAAATTGTCTTTAATCCTAATGGGTATATTTAGTTTACTGTTAGCTGATGGTTTAGGACACACTACTAATTTTGTTACAATGCAGAAAACACGACACAGTGGAGAAGTGGTTGAGATCGCTTTACAGTTGATTGTAGGTTCAAACCCAAGCTGCAGCTGTCCTGTATGATTTGCATGTTCTTCTAGTGAATGTTATTATTTTTTGTTGTTGTTCCCAGGTTTTGTCCCAAAAATATGTGTGAGAGCATAAGTGCTTTTTTTGTCGCTGTCCTTTGTGGACCCCATCAATCACCCACTGACGGTTGGAGGCTCTGAATGGAAAGCAGCTAAATAAAATTATTAGACAAATGCAAAAAGAGGAACATCCTTGTATGGACCTGACCCTCAACTTTATCAAATTATCTGTCACCATTGTTTTTATTGCATTTAATGATTTGGCCCCTTTAAAGTTGTTTGATGACCTTGCTATCGCTTCAAAATCTACACAGACTTTTACAACATGGAGGGATTACAGGGAATTTGGAAAACCCTCTTCAGTGTAAAGGCAATTATGACACATGTCTCGGTGCTAATCAAATAGTTTTTTTTTTTTTGGTGCTATATTCTGCATTTGTGAAACTCGCTCCTGTGTCCTCACTCTTTGCACCCACCACTCTGTTGAGATGCAACTGTGTTTCTTCTATATCATTTTTCCATGACCTTGTCACAACCATGACTGTGGCCTTGGTGTGAAGTGAAGAGAGACACTGAATTGTTGACAGCCAAACTGGAGGCCCAAAGCACATTTTGCAATTTTCAGCAATGTGAAAAATCCAAAATTAAACTGGCAAATGTTATGCATTCCACAAGATAATCTGGACCTGACATTCTTCACAGAATAAACACCAATGATACTATATTGTTTTTAAAATAATTGGGGCTTTTGCTTATGAAGTATCACAAACTTTCAACCTCTTTTTCTGCTGTTTTGCAAATGCAAAGCTCACAAACGTCACTAATAACCCAAACAACAGAGATATAGATAATTTTATTTAACAAGATTACAAAAAAATTTGTTGAGATATGAGGGACCGGGGGAAGGGGTGTGTGACGGAAAGGTTTTTGTATTCTCATCTGATTAGCTGGTAAAGGTTTGGCCACGGTCCTCTGCTGTTCATATAAAACTTCTACATGCTCCTACATGGGTGTTTTTTTTCTTTTTTATCAACAATTTGTATTACTTGTGATATTTATATTTTTTTACACACAAAAACTGTATCTGTTCCATTTCCTAAAGTTGTCAACCAACATTTTATTATGGTCTCAGTTTACAAAAGGGATAAATAAATGCCCTGGATTAATTTTTTTCAGGTCCAAGGAAAATCCTTTTTTTATCAATATTTTTATTTTACAGGTTATGTGTGAGCTATTTGTATAAGCCAATAAAATATCTTTATTAACTCATAGTAATTTCTTTATACTATGTGACATACATTTTCTACAAATGCAGAAAGAGGAAGAAAGCATCTTAATATTTAAGACATTTAGCATAATACATATGATTTTACCCATTTTGTCACATAACTAGCATATTTTTTAACTTGGCGCAGCCAAAGTGAAACAGAAAGTGATAATAAAGAGGATTTTTTTTAAAGGGGACTCCCTGGTCTTTCTTTACTGACACTTTTTTGTCTTTCTCTGATAGTTATTAAAATGGGGAATGACTTGACACTTAGAGTTTTAGGTGGGGGGGCTAAAAAGTGGTTAGAGTTTCCACCTCTAAATAAGAAAATGCACGATAGCCTGGCAGATTGGAGCCTTTCTGGTGGAGTTTACATGATCTTCCCATGCATGTGTGGATTTGCGCTGGGTTCTCTGGTTGCCTCCCACAAACGAAAAGCATGCATGTTAGATTAATTGTTATCCTCCCTAGGTGTGAGTGTCATTTGTCTGTGGTCCTGTGATGGACTTGTTACATGTCCAGGATGTACCCTTTCTTTTGAGCAGTAGCTGTGTTTCCATCCAATTTTAATTTGAATTTTGAGCAAATGTTTTAATTTTTGCAAAAAGGAAAAAAAGAAGAAATGCGAATCAGACGTGTTTCCATCAACTGGCTTAAAGCGATTCAACCAGGCTACGCAAAGTGTAATTACGTCAGAGGCATGTCTGTAGTAAACAGGAAGTAGTAGTCGCAAACTCGCAGGGACTACATCCCAGGACAATGGAGAGAAGTTATCAGGGACGTGTTGCTACTATCGGGAAAGTTGTACTTATTCTGTCATATCAACTAGTTTTGGCGATGTTACTGCTGTCTGGAGATGTAGAAAAAGAAATGTAATTCTCTTCACCTTACAGGAATAACTGAGAAGACTTTGAGAGCAGGAGGAGGGTCCAGCTGCAGCTGGTACCGGTACCAGACAGACAGCGAGAACAGCTGATCAACACATGACCCTCTATGAACAATAGAACCAATCAAGGCACTAACAACCTATTGTTTGGCTGATGGTCCTCTTTTGCGTGTGAACAACCTGTTTGTCACCATGTGGAGGCAGTGCTTATAAGGCTGAGTTCACCTGAAATTCCTCTGACTGAAGCAGTCTCTTGGAGGAGAGACGAAATGTACAGTATTATTCACCAATCACATCCCTCTGGCTGCTTGCTCCTACCTGGGACCTGCAGGCTGCGGTGCTGACTGGTTGTAGGTAAGCAAGAGAACCCGGAGACGACTTTTAGTGGGATGGGTTTTCTCCTATCAATCAAGTGGAATGGATTTTTTTCAAGTTGCCTAACAAAACAGTGCTGGGTGAACTGATGAGATGAATGTGGAGGGGTCCAAATGGATAATTTTGAAAATCAGGGGGTCATGTCCCCTTCATTTACTATTGTTGCGACGCCTATGGTGAGAAGCACTGGAATAGTCCCAGTAGTTCATGGTGGATACAGTAGCTATGTTTACATGGACAGTAAACAGAATAAATGGCCAATCAGAAAAATGTGACCCATCATATCAAAACAAGGATTATGTCTAAAAGTGGGATGTAGAGAAATAGGCAGATATAGTGCTTTGATTAAAATGTTTGCAAAAATTACTTTTTGTCAAAATACAATGAGCCTTATCAGTGTATCATTTGAATGAACTGTCTGAAATATAATCCTAAAACAACATTTTTTGAAGCACTATTTTGAGCAGTAGCAACAAAAACACTGATTTTGAGTGAAAAAAAACTTAATATTTAGAGATTTTCCATGTGAGCTAATAAAGTTTTTGTTTCTTTCCAACTGTGTAATCTCAATATTCAAATTCTATTTGAGGTTTCCTCTTTAAAATAACATCAAAAAATTCCTTACTGAAATTACATAAAATTAGGATTTAGACCAAATATTAATGTCTCATTGTAACCACCAATGCAAAGTATATCATATCTCTGGATCTGCTTGTGATAGCAGAATGACTAATGCATCAAACTATAGCTTTTACAGACAGGAACCCAAAAATGTGATTAGGTCATTTTGACTAAATTTGACTTAATCCTCATTTCGACACGATGGGTCACAAATAATGTCACATAAACACCCCAATTGGAATCTTCTGATCTTATGCAGCTTGATTGGAATGAATTTGTAATCCGAATGAGAGGGATGTTTTATGCTGGTTGATAATCCACACAACGTGCATGTAATCACTTATTCTGATGATGTTATTCTAGTTGTGGAAAACTGACCTGACTGCATATGTGCCCAATGTCAACCTGACGTTTTTCTGCCTGGCTAGATGCAAATACGTCGGGGAAGCAAAAATGGTTGGTTAACAATACAACATTTCAATTAGAAATTTTGACAAACTTCAAAATTATCGAACGCCTTGATGGGAGTGCAGTAACGTCAAATGCGTTTCAATTTAATCAAATTATTTTGTGCATGTACACATGGCTAATGACAGATCCAAAACAGTATGAAGCAGAAGTACTTTTCACCCGAGTTATGATTGATATGAGACTGTGACAGACTATTAAACATAAATATTTCATAAAAAGTCCAGATAATGCCATTCTACTTTGAAGCTCTAATTTCACCAAAACTCAAACCCTTTTTTTGCCGACTTCCATGAAAAAGTAAATAAAATAAAAATGTAGAACAAGCAAAGTCTGTAGCATGCTAAATTTTAGTGGCTTCCCTTTAAAGAAGTGCAAGATTCAGTCATCATAAAATGGGATTTATTTTAGGATCTGCCAGCATCTCTGAAACTGTGGTTCTTATCATCACATACAGCCGCTGCTGAGCTGCATTTGAGTCCCTTCTGAATAATATGCTAATATCTAAAAATCTTTGTAGGATCCTGCTGTTGCCACTTGTAGTACATAACAGGTGAAGTATGAACTTAAAAAATAAAACCGCACAAACAGAAGAAGGACTCATACTGTAGAGACATACATCCAAAAATCTTGTAGAATTTCTTTGAAAATGGAATTCAGATCTATAGGCGCAGCAACGCAGAGCTCGGCACAACTGCTCAGCTGTTTTTAGAGCAGTGTTGGTTTAGTACAAAGTCATTTGGTCTCAGCTGAGTTGTGTGCATGTTTGCAATACACTGCACAGAACTCACACAGTGAGCCCATGACTGTTTTTGTGAAATTAAAAGGAAAACTAGAGAGAGGAAGCAGAGAAGACATAAAAAAACCATGAGATGCTGGTTTATCATCACAGAAACACTAACTCCTCAATAGAACTGTGAGGATAAAAAATGACTTGTATGAATGTGATTGAGTAATTTTTATGTTTTATTTAATCTTGCATCTGAAAAAAATGAGGGAAAAAAACTGTTTTTGTTAAGAAAATTGTGATTTAAACCTTTTACTCATCTATAATGGGTGCAGACTGTGAAGCTTTTTTTAAATTCAGATGTGTATTGTAATTAGTATAAATGTATTAAAATTTAGACTTATGCAAGACGGGTAATAACTTCATGGTTTATAAATTAATTAACCATGGTTTTGATTATTTAGCAGTAGAAAAAGGGTAAATCAAGAAATAGCCCAGCTGGAGCTGGAGATCAGTCAGAGATGGAAAAATATTGTAAAGATTAATGAAATTACATGATATAGTAGTTTATGTGACTGTTGTCTTTACAGGTTATAATGTTTTTACCAGCACCCGGTAAAACTGCGGATATACCACTATTATTAGGTGGCTTGTAGCTTTTATGGCACAAAAAAAATCTAAATGACTTTACAGAAAACAATTTGAGCTGGGCTGAGCAAGAGTTGTGCCATCTTGGCATATAAATGTACATCAACATTAAAGAGAAAAAAAAAGTGAGTAAAACTGCAAATTAACTTAATGAAGTAATTTTATGACTATAATGCTATGCTATATACACATTATATAAATAAATTTTGTGAGAAAACCGAATTTAACCAACAGGATGTTAGATCTCACGGAGGCACACAGGCTGTGAGTCAAATACAGCGGGTCCAGAGATTTATTTTAGTGTGACAGTGTCAGAGGAAAAAATAATACAGTAAAAGTTACATCTTGTTTTGTAAACCAGGCAGCTTCAGCTTTAAAAAGGCACATTTGTCACTTCTTGAAAAAAAAGATCATTGAAGGGGTTTGAAAACTCACTAAATCTCTTGACAAAGTGGATAAGTTGGGAACACTGAATGGTGGTGAAGAACAGAAGGGTATGCGCTTCATCTGGGCAGCATAGAGCCACATTCCTGCACTGTCTGCAGAAATGGTGGCAGTCTATTTGTGATTGGTCCAAGCACTGAACCCTGAGGAATTCAATGACTGTCACTGGTATATGAAGATCTATTTTTACTAAACCAAACTGGAATCTTTCAAATAATTATGATTTTACACCATTTTTGAACAGTTCTTGCAATCTCTACCATGTTCAAGCCTCTGTAATAGAATATTGAAATCAATTGTTTTCAAAGTACCTTTTACCATGATAAGCTCTAAACCCTGACTGAAACTTCAAACATATTGAAATTTTCTAAAATAAAAATTTTAGTGTTTGAAAACATCTGACTTTCTAATTCCAATTCTGTCCACTTACAATGCTTCCAAATCTGGTGACAAGCCAGGTGGAAATTCCTTAATTGCGGTTAAACTACCTGCATCGCTGTGGTAACTCTCTGTTTTTTTTAATGGAAAATTCAGATGGTTACCCTCACATATACAAATTCAGAAATGAACCCAGAAAAAGGAGGAAAATGTCATGATCGGTGTCCTTTTGCTTTAACTTTCTAGTGTTTCTCTGTTCCCCTGTTTTTCTCTACCCTGCTGTTTTGCCTCCAGCCCCGCCCTTGCTCACCTGTTTCTCCTTGTGTCTGCCTCAGGTGTTTCTTGTTGTCTCATTAAGTTCTCCCTTTATATTTGGTGTCTTGTCATCAGTCTGTAGCCCCTTTCATAAGTCAAATCCGCCTAATCGCCGCACAGACCGGCAGGTCCCGCTCACATGAACGCGTTCATAAATTAAGCAGCAGCGCGGATCCAAAAGAGGTGTGGAGCAGAAATCAGCTGGGCTGAAGTGGAGCGACGTATATTTTGTGTGACAGACGTCTGTTGCCTCGTATCAAACTAACTAAAAATTTGCTGTTTTGTGTAATTTTTAATATTCTCTTGGTAAAATCAGTAGATTTAATCCTCCTCCGCTCACTGGCTCTGCGTCGTAATACAACGCAGAGCCAGTGAGCGGAACGGCGGTCGTATCAAAAAAAAGAAAAAGAACGAAATCAGCTCATTATAGAGACCTGTGGCGTAATATTTTTAAACTAACTACAAAGTTGCTGTTCTGTC
>JARVJO010000330.1:2526433-2537715 GCA_031762555.1 Cynodonichthys magdalenae
TACCTGCGGAGCTATTCTTGATTTGTTTAGCTGTGTAATTTCAGGCGGAAATTACCTCTAAAACCCCTTAGGGCTTAGCTATGGTTCATTTTCTAGCAGAGAAATGACATTGTCTATTTCTGAGACCCTTCTCAGGAGCTGGGGGTCAGACCCTTTAAGTAGTTTTCCACCCAAAAAGTCAGATATCAAGTAAAAAATTTGACTTATGAAAGAGGCTACTGATACTATCCAATTTGAGTCAGGGCTCAAGGAGCATAAAGGCAAGGTATTTTTTTGCCCAGTGTGTGGGCAGTGTGTTTCAGGTGTGAAACACATCACATCACAAAAATGCCCTATAATCTCTCATTTGTGCTGTGTACGACAGCTTTGTGCATGTGCTTGGCTTCTTGCTCAGGTGGGTAGCAGAGATAGTACAGCACTAGAGTAAAACAAAAGTGGTACAAACACAGCTACATTTTCTTTAGTGGGAGTCAGAAAAGCAAGACATCAAGCATACGTACCAAACAGATTGACATATTTAAAAACTTAAAACTCTACACTTTTCAGTTTGAAGTGAAGAAGCTCCTGAGATGAGTAGCAAAATACCTTCTAGAGAAAAAGGGTTTTTTTTTTCATTTTAAAAAAGTCTTAAGAAGGATAATACTTTAATTTATGAGCCTGTATTTAATGTCACAGATAAGGTTTACTACAAGGGATGAGAAGAGTGGCAATAACTGAGAGAAATGGAATACCTTTGAAAGGAAAGTAGAAACAACAGTAAACTCAAATGTATGACTATGTTCAGCTTGTGTTAAGATCAACAGTGGCTTGCCCCCCTGCTGCTATGCCCCCTGGTAGGGTGTGCCTTTGTCCGCCGGTGCACTGGTGGTTCTCAGTGCCTGGGGCTGGGCGCTTGTGCGTGTGCCGACTCGGCCTGGTGACTGCCTGGTGGGGCTTGGGCCCTCTGGCCCTGTCGGGCCTTGGCCTGGGGGGAGGTGTGACCTGGGGGCCCGGGCCTCTGTGCCCATGCCTGGATCTACCCTGGCGTTGGCGGGTGCCGCCGGTGTCTATGAGTTTGTCACTGCTGGCCCCGGGGGGCTACTGCATTTGGTCGCTGGTGGGGCTCTCCTGGTTCTTTCCTGTGGTCCGCTCTGATGGGTGGGTGGGCTGTTCTTCGTGTGCGGGTGCCCTTGGGGGCCCGACGCTTTGGGTCCCTCTTGGGGTCCTTGGCTCTGGTCTCCCTTATGTCTGCCTCGGGCCTTGGGGGTCGGGTCTGTGGTGCTCCACAGTCACTATTATATATTCCATTGGAGAAATCTTGTATATACATGCATGATCACATGTTTATATGTGTGTGTGTGTGGGTGTATATATATGTGTATGTATGTATATGTGTATATGGGTAGGACATAAAAAAATCATGCATATGTATACCTTTCAGCAAGTTTATAACCAGTATTATTATATTTATACGTAATTTGGTGTATTTTTGGTCCATCCATTTGTTGCAGGTGTGCAGATGGATTTCGGATGTGTTGTTCTGTGTCTTCTTGAGGTATACATATATTTTCAAATTTATCTTTCATTCTCCTTTTTTTCTCCTTTCCTCTTTCCTCTTTAAAAAAAAAGTCACTGATGATGAAGAAATTAAGAAGCTACTATTCAGTTGTTTTTGACTGGGGAAAAAACTGGGGAAAAAAAGATCAACAGTGGCTGAATTTGACTGAGGTGCAATGAAGCACTTCAAAATAAATTCTGAATAGACTTTCCTTGATTGTCCAAGATATAACCTTAGCAATTAAACAGTACACCACCAACAGTAATGTCTGTTCATATAATTTAGTGGTTTTCTATAAGCAACCTGCTCATAGAAACTCAATGTATTTTGTTTAATTCCTCCAATCTGTAAAAACTGATCAGTTATATAGTATATTATCAGTTATGACATTTGTTGTCTGTTATATGGATGTGTAGTTGGGTAGATTGATGGATAGGTAGACAGACAATCTGCCAATAGAAAAGTTCAATCCCACATTCTTGTTGAACCATGGTGGAGTTTTTTTGGTGGACTCCAAAGCACTTTACACTAGTTGTTCACCCATTCATACACACATTCACACACTGTTGGTGCAAGCTACATTTTAACCACAGCTGCCCTGAGGCAATAAATGCAGTCCATAGAAGTGACAAGGACAAAACATGAATTCAGTTATTCAGTAAGAGATTCCTTTTGTTAAAAACAATAGAGTGCAGTCGGTTGCTTGAGTCAGTAAAATGAGAGAAAAAGCACTTCATTTAGACATTGGGCACATAAACGCTCCATTCCAGATGTCCTTTTGTTACAAAACCAGTTAAATTGCTGATAAAAATATATTAACTCTCCAACAACGGTAATGTCAAACAAAAAAATAGTAGTCTGCAGAGCAAACTAGACAAGGAAGAAACTTGGCTAACAAAATCTCAAGGTATGGAAACCCTTCACAGAAATGCTTATATCCACAAACACATACAGAGTCCTTCCCTTTCAGATCTTAGCTGATTTGCATTTTAGAGTTTTATCAGGGGTCATATGTTCCACTGTGCCTCCTTCCATGCTGCTCCCCTGGCAAGGTTAATTATCAATGTCAACCGACAAGAAGACAATTAAAACCATACAGAAGTGCTTACCTTGCATATAAACCACTAGATTTAGTTATGAACATAAAGTTCTTTTAAAAAAGCATATTAAATGTCGATGCAACACCTGCCACACACTGTAATGTTGGCAAATGTAACAGTCACAGAGTACAATATTCAATACAAAGAACTGATGTAACTACAGTACTTCTCAAACACTTTAGGTTTAGTTGGATGGATAAAAAAACTTCAGCAATCTACAAAGTAGGTTAAGAAAAAAACATACTTATATGCGAGTGGAGTTGGGTGTTGTCATCAGGACAAACTAAAAAACCTAAAAGTATGTTATATTTGAACATTTATTTCCCTGATGTGTGCAATGTGACCCTTTTATTACTTAAAAAGTAACATTCATTTCTGCAATATTCCCAGCAAAACTGACCACTTTTATGCTTTAAGTCCTTAGTAAACTCATAATTCCACACTGTGGGTGGCTCTTTGAGGTAGTTTTCGTACTTGGCCTAAATGGAAACATACTCTCCTGGTTGAGTTCCTATCTGTCTGGAAGATTGCAGAGAGTTGTTTTAAAAATGAGCTCTCTGAGACAAATATCATGGGTTACGGGGTCCCACAAGGGTCTGTGCTCGGCCCCTGTCATTTTATCCTTATCTTCTGCCTCTCTATCTTCTGCCTCTCTATCTTCTTCTGCGTTAATTTAATATGGCCTTTCATTGTTATGAAGACAATCTACAGCTGTATATGCCTTTTGAATTGGGAACCTGTGCCGATCTCTCTAATCTTGTGATCTGTTTATTGACTACTAGGTTTTGGCTATCAAGTAATTTCCTGCTTCTTAATGCTGATAAGACTGATTTCATGGTTATTGGATCCTCAAAACTTCATCATTTGTTCCAAAACCTTAGCTTAAATATGGATGGTCATAACATTATATGTAGGGAAAAATTCAAAAACCTTGGTTTGCTGTTTGTCCCTATGCTGTCCTTTGAGTCTTATCTAATAGTAGTAATAAATATCGCTTGTTTTCATCTCAGATCTAGATATCTCAGATCTAAATAAAGTTATTATTATTAGTCCCACAATGTACCATTATCCCCAAAAAGAACATTACGTATCAAAATTACAAATATTATACAGGTTCTGTCAGAATGATGCCCTGATGAGCCAAATCACAGCTCATTCAACAATAAATTACTTTTACCATTAAGGCTTTAGAAAGGTTTCTTTTAAATTACTCTAATGGAACTTCAACAACCATATGGGATCAAGTAGCAGGAAAAAGGCCACATGTAGATCTCCTTTGTGAGGGCTATTATAAGTGAAGAAAGGACAAGTCATTAGATGTGACAACAAAGTGACCTTTAGGTGCTATTATCACATTTCATTTTCCAATATTAACTGGAAAAACTGGATGTAGATGCTTGATGTTTTTTTTTAATGTTTATTTAATTTAATTTAAAAATACTATGCACATATATTTAGCATTGTTACTGTATACAAGAAAAGCTCAAATCATAATATATTTGTCTCCTATACACATTGGATATAATTTACATTTATGAAGTTTGGCACTAAATACAAAATGTGTGCCTAATACATCATAGTTCTTGTTTATATTTCCATCAGTCTTAGATGTGTCTGTCATTTCTGTTAAAATAACAAATATGACCGCTATTAAATTTGTGGTAAGGACACATGAAGGTTTCCACTTAAGGCATCATGAGAAGGTCATATTTTGCCTGGGATTGTGTTTTTAGTCATTTGTACCTAAATAAAAGGTTCACCAAACGGGTAAACATGTACCACTCAGTGTACATGTCAGTGTAACAAAATTAAACAGTGTTTTTACGTGACAAAAATTCAGTTTAGTTAGATATAAGGTGTGAATGAAAAAACAAGACTGGAATTCAACTATTTTATTAGACATGTCCAATATCATCCCACAGATGAAATGCATGAAGTGGATGGATGGATGGATGGATGGATGGATGGATGGATGGATGGATGGATGACCCAATAAGTCTTTGGGCATCCTACATGTCCACAGACACACTGGCTAAAATTGGGTCAATTGTGAAATAAATTAAATGCATAGAAGATCTAAAAGATTATTTAAGATGAAGAATTTCCTGTTCTTGGTTAAAAAAAGAGCAAAAATAAACACTTCTGAAAAGAGGACAAAAGTATTTGAGCATTATTTAAACCACAGTCATCTAAACCAATCAGAAACCAAGGATCTTTATTGCTGTCATATAATTCCTCTAAATACTTCTGCAATGTGTTTTAAGTTGCAATTTGCAAGCTATTCAGAAGCATTGTCATCATAAAAAGAAATGAATTCAGCTCTAACATATTCATGTCTTGATTATACTTGGGTCACTTTACTGGATGATGACTTCACTCTCCTCAACCTGCACAATCTATTAAAACATGGCTGGATATGTGATTGGTCATGACGCTATTATGTTCTTAGTACTAGCCAAATTGTCTTTTCCTGATTTTTTTTCAGCCCAAAATGCAGTCTTCTGCCATACCTGTGCTGACCCCTTTTTAAAACTTTCTTGGAAACTTACAGCTATGAAAAAAATTATGTGATACTAGCATAAATCTACCATTACGGGTCAATATGGGTAACAAATCTGCACTAGATTGTTTTCATTGCCATAACCTTGTCCCAATAACAATCATAGCCCAGGCATGGTGCCAGTGTGGCCAGTCCTGCAGAAAATTCTTAACAGCACAGCCAGGATGGCATGTGTGGGCTCCAAGCTATGGCTACTGCTGCCACCATACCTCACCATGGACCCCTATACACGTCAGCAACAATAACAAAACACCACAACCTCACTGCAGACATTTTGTGGATGTTCAAAATGGATAAATAGATCAGAGATATAATAACTAAAGTGCTTCATGGTTATTGGATTAGAGTTTCAATAAGTAGTGAAATCCAACATTATGTGTGTGGCATTATGCATAAAAAAGGAACCCACGCTTTCTTGAAGTCCTCACCAAACTCGAGGCACTAAAGTTTGTTTATATGACATGTTCTATAAAATGACACATGGGTTTGTGTTTTCATTTCCCATTAAGATACAAATGCTAAAAACATACAGTATACTTATCATAACCCCTTATTATTGTACAATTTTAAACTCTCAGTTTAACAAAGTCCATGTAGTCATTGAATATTTAAATAATAATGTTAATAATGGCTTAGCTGTTTAGATTTATTGCTCATTAATCGGTGTTAAAACTTTGGTTGTTGCTTTATTTTAAATAAATTCAGACTTGGGCTGTGTGTCATATAATAGATTATTAGTTGTAACAAGCCTTTTTGGCAATACATCTTATACTGTTGGAAAGCCTGTTAATTTCCCTTGTAAATGGTGCCACATTTGTAAGAAACATGCATTTGTGGGATGAGATCAGTAGAGCTGAGTATGAGAATGTGAGTATGTGGGTTGTGCTCATGAAAAAATTGCAAAATCTTCTCTGCCAAACAGCTTATTTTGCTGTTGCTATTGACACTTGTTTTGAGTTTTTGGTATAACCAAGTGCTGGCAATCAGAAGCATTGTTACAACAAAGAACAGATCTACAAAACACTAATTTCATTTCTTTTTTGCTAAGTTTGTTTTCAGTTGTTGCTATAAATGAAACCCAAAATATTCAGAGCTAAATTAAGAATAAAAGACAAGATGTTGAAACTGCAACTGTATTTCTCTGTGGAAGTGTGTACTTGTTTCATTTTGGGTCACTATGAAAGCCTCTCCTAGCAGTAATGATGCATTTGTCTCATTCACAACGGAGTGAGTAGTTGACCATGGTAGGTTAACCTAGAGCCAAACAGAGTCTGGAAAAGTAAATGATTTTGTACTACCAAATTACTACAAGTTGTTCTGCATGTTAAATGAAATGAAAGCTTAAAACAAGGGATTGGTCAAAGCTTTAGTATTTTCTGATTGAAAAATCGAGCACTAGAAGTTATTCACCTGCTTAGAATAAAAAAGGGATGCATCTTTGCTGTCTTCTCTTCAGGGATTCTGTAAATCCTCACAGCAGAAGAACCACTGAGAGAATGTGGCTTCCTCTTGTATGTATAGGAAGACTGAGATGTGGCTGAAGGCAAGTAGCAGAAAGATGGAGCTTATTTGCATATTAATATATACAAAGATATACAGCACCAATTTAAAGTTTAGATTTGACTGAAATGGAAGATGTGCATGTTCTGTAGGCTCTCTAGGTGCAGATAAATTTGCAGACATGACAGGTCCCTTAGGTCTGAAAAACAGTCTAAGTTTTTTATTTATTTATTTTATTTTATTTTGAAGAGGAGGAGAACAGGATCAGTATTTAAAGAACTCTGTCATGTTCTTATTTCATTCAAACTATTGTTCCTTTTGAAAACCCCTTTTGTCTGGTTTGTTAAGATTTTTAAGATGCCAGGCAGCTGTTTAGAAGAGCTCATTACTTATTGCTTCTGATTGCTGGGATGAGGTTTGTATAGTCGAAGTATTTAAAAGAGCTCTGACATTTGAATCACCTGGCCTCTCCTAATGATAATTGCGAATGAACCAGCATAGGCTAATTAAATAATAATTTTGTAAAAATAATAAGGTCAGAGACCTTATTTAAGAGTTTAAAAATGACCTAGTGGAAACTCTAAGCCTCTGCAGCATGCTCCTGACTACATATGATTTTAAAATTGCAAATGTTGGTTAAAAAAGATAGTTTAGTCTTAAATATGTCTTTTTTTTTAGGCTTAGATTTGTTTTCACTTAGTGGTGAAGTGCCTGCATTTTTCATGTAGCCACTTCACATCAGCCACAGCCTGTTTTGTTTTGTCTTCAATCTATTTTAGTCAAGCATTTTTGATTTTTTTATATTAAATGTTACGTCTAGTCCTCCGTGCTTCCTTCTGTTCCTTGTGCTCCTCTGTGAATTTCTCCTTGTGCTTCCTTGTTTTTCTATTTATTTTTTCCTCGGTCCACATTCTTGAGTCAGAATCTCTACAACACTAATGATCTTAAAAAAGTGTTTTAAGAACTGATGCTTTTCACAGAGATAAAATGAGTGACAATGTTTTCAAAAACAGATCAGATACCAAAAAGAATATTATTAATCATAACTCAAGACAGGAAGTTTTTAGTCGCATGAAATTTAAGTCAATGTTTACATGTTTGAAAAGTTTTTTACTTAAGACATTGTTTTATTTTAAACTTTAAATAGACAGTCAAATTATTTACATATTCACAATAATTTTACTATTGTCATCTTTTAACCTGCCCCAACACAAGTCAATTTGACAAATCACAGTTTTGCCAAACTCCGCCCACCCAAAAGCTTTCACCTATATTCCGTACTCAGCCAATCACAATTTGGACAAACTCCAACCACACAGACAATAAACTCCTGTTATGTACTGCGGAGACCCCTACTAGAAATTAGTTGGAAATAGATGCAGAGTCTTAAAGCAGAAATATAATGTAAAGTCATCTTTTCTGAGCTTTATATCATGGTATAACATTATCCCCTCACCAAAAACACACACAGAGTGTTGCTTTGACTCATTAAAGCATGTTTAAAAAGTCCTGTACTGTCCTGAGGCAGCCAGGCAGAAGAACAAAAACGGCTGGTTGGTTCTAGAACCGCGTTTTAGGTGTAGCTCCTCCTCTGGGCTGTGTCTCCAAGACGAGCTTCTGCATCACAGAGCTGCCTCCCTGCAGCTTATACTGGTAGCAACAACTAGCAAACAACTGGTGAAACTGGTCTGCTGAACTTGCAATACTTCTCAGTCCAGTCCTTTTTGGATAAAATATGCCTTTGAGGAAATGTGTTTTCAGATGACTACCCTCTTTTTAAGCTTTCCATGGATGACATGGTTCTTAAAAAATAGTTTGTTTCATTGTTTAAAGTAAACCTTCAACAAAAAAATATTTATTTATATATTTGTGCGAGCCACTTTACGGATGATGGCTTTCTGAATGAAAGGGAATTTAACTGTGGACTAACAACAAGATTATCACTAAAAGACAAAGCAATTCCAACACTCAGAAGTACACAAACACCGTTGTCATCTGCCAGGTAAGCTGAAAAACAACTCACATTTTGTTTGGTCTACCTGTGATCTAAGGTAACCATTCATAACTTATTACGATCTGTGATCTTTAGTTGGCTTACACCACATTTTAATAATACATAAATTAGCTTAACATTGACGTGTGTATATGTGACTGGGATATATCTTACCAGAATGAAACGTCGTCCCTGTAGTCACTCCGGTTCTTCAGAAAACATACTTTCTGGGTCTGACAGTGAGGTTCAGTTTTATCCTGAGTTACTATTTTCCAAAACTGATATTGTATAATGTCGCTGCTTTTTTAAATATTATTACAACAAAATTTGGTACAACGCTACTGGTTGTAAATGGGATGAAGCTGTTGTGATGGGTGTGACAGAAGTGGTAGGAGGTTCTTTTAGAGATAAAGGCCAATCTCAAATCGTTTAGAAATGGCTATGATGTGAAGGCAAATTTATTTTTGAATTATACGTATAAACAGCATTTTAATAGCAACTGAATGTGACATAATTACTTTATTTTGGTATAGAGTTGAACTATATGCCTGAGAAACACATGATATTGGTCCTTTAAATTTCCTGACAATGTCATGTTGGCAGAACACAGGGTTTTCACAAAAACTCAGGGATTTTGAAGTGATGGACCACCAGGGATAAAAAACACTGGGGAAACCCTGGGCACATTATTACCAGGAGTGTATAGTGAGCTGGGAATGATAAAAATAACAAAAATGCTATAAAAATTTTAAAGAACAGCAATTTTTAATGTGTATGGACACAAAGCCTTTAGGTATTATGTGCAGTTTGTCAGACATGGACAACTGAAACTAAAAATGTGACTACAATTTTTAACAAAAGTCCTTTATCTCATAACATTTTGAAACTGAAGCTGGACTCCATCACACAGAGAAATGGAGCTTCATTAACACAACACATTTCAAGGTGAACAATCCACTCACCTTGAAACTGCTACACAAATATATTTAGTATTTTCAGAAAAAATTACCCTTTGTGAAGATATTTTATAGCTAAACGGTACATTACACTGGTAACCTTATTCTTTGTCATTCAGCAAGTAAATGCTCTGCTTTTCTTGAAAAATGAAAATAAACATTTTGCCTGTCTGCACCTCTAGCAGCTCCATTCACCTCCTGAGCATCTGCTTGCCAGCTAATTACCTTCAACAGTTTTACAACTGTTACATTATCTTTGCTGTAGCTTCCCAGTTCACTGCAATAACTGTAGAATAGAAGCTGTCAGCTCTTCTGGTAAAAGCCACAGCTAAATCTGAGCCGCAGGACGTGAGACACTCAATGTAGCTACAAATATAGGAGGTATTGTCAGCTGAAGCATTATTCAGAGCAGTAAACCCAAGTGCTAATTGCCCACTTATGTCCACAATAGCTCCAGTTTCTAACAAAGAAATATTGATTCATTCCCAACTAACTCAGAGGCGATGTTGATTTTTCTCTAAAACCAAACAAACTTATCCTAGATGTTTTCTCCAAAATGCCTCTATGTGCTACTTCTCATAAAATATTAAGAAGCTGATTTTTAAACGGCAGCTATTTTGGTCAATTACACTTTCTTACACATTCTAACTTGCAACATTTTACTGTTTTAATCTAAAAAATAGTCTAAAAGAAACTGTTTTTTTACAAGTTAAGGTTTTAATAAAGTGTCAATCTTGAGCTTTACTTCAAAGTAGAACAGGATTACAGCACTACACCCCTTTTATGTGACCTGTTTTAAAGCTAATTTTTATTACAGCTGACTAGAAGTTGTGCCGAGAAACTTTGTTCTTTCTCTTGTTCTTCAGCGAAACTTAGTTTTCATTTAACCTTCTCTTTGAGATACTGTATGTGTCTTAAGATATTCACATATAAATATTTTAATTGATTTTAAACATTTTTGAACAACAGTACAACATGCAAAACATTGATAACAGATATGTGCTTTGATGACCCTGTCAGGTGACAGTTTGAGCTGCTGCAGCAGGGGCGGATCCAGTGCAGCAGTAACACTGATTGGAAGCACCTGAACTGCTTCTTCAATACAGCTCATAGCTGCTTCTTCGTCTATATAAAAACTGAGGTGCTGTGTTGAGGCAGAGAGGGTGTTGTTGGGCCTACCCCCCCTCCCCCATATCTCCTCTCTCACGTTGGCTTCCTGAATCTGTTTGGTTTGGTCTATTTTGGTTAAATTAGATTGATTCAGTCTATTTTGGTTAACTTGGATAGATTTATTTTACTTTGGTCAATTTAGATTATTTTAGTATACTTTGGTTAATTTAGTATGGTTGGGTTGACTCAATTCATTTTTCAACAGGATTGAGTTTATATTTCTTAGTGGTCTTTTTTTAACCTTATTATTTAAACAAATAAAACATTTAAAGAATGTCCTTGCATCCTCTTCCCTCTTTGTTGTCATAATCCTTGAGCCAGATTGTGACAGTGCCTTTAGACATATGTTTTTTCTCTCTTTCAGCTGCTCCCTTTCTTAAGGGGTCGCTACAGTAGCCGCGTTTCCATCAACGTTTCTTAATTCGCATTTTGAAATTTCGCATCAGAAAAGCTGAATGGAAACGGC
>JARVJO010000330.1:2542346-2554199 GCA_031762555.1 Cynodonichthys magdalenae
CTTCTAACAAACAACCTAATACCACATAAAAAAGTAGATTGATAAACATTAAATTTTCTGTTCCAAAACAATTAAATTTTAGTAAAAAAAGGTTGAGTAAGGCCAGGCTGAGAGCAGTGCCGCCCTCTACAGGATGGTGGCCAAACTACACCCAAAAAAGGTTAAAACGTATGTTTTTATCAATCGAATGGAAGCAATTATATTCTAATAAACCATTATTCGACAATTAATCGAAAGTCGATTAATTGTTTGCATCCCTAATATTGACTAGAGGCATGTATTGAATATATTGACTCAATACATTACAAAACTCTGGTACCACTTGTCTCAGCTCAACTATCGTACACCTCTTTTGATAGTATCTGGTTTTCGAGGATCAACACTGTTTGACTCTGTATAGATGTATGGTGCAGCTTTACACTACTTGTCAAAAACAATGACTCTTGTTTAAAAAGGGTACTTGCATCAAATGTCGTTATTACTATGTGAATTAAAACCGTGGCACTATGTCTGATGAAATACAGATTCCTCACTAAATAAACTAGTTACAGAATAAAAACATAAAAAATGCTACAAGAGCAGCAATTTCAAAACATGAATTTAAATCACGACAAGGTGTGGCCTAAAGCAGTACAAATAGCACAACAGCAGAATGAATAAAATCAACAGGAGAAATGGATCTGTATTTTTTTCCACATAGGAGAAAGGAGTAAAAGGACAAAAAGGTGACTAATCAGAGAATGTTGACTGAAACTGTCTGAGATATTAGCTATTTTCAGACAAGCTGCTTTAAGGAAGGCTAACAAGTGTCAACAAATTGCTTTTATGTGATGACCTCTTTGAAGTAGTTTACTAATGACTGTAGAGGTGAGTGTTGCTCTGAGTGATAAGTGAAAGACTTAAGGAAAAGATAATCATTATCTGACTAAGACTGAAGACAGCAAAAATACTGCAGAACTCTAATTCAAGACCCATTCTTCCCTTACTTGTGAACAAAACCCCAAGTAAGTTGACTCCTCTACTTGAGGCAGCACCTCAATCCTAACCCAATCGGGGAAGTCCATCCCATTCTGACTGAGGACCATGGTCCCAAATTTAGAGGTGCTTATCCTCATCTCAGCCAACAGGACCATACCCTCTACAAATCCAGACAAGATCCTGAGGTCACTGAACTTGACCCTTTTTGCCCCCTGCTGATAAACACTACTGATAAATTTGGTCCAAAAAATGTTATGAACAGAATCTGTGACAAAAGGTAGCCCTGGTGGTGTCTAACTCCAATCTGGGAGTGGTTTGACTTACTGCCAGGAACCTTCAACTTTTTCCCTTGACAGGCATGTCTCCAGTAGTCACACCTTCTCTTTTGTTACATTTTCTGTCAATCAAGTAGTGCTGGGTGGTATGACACAAATTTTATATTACGGTATTTTCAACATTTACACTGGTTTCAAGGTATATAACGGTATTTTACTTTTCATCACAGGTCAGCTGATAATTAAATGTACAAACACTACTTATTGACTTTTTTGCTTTTATTGTACCTCTTTCTGTGTCACTGTTTCCTTTCTCTGTGTTCTTTCTTGTTCTCTGACTGGTGGTTGGAAACAGTAATCATGAATTTTGGTCCGTTTGTAAAGGAGGAGGGTTGAGAAAAGTTCATTATCAGGTCTATTATTTTACATTATTTAATAAAGCTTAACAGGGAAACTCACCTTGCACACGAGTCAACTCAAAACTACTACCCCTGGGCTTTTCACAATAGAAGAACGATAAAGTCTTGATGCAATAACGTCTCAATATTAATGTTGCCCATTAAATCTAACCTTGCATGTCACTGAAAAGATGTTTACTACTTTCAGCGATGGCAAAAACAGGATTTTTTTAGTCAGTCAATATAAGCAGCAGAATTGCCACCAGCCTCCAACAAGCCGCTCCAACAATAACATTAGCTTGCTAATGCGCATAGCGGTGCTGCGAGGAAAAGTGTCCCCCGGGAAATGGTTCACTGGCAGCTGTGACAAAACATTGCAAACGTGTTCAGGCTTTTTAAACCAGGATGTCGGTATTCAGAAAATTCATATCATCACAAAAATAAAAATCAATATTACAAACAGGTATACCACCCAACTCTACAATCAAGTTCTAAAACTTTTAAAGGGTCTTGATCCCAAAAGAGTTCCAAGCCTAGATAAGCTTCCTTCTTATGCCTAACTGCAGATAATATAGCTAAACCAGTGTCCCATATCTATCATCCAGCTTTCCAAAGTCAATTTATGTCTTGTTCTGGTTGCTCCGTCTGGCTTTCAGTTTGCCTGTTACCCTCACTTTGCTCTCAAGTTCATGTCATGCCCTCTCATTGTCACAGTGGGGTTTTTGGGTTCTGTTTTGGTTTGGTTTTGGTGGGGTTTTTGCTTGTGTTTCCCTTCTGTCTGTCGCAGGTGTGTTGTGTTTGATATGATTGTTGTTACCCTCGTCTTCCCAGGTGTTTCCTCTTCATTCATTACTACTCTGTATTTAAGTTGTCCTGTGTCTGTGTTGGTTGTGGGCGCATTGTCATCTGTCGGGTATCAAGTCTAAGTGAGTAGTCTTGTACAATTTTTGTAACCAAGCAGTTTTTGTAGTCAATAAGTTTGTGAGTTTTTGATGACGTTCCAGCATGTGCTGATGTTCTGCCTGTCCTAAAACGCAAGCCTGTGTTAATAAACTGCTATTTTTTAGAGCCCTTTGTCCCTGTCTTATGAGTTGCTCACCCCCGAGTCCTAGCCTTGACACTCATTATCTGTCACTGCAATCAGCTTCATCTGTTTCACCTCCTATTTAAGCTCCATGTCCACACTCACTCCTTGCCAGATTATTGAATGGTTCGCCAAGTAGATGTCCAGCGTTTATTCCATGCCTCAGCCTGATCTCGTTCATGACATATTGCCTGTCTCTGGACCCTCGCATTCTGCCTGCCCCTTGTCTGGTACTGTTGCTGACTCTGATCCTTGGCTTTCGACCCCATTTCTGCTCACTGGACTCTGCTATCTGGATTGTGTTTTAGTTTTGTTTTAGGCTCTCTGACTCCCTGGCTCTGACTTTGGACCTCCTTCTAGATATCCCAACTCAGTCCGCTTCTTTACCTGGATCTCCACCCTTTCGGATCATTATCAGCTCTGGATTTCCCAGCCCAGATTTGTCCAAAGATAGAAGGTCAGTAGTCGCTTCCTCATTCTGCAAATCCGTCATTTTTGCCCCTGACACTCGTCAGTGTTTTGCTCCACAGAGTGTTCTATATCCAGGGTCCAGAGAATTACCTGGTTCTAGTTTACTAATTAATCTGTTTTTGTCTCAAGCTGCTCTGAATCCAAAACTCACTCGTCAGTTTGTTCTTTGTGTTTATTAAAAAAAGTTTTTGTACTAACCGCTAATCAAATGTAGTGATGTCTTTACCTAATAATTATAAACCAAATTCTAATATTTTGTCATGATTCACGCTCTGCCCCACCCGTCACAGCTTCCTCGTCATGTCATGCCCAATTTAGGTAATCAAGATTTTTGCACATACCTGAGTTTCTGTGTACTTAAGCCCAGGTCCTGCTCATGCTCAGTGCCAGATTATCAAAGAGCTTTGCCTAGTCAATTCTACAGCGTTACATCCCATGCTTTGTCTTGACCTCAATCCCATGACCTCGATTCTGGACTCTGGACCCTCGCTTCTAATCTTGCCCCTCATCGGTATTTCTACTACATATGATCAATGGCTTCTGACCCACGCTCTGGACTCAGGACTCCCACCTCTCGTCTCGCCGCTCATCGGTACTTCCACTACATCTGATCCACGGCTTCTGACCCATGGATTCTGGTATCACGGCTCTTACCTCATCCCTGAACAATATCTCCCCTCCTCCTGACTCTCGGCCATCGACCTTCTTTCATGATCCTGGACCCTGAGATATGTCTTCCCTTTGGTTTTGTTTTCTATTCTCTGCTTGCCTGTGCTTAACCCTTGCCTGCCCTCCAGACTACCATAATATACACAGTTTCCATGTGCAACCAGCTAACAACAGTGATATCATCATTGTTGGACGTTGCAGATATTGTGACATCACAATAAACTATTAAAACTTTCTCGTTGTTTGGTTGTCATTTTGAACTCTTTCCACGTAGTCATAACATATCTATACTGTATCCAAGGTACTTGATAAACTTGTGACTATTTGAATGAAAACTACTTCCTGTGTTTCAATAACATTTTATCTTGAGATCAGGCTTGCATTAGAGAAAATATTATACATACTGTAGTGCTAAAAGTTAGATTGAATAAATAGCTAATATGAGTGAAATAGTCATAACAAAATTTTGCTCCCAGTTTGCTCCATTATTGGGGGGGCTCAGAGTAGAGCCATTGTTCATCCACTCAAAAAATATACGTTGCAAAAAATATCAGTTGGGTACCTGATTAGGATGCCACCTGGGTATCTCTCTCTGGACATTTTCCAGACTTTTACCATTGAGAGGAGAGGCAAGGAAGAAAATGGTATAAGGATTGTGTTTCCTCCCTGGCCTGGGAACACGTTAACGAGCTGGATGGATGGACTGTACTCATAGTCCTCTATAGAAATGGAATATTTGAGTTTTTTTCCCAGATTTAGTTTTATAGTTGTTTATTTACTTTAAGGTTAATAATAAACCCTTTGAAGTTTCATTTAGTTTCCCCGCTACAAATTATCTGGTATAAAATTATGTCCTTCCTCTGATAGGAAAAGATTTGAAAATTTCATGCTGAAAAATAACATTTTAAAAATGCTCTGCGGTGTTGTTATTGTTCGTATCCTTGTGTTCTGCCTTTCGGAAAACATGCAATTTGTCATGCGTTCTTGCTAAGAATGGATATTGCACTGTGCACCATTCAAACAATTTTGCATTCTTATAAAGAATTTTCATACACACACAAAAGATTGACCACACGTGAAAAACAGATCTCAGTGCTAAATTGCAAGCCATCTTTAATCATTTAGGTATCAGGTTTCCATATAAAACAGAATGACTATTTATAGTTTCTGCAGTGTTTTTGAAGCACATTAATTTACAACTGTCAAAACAAAATGTAAATAAAAAATAAAATACAACTGAGTCAGGAGCAACTTTGTCAAATTGTATGCATTGTTTTTAGTTCTATACATATTTGTTGAGGTAACACTTTGTAAATTGTATCAACTTTAAGAGAATTAGCAAAGCTATTGTTGCAGTATTGAATCTACTATGCTGCAGAAACTAACTTACTTGTGGTGTTTTTTTTTCTTTTAAGTATCCGTAAACCCTGAATTAGATTTGTTATGCAGTGTTTGGTCTGCCAGCTTAAGACTGAATTATAGTGATTAAACTGACTAAGGTAAACCAAGACCACCTACATTTTCTGTTTTTCTGTCAGTCCTTACTTATTTCTGCTTTCAATTGCACCCACATGTTTACAGTTAATTCACAGGAATGCTTACAGGCAGACAAGCAGCTGCCTCTACAGCTCATCCTTTTTAAACCTACACAAGTAATTTGATTAGAGTTCACACATGGTCTGAAAGAGTAACGACTTGAGTGATTTTAATGAAACAAGTGTAAGTCAATGCTTAGAATGTAATGACTTGACAATGTACAGTCAATGACTAGAGTTTTGCTAAAATTTGTTTATAGGTTTCAAATGAACACATGTATGGGCAAAAACATTATCACCTGCCTACAATCACAATAACATTTGTGGGTAAAAAAAATGCTGAATAAAAATCTCCAACATGCAAGTAAGTTTAAATTCTATCTGATTGAAGATCATCACAGCTAACCAACCAAAAAAATACTAATTTTCAAGCAGTTTTCAGATACAGGGCTACTACAGAGTCATCCTGAACTTCTACTCTAAGTGCCATCTGATCACAACAGATCTGTGTTTAAAACTTTGACTTGACTTATTAGATTCCATGAATCACTGAATATAGTTATATGAAACTCTCAAATATTTTATTGTAAAACTCTGGCATGAAGCTCGGCAGGCAATATCCATTCCTTTGACAAATGCTCGACTTTTACTGTGAAACATTTTTCAAAACATAGGCATAAATAAATACGTACATTTCTACTTTTGCACAGTCATATTTTTATTTCAACCTTGGTGCCTGGTTTACTTACTTGTGGGACTTCTTGCCCTCTGTACCCCCCGGCCCTGAGCCACAGTCATGAGCTTGGATGATGAAAGTGTATTCCTTCTGTAACTCACAGTCCACTAGGCCTCGAGCTCTCAGCTGACCCTCGCCAGACGTTCCGTTCAACACCACTGCCTCAAATGGAGCCTCCAACCCATGGATGTTGAATGCACAGATCTCCCCTGGAGAGAAGAGAGGAAGATAAAGGGGAAATAAATACAATGAAAGAGTTAGGTGTTTATTACAGACTGTCATCTTAGGTTAAAAATGACAGTATCATAAAGAAGTAAAAAAAAATACAGGAACAAAAACCTTCCAGCCAGTTGTCACTTTCAAACAAGACATTGGTAACTGAACATTTGAGGTTGTAGATTTATCAATTTTGTGACCAAAGAAAACCTTTATGGAGTAGAGATGGAAATCAACAATTGTAATGCAGATAGCTACAATGTTTTTTTTTTATGTAAATCCAGTTAGAACTGAATACAGTGTGTTCTGTAGATCATCCAGAGTCAAAAAGATGGCACATATGGAAAAGGTGTGATTGAACCTTTTACATAATATTTTAAAATGCATTTTACCCCATCATATTACAAAAAAAAAAAAAATTAAAGATCTGTTGAAAAAAAATGGACCTCCTAAAACCCTTAAAGGTGATCATTCAATCACAGGGAAAAATGTTTTTTTTTTTTAATTTCTTTTTTACCTTTGTGTGATTTGTAATGTGTAAAAAAGCAAGGAAATAAACATACGTATATCTCTGCAAACTAACACTGTCTGACCTTCAAATGCAGACATTTTCATGTACTGAATGTAAATTAATTTTGTATCTAACGAAAGGCTTTGATAGTGCTTACTTTTACAAGGTTATTTTATAGTGCACAAAAAATACCGTAACTGTTTGTGGAAACATTTTTTGTATTAATTGTCATGTTTTTGTTTGACACTGATAAAAAACACAACATAGTCTAGGAAGAAACAGTCATAAAGAAAAACTAAACTCAACTCCTTAAGGTTTAGGGTTCACTATTTTTCAAAAGATGTGAGATGTCGGATCTTGCTGTCATAATTTGAGATGATCTCTTTCTCACAGACTGTTCATTCTCAAAAAAGAACCTGAGGGGATAATCCTGATTAGTCCTCCCACTGCAGCACAAGTCATGCACAATCAGAATCATCACAGACAGAGCAATTGTCAGGGTGGATGTTTACTTTGAGTTGATAATGAAGGAGTTGGAGGAGAAAAATCTGGCATTACAGTTGTTAATCAAGAAGATTATAATTTTAGCTAAATCATGGCTAGTTCATACCTTCTAACCATCCTGATTTAGACAGGACAGTCCCGGATTTGTCACCGCTCTGTTCCATGTCCCACACGACGGTGGGCATGATGCCCTCATGCTCCGCATTTGAGAAGCGCTGACTATGTGTTTGTGCTTCCAAGCTGTGTGTGTGAGGAGGAGCTGTAATAATTGTATGCTGGCTGCAAATCACAACTTCTCAGCTTGTAGAAACCCTCAGGATTTTTCTGATTGCACAAGCTTTCACAGAATTACGGTAAAGCAAAGTGCAAGCTTGTTTAATCTACGACATACTCATAAAATTAATTCACGTTTTTCTGGAGTTGCTTGTTTGTATCTGTGTGTGTCTGTTTATGGTGATGGGTATATCGTAACAATATGTATCTGGTTTTAAAGAGTTGCACAGTCTGTATACACATTTAAAAGACAGAAAATGTTACATATTTGGTGGGCCTGTCTGATCCAAAATGCCAGGACTGAGTTTTTTGTCCCAGTCTGTCCCTGAATGTGTCTATTTGTGCCCGGCTGAGAAGCACTACCTCCTGGTCATCACAACTACAACTGGCCGTAGGAGGCTCACAACCTTTCTGTTTTGACTTTCTTTGTCATTTTTACTGGAGCGGTTTGTTAGCTGCAATTTCTCACAGACTCGGCTGACTGGGAGCCATGTACAAGATGGGGTTTTAGCAGGTGGTAAGAGTAGCAGGACTCAATTTTGTCACACCCGCAAAGGCAAGGATGGGTCTATTCGCTCACTAAAAATCAGGATTTAGTCCTGAATATCACTAAGAGACACAAAATTACTTTAAATCATAATAAATCTCTAAAACTTCAAAGTACTCTAAGATGTTTAGAACAACTTGTCAATGTTAGAAATTGTCAAGTCCCTTTTTAAAAATACAAACAATACTTTACAACCTACAAACTTATTCATTAAAGGGGGAAAGCATTAACTGCTCTTATGTTCCCTTCAATCTGGATGAAGAGCGCACTACTCACACCTATTAGAACAAATCTGGAGCAGAGCAAATTTAAAAAAACATCCTTCCATGTGAAGGCAGTCATGATTCTGCTGCTTTTACACAATTGATTTTTCCACATTTTATTGTGCATCCCTAAGATGCTGTCCTGTGCTCTCACCATGGCCTATACACTCACACAATTCTCTAAAACTGAGTCAGTATGGATTTAAAAGTTTCACATCTGTGCTACCTTGTTTCCAGAACCCTACTATTACTATTGTTGCATCATAAAAATTAGGTCAGATTGGACAGCTATGCTTCAAGTTTTGATGACCAACTCATGCCAATGCATGCCAGCCCTATGCAATAAACACACTGCTACCATTGTTATCACACTCACTCATACTCCCCCGAGGACACAGATTTTCTGCCACAACATTTGTTTGATGTTTGGTGCATGCAGTAAATTATTGTGAATCTATCATGCATCACACATATTTGAGTATCTACTACATTCTGAATATGCATCAAAATACCCTAGCAATACTTTGCAAAAAGTATCTAGATTTAAGCTTTTACATCATAGCAAGATCGTTTGCACTGTGACGGAGCTCAGACTCAGACAAATGTAAATTTTATATAGACAAGAGAAAATACTGCTCTTCATTAGTTTGGATGTTGTGGAGTAAAACTGAAATGAGGTAAAAAGAGCTACCACTGCTTAGGTAATGAGAGTAATAACTATTGTAATTTTGAAGTTAGAAAAGTTTTTAAGAGCTTCATAAAAGAGCACTAGAGACCTTCCTGCTGTTTGCCCACCCACCCCCCATGTGGTCAGTGCACCTGTCAAAGCAAATTTCAGCACAACTGAGTTACACCAAGCTCAAAGAACAGTACCGGAGCTCAAAGTCACCCTTGAAAAGATATACAGAGGAAGAAAATCCATTTAAATTCTGTGTGAACAACTGACAAGAGCAAAACAAAGGAGCCAAGAACATTTGACATTTATTAGCAGGAATGTATAAAGAATTGGTCCATTTGTCGAGCTGGAGATGAAGTTTTTTTTTTCTTTTTTTAACTCAGAGAACTGACGTCCCCTTGTGCTTCTGCTTGTGGCATTTCAGGAAATCACTTAACACGTCGGTCTCACACTCTGACCTGTGACGGCTAATTGCACTGATATCACTTAAACTAACAGCAAGGACTAAATTGGATTCCCAAGAAGCTTTGTGCATGCATTGCTCCTGGCAATTTCTGATAAGAGCAACTTTATTTCCGACCCTTTTCATCTTGCTCCTGTCATAATCCCCACCACCACCTCACCCCCTACCCCCTACTTCTCCTCCCTCTGCTTGTCAGGACAGGGGCTCTGAATTGACAATTTGCCTGCAGATGAGCTATGAGCAAAATGAACAAGACTAGGAGGAAGGAGGGTGGAAAAGTAAGTGAGTAAGCTGAGGGAACAATGTTGTATCAGAGTTAAATGGACCCCTACACTATAGAGAAGCAAGGCTCCACAGGATGAGCATATTCATGAAATGGCATTGAGCAAACAGTGTGCAATGGAGAGTGATAGAAGATTCAGAGCTCTTCATGTGCAGCTTCCTTTAAAACTGTACCACCTGCGAAAAAAATAACTGCAAATGCAAAATTCATTGCCAGCTGAGAAATACATTCAATATAAGAAGGCAGATATAAAATCCCCATCAGGCTGAATACGCTGACGATGTGCTGAATAAGTTGAGCCTGTGTGTTTTGACACACTCATGATTTAATTGTAGCTGATGGGACAGCTGAGAGGTGGAGGTGTCAAGGTGACCATAAGAGGGTGGACCTCCATTTTTACAGATTCAGGTAAACACTTAAAGAAGTCTGGCTAACATCAGACATGTCATGAATACTGTGTTCCCTTTTAGATCCACATATCACTTCAGACATGACAAGTGTTCTGCTACCTGTGATGAGTAAAAGATGGCTGGTAAGGGAGGAAGCGATGAGGGTGGGGTAGTGCTGGCCTCACTGGAAATGAACAGATGTTCAGCCATTGGGGCTTGGCAAAAGCAGGATCACAAACACTAATTACTGCACTAAACAGTTCCTTAATATGTGCCTTTGTGTCCCATCAGATTTTTAAATGGTAGATTTGTAATTTAAAGGAACTCTTCCTTATTAAAGTGCCGGCATGCAAAACCCATGTGAACAATAATAGTGCAGTTTCTTCATCTGGGACAGGAAGCAGTGGACATGGTGTACTGTGTTCGAACACATTCACAGTATGTGTATGTGGCAGAGCTGGCTATAGTGCAGTGAGCTGAGTGGTGTACAGAGTACAGAACAATGTCATATGTGTCCCGTCAATACCTTGGCTTATTCTATCAAAAACAATCACATGCTTAAAACAACAAAATGATGTGTTTACCAGTGTTGTACTACTCGAGACCGGTCTTAAGACCACATTTTGATGGTCTCAGACTCAACCGCATTTGTATTCAGTCTTGTCTTGGCTCGGTCTTGATTATTGAGGACTCAGGATTTTATTTCAAGACCAGTCAAGACCACGGCTTTAGTATAGCAAGAAGGTTGTGCCAGCAGGAACTGCATTTGAATTGCTCAGATTGAATCTGAATGTGCATAACTTGAAATTAAATGCATTGGTTTGAAAATGAATTTCATTAAATTGAAACTGAATTTAATGGTTTGAAACTAAATTTAAAGTTTAGAATTTGAATTAATTTGCTTTGAAACTGTATTTTGGTCTATTAAAAATTCAGTTTGACTACTTTCACTTTCAGTTCCATAATTCAATTTCAGTTCTAAAATTCTGATTTTTGTGCCACACATCCTAGAAAGCCAGCCAGAGTAATCAAACACAGATCCACAGATTTACGTTTCACGTCAGTGAAGCTTCCTTCTGTAATGTAACGGAGTTTATGCAATCCACCGTAAAAGTGACAAAAAAAACCAAAACGCTATTTTTAGTGCTAGGCACGTTAACGCGTTATTATCGCGATAGCCGACAATTAACGGCAATAATTTTCTTAACGCGCGTTAACGCAGTTTCTTTATATTTCTCTGTCTGTTCTCTGTTCTGTCTATGAAGACGCGCACACACACACACTCACAGACACACACACAGACACAGTGATTGCCGCGGGGAGGCGGGATCTTGATCACTATTGGCTTAGACAGCCTTCATCACGCGTCTTATCCAATGAGAGCCTTTGTTGTTGAGCTCTACAGCCGCGCGCTCACACCGGAGCTGCAGTGGGGAGAAAATGTTCCTGAAGCTGCCGGATCCTACAGGGTATTTTTTTTACTTTAAAACTTTTCTCAGCGGTGAGCTGGGAGGAAGTAAAGTTATCTGTAAGAGCTGCAACACTAAACTGTCTCACCACCGGAGCAGTTCAAACCTCTTCA
>JARVJO010000330.1:2567712-2580243 GCA_031762555.1 Cynodonichthys magdalenae
AAAGACCTGAAATATTTCAGTTGGTGTGCAATGAATCTAAAATATATGACAGTTTAATTTTTATCATTACATTATGGGAAATAATGAACTTCATCACATTATGCTAATTTTTTGAGAAGGACCTGTAGCTTGCCAGCATCAGTGTGTAAATGTGTGTATAAATGGGTGAAGGATCAAAGTGTAAAACACTTTGGATTTCATAGGGACTTGATAAGTGCTATATAAGTTCAAGCCATTTACAAAATCATTCCAAAATAAAATGTGAGATCAGCTCAAATATCAACTCTGACCCAGATCTAGTCAGTTGGATCACTGTAGATATTCAGGTCTGAGATAACAACCCCACTGACATGGGACCAGCAGTGTGCTGTTAACTTTGTTATCTGGTTGATCTGATACTGTAGTCATCGCAGAGTCACATGACTCTCAATATGTGCAGTTTCAATTTACTTTCCCTTTTGTGGGTCCATTTCTCCTTTTTTTTTGTCAGAGTGTATTTTGCAGTAAGTAATGAAAACCCTATCTGTGAGCAATTGCAAATATGGCACTTTTTATTGATTCACTACAAGTAATAAGAGGTGAGTTTTTCTTCATCTGCTGTGCATTTTAGAGTGCTTTTAGTTTTACGAACAAAAAACATACACCTCACTTCTTATTTATAAATGTCTACCTGCATCATCTCCATTTGTCAGAAAAAAGGGGGCTAATCAAATGTCTTACACCAAATAATTCATGACGGATGGTTGCAACACACAATGCAATTCTAAAACTTAAATTGAAGACAAATCAGTCAAGTCAAAACCAACCAGAGAACAGCATAGGGACACATACTGGATGCAGACTGGTAAATAATTCTCATTTCAATATATTGCAACATACTCAAAGTCTAAATCAGCTCCACTGTAGACTGATAAAAACAAACTCCACAATCCAGAAACTACATATTTCTCATAGAAAAACCCAGCTTAGCATGGCATTGATCAACCGCTCAGATACTGTTACTGCTCATTAAACAAAGCAATTAACACTGTTACCCATGCTAAATTTCAAGGCAATTAGCAGATCTTATCAAATGTTAGATAAAGCGTTGGCTCATCTCATTTTACTTGTTTATTTCACTCCCAAGGTGGCACATCTCCACACGAAAAAGCCGTTACAACTGCATGGCCAGTGTGAAATTAGAATTTAAATTATGTAAATGTGAGCTCACATATTTCCCACCTAGAGTCCAAACATGTTTAAAATAAGCAGAGGTGTTATCAGCGAGGTAACAGGAAACACCTGTGTGAAAGTATGTGTGAAGACTTTGAGATGTTAAACTGCAGCATCTTCAATGAATCCTGCTTTTGTGTAACGTTGTTTCAGAAAACAATAGTTTAAAAAGTCCTAGAATTTGTCTCTTATTGCTGAACAAAATATTTTAGCAGCTTAACAGTGTATGATTTTTACGCTAAGCAGGCAAGTGTGACTCAAATCCAAATTCTTTGCCCTTTTGTGACCTATATCAAATTTTTTCATGCAGTCTCAAAATGACAAATTTTATTTTTTTAAACCTGACCCAGGTCTTTTCAGTGTGTGGTACTAAATATCATATCTGATGTTTTTCAAAATAACATCAATCTGAATGTTGCACTTAATTTGACTTTTGCTTTAGTGAGATTAGGGTTTACAGATCAATTCAAGCATTTAGAATATTGATAACAACCTTGTGCAGTTTAAATCTTGGAGCTCTGTTTCTCTTTCTCAGTCCACAAATGTTCAGTCTTCACAGATGACTCCATGACAAAGGCTCACAAGACAGAAACTCACAACATTTTTGGGAAAAGGGAAGAAACCTGAAAACTTCCAAAATTTACTTCTAACTAAAGAAGCTACACAAAAGCTGACTTATGAGAGCTTTTGTCTGCACACCTTCCCAGGCAGAGCCTACCTGTGTTGACAGTCAATGCTGAGGGGCAAGACTTATGAATGAATGAATACTTTATTGATCTCAAAGGGAAATTACAGTTCAGAAGATATATAGATAAAACACAACAGACTTGGAGAACAGGTGTCATGGGTCCTGCTGCCATAGACCCTGAACAGAGCAAGAATCATCATCATAAAAACATCATGAATAGGTGCTACCCTTAAAAGAAAAACAAAATATATTGAGGATAAGTGAGGATAAAAAAAACAATATCATACTATAGATTCCGGTTTACACATGGGAGTGAAAAGAGGGAAAGGAGGGTTGAGTTCAGTTGACAACAAATCCATGGAGCGTTTGAGAATACCTAGCCTTCAAGGCCACGTGGGGTGGGGGTGCCAAATCAACAATCACAATTGTTTTGAGATCAGGCTAACACAGAAGATTTGCTTGTCGCCTTTAACATCTTGCCAGAAACTCTGAATGGCAAAGGTTCCAATAGTCCAAATTCATTGAGGTCCATTCTCGCCCTTACACCTGGCACAACTTCTCCAAGATCTCTACATTCTCACCAGTGGGCTCAGGAGCCACAGCTGGCCTGTGCCTCATCCCCACCAGTGTTTCAGTTTGAGTGTTGACAGCCTGGCATAAACCATCACACACAAGGCCGGCAGTCTCCAAAGGGCCCGAACAAATGCCAGCACTTTTATTTCATGATAAGCCAGATATCCACCACCGCCAATTAGTAGAAATCCTGCTATCATTAATCTGAATATCCAAACATCTTTTCTGTCCTCAATTGACAATGGAGCCAGGCACATTATCTTCCAATCACCCCAGGAATCCAGAATGCGCCTGGCTGCATATGTTCAACTGGGACAAGAAGGCTCCCCTTTGCCCAGTTTCAATGTAGAAAAAAATTGATGAATAGCGTTGAGACACCAGCTGACCAGATCCATAATTTCTAGTTTTGGATGATGTGTAAAGCAGGCTCCAAAATGCAGCAAAGCAGGGTAGATAAGGGAAGGCTGAAGAAAGAGGGAAAGTGTCCGCCTTCACCAAGAGAAAAAGCAAAAAAAAAAAACAATTATGTAAACAAACAGCCTTTGTTAACACCCCCAGGAAGCACATCAGTTATTGGGACATTTTCTCTGAAAATGTCCCAAATTCAAATGACTATATCTTCTTCATTTTTCTGTCTTTATTTATTTATTTTTTTTGATTTTCATGTGTTTGGCGTCATTTGATGGCCTACAATCTACACTTTCAGAGTCTGTAAATAACTCAAAATTCCTGGGGGAGAATGGTTTTGTCGTGGCCAGTCACATATATACTTACGTTTGTATCAGTATCGATACTAAAGTTACTGAATTGATACATTAATTTGTAAAGTAATGTAAACAAACTAAACAAGAATGTCAGAAAACAGTTTTATCAGCTGATTGCACAATGACATCAAAACTGATACAGACATGCTGTTTTGTAAACATCGTCTGTGCGTGCGGGTTGCATCATTGTCATGGAGAGTTCCCACTGAAGTCTGATGTAGGACACAATATAAAATGTGAATGTCCACGCAAAAAAAAAAAAAATAGTATAATTCTCCTTTTCATGATTCATTTTCAGACAGATCTGGGCAGTCAGCAAAGTAAAGCACACAGACCTTGTATTTGACTGATCTCACCACACTAGAGTTCTGAGATTTAAGACTGAAATTTGAGTCACCAACACACTGGGCCTTACCCCCAGAGCAGGAATCTAAGATCTCACACTTTAGGGCTTTTCTGATACAAGACAAATGGTGGTATATAATGGTGGTAAAATATGGTACTTTGGTACTTCTATGCCCGTATAACAGATGGTAGTATTTGCAACTACACTATCTTTTACCTCAACAACACAACACCCATTTCCTAAAAACAATATGAAAAATGTACTCATTTAAGCACCTGTTCACTGTTTTTCTGTCCATCTGAGGTGAACCATGAAATTCAGCAACATTTCTTTATAGAAAGGATTCAGGACTTCTGTTCTGTGTGATACTTTTGGTACCATTCTGGATGGATCAGTGGTTTGTTTTAAGTAAAAATGTCAAAGCTGTGCAGAACTGCCTGAATGTTTGAAGGTCACACAAATCCAACAGTGGTTTGAGAGCTTGGCCTTTATACGATTAGAATATCCCCATCCCCACACTCTGTGACTCTTTCCATAAAAATTAAGCTTTGTACGTATTTAAAAACTAAAGTTCTGAGTAATGTGGAATTGAGAATTCTTGAAAAAGCTGTATTGCCTCCCTCACAAAAAATAAAATTAAATTGATCGCTTTAAGTCTGCTGCTTGTTTTAATTTGACCTAAAAGGCATGTTGTTGAAGGAAAAATAAAACAACTTCTTTTATTCTATTCATAAAGATGTGGGAATTGGGATGAAAGCGCCTGCCACTGGTTTAAATCAGAAAGATGAGAACTGAACTTGGAAAGCTTATAATTTGTGGAAAGTTATTAATCAAATATTTTGCATTAGTTTATATGGCTTTTAGTTCTTCCTGTCTTAGTTTTTGTTTCCTATTGCAATACCCTGTGTTATGTCACAAACACAGATTGGATAATCCCTCTGCTGTCAGAGAATTTAATGCTTGTTTTACAGTAATCTGCTTTTCAGATTATAAGTGGAATACACAATTTAGATTCCCTCACATTTGAGTTCTAGTACAACTACTGGAATCCTTTTTGACCTCTCTACAGACTTGCTTTCAAATGATGTTTTGATTTTGTGATTGACTCTCACAGCTCAAGCAGAATAGAACTTCAGATCCACTGCTAAGAGACTTCTGTGAGAATTCCTTTTGCAAAATGTACTTTGTTTCAGAAATCTGTGGACATGACCTGTACAAACTAACTCACACGAGTCCAAACGTTTTTAGGAACAGAACATTTTACTTCTTCAGATCTGTTTTTGTATTTCCTGCCTCACTTCTGTCTCCTATATTGACTTTAAGATCCACTTTTACCTCAAGTTTTTTTTCCTTTTTTAACCAAAATCTGTTATGTTCCAACAGCAGGAGTAAACCCATTACTCAGTGCTCTTTGATATCGCTCTTTTGACACAATAACAATCAAAAACAGCTTTAGAGTTTTACTTTCATTTATTTTTTGAATATATTTTTAAACTTTAATGTTTTCAAGTTGAACCTCAGTAAATTAATGAGGTGCATAATAACATGTTGAAAAGAATGAGATGTAGTATTTCTACATCTAACACGCCGTATTCTAATTTAGATTTGACTGAAAACCGTGTGAACGTTTGTGATGATACTTTGTTAATGTGTTTACATAAATCGTCCCTTTGTTTTCCTTATTATTGCTGTTCTTTAATGTCTTATGTGAAACTTGCCAAATTCAAAGCCTGTTAATGCTCAGACTGACATCCTTTCAAAATCATATCCCCAAATTCTAATTACTCTGGAGCCTTACACAAATTTGTCTGCAGCTAAATGATGCTTTTCATCCAGAAAATTACTAAAATTCCTTACAGTGTTATTAGTGCTTCGGCACGACTCCCCCGGCGACCTGCCAGTCTCTTTTTGCTTTATTGTTTTTATCCTCTCTCCCAGCGCATGCACATGCTCAGCCATCCATGACAGCCACTGTGCACAGTTGGTGGTTCCCAATCTTAATAAAAGCCACAGTGTTTAAGCATGTCTATTGCCATTACCTTAAATTAAAAAGAACAAACACAAAACAACTTGGTATTTTAGAAAGCGTTATGCTATTCTAAGACAAAATAATATTAAACTTTAATAACTAGAAAACATAGAGGAAAGAATTACTGATCTAAAATACACAGCTCAAGATATTGTAGTGATTGTCAAACTGATTGCTATTTTCAGGAAAATCTTTCTGAAATTTTGATTGGACTAAATTTTTAAAGTCAGTGACTGAATGCCATGCAGTGAAGGGATTTTTCATGAGTGTGGCAAACAAGTGATGTTTAGATCTAGTGGCAGCTGATGCTGATATTAAACCCGAACATTTCAGCAATAGATGCATCTCATCTGAGATACAGTAAACAAGCTTTAAACACAACCTTTGTCCTGTTTTTACTACAGCAACATTACTTACTTTTTTCTGGCTGCATTGTGAAGCACTTTGGTCAACTCTTGTTGTTTTTATGTGCTATATAAATAAATTGACATTGACTAGGTGGAGAAGAGGGGGGTCTATGTAGTCAGAAAGTGGGAGGTTCCAGGATGTGGGAGGAGTTTGTTAATCACATGATTGGTCCAACTGACTTTTTTGGGTGGATTTGAAACTGTCATGGTTGGATTTCCTCCCAGATCTGCCTCACCACTTCAATGGTCTCTACCAAAATTTAAAATGGAAAAGATTAAGGTATTCATAAATATTTGTGGAGGGTATCATATCTAGTAAGATGCAATATTTTCTTAACTGTATTTGTCCTGACTATACATTGCTGAAAATGACCTGAGATTGTGCATAGCTGAAGTAAACTTACAAGCGTCAGAGCATAGCACTCAGTAGTAGGGTAGAATCAGTTTATTTTAGTTGAATAAATATTTACACCTAGTGAATGTTGTCTGTCTCGTTAGCTCTATGTGTGCCCCTGTGATGGACTTGCCACCTGTCCAGGATGTACCCCGCCCCTCGCACAGTGACCGCTGGATATGGGCACCAATGACCCCCATGACCCTGAAAGGAAGAAGCTGATATAGAGGATGGATGGACGGATAGATGGATTTTGGGTCAAATTTGTGTCAAATTCATGGGATCATTTTACAAAATATTGCACCTTTTTTGACATAATACCCTCCAGATGTAAAAAAACAACACCCTTACAAAAACATCTAAGAATTTAAAGATAAAGTGAAAGATTCATTTACCTTTTTCTTTTCCAGTTAAAATTTTGGGAAATGTTAAGTAATTATCACAACACTTTGCACCAAACCTCTTGAGACAATCAAACCGAAACTGGTTAAAAGCTGCAGTAATAACAGGCAGATAATACTGGAGCAACAAAACATATGATGCGTTTTGAAAAGTTTGACGTTTCTGAGATGGAAAAATATATATAAACTAAAACTTATTTTAGAGAACTCCAATGATTTCTGGATAAAAACTGGTTTGGTATAAATTTAAAGATTGTTCTCACTCAGGAACCTCTAAAGCTTCAAAACAGATAAACCCACAACCTCCATCCTGCTGCTGTACATCTCCATTAGTTCACAGTTCAGTTCTTCTCTGCAGATCACTGGATGAGAAAATTACAAACACTTTTAGCTCATCATTTAAAAAAAAAAACAAAACAGACAAAAGCTACAAATGTGTGTTCGTTCATTTAAATAGCATTTGTGTCCCCCAGCATCCACACCTCCAGGTTCTTCAAAAAACATTTGCAAAATAATGAGAAAATTTTCAAAAAATTAATAAATAAACTTAAAAAAAACCTTGTCACTGATTTGTACGCAGTCTGCAAACACAAACGTGGAGTTCCTTTCGGCTTTGGGCAAAACAGAATAAGTCCAAATGAGCAGCAAATCAAGGGTATGTGGCCTAACACTGGTCAGTCAATCAATTCCATAAATCTTGTATGAAGGAAATCTTGTGCTTTTATTTTTAGGTTCTGAAAAAAATAAGGTAATTTACAATAATTTTGTGTATTTTGGGATTGTTTGATTCTGAGGCTGTTCTAGACATAATCAAAATGTGAAACAATCAGTTTAAATGTTGATATATTTCTTTTTTGTCTTTCAAATGTTTAATGCAAATGTTACGGAGGGCTTAGATATACCGACCCATTTACACAAGTAGTCCCCGTTTAGACTGAAGGACATCTCATCATCAAAAGAAAATACATTTTCATGTTTCTTTGTGAACAAGTGTTTCCTCAATTCATTCATCATTAGGATTTAAGGGGTTAATTATTTTTTGCAAGAAGTGTGCTCAGTTTTTCTCAGGTTATGACTCATTGATCACAAGAAAAATCTTGTTTCAACAGTGTCCTTATGTTCTGCAAAATGCTTTGTCCTGCTGTTCTTTAGTATTATGAAGATCAAGATCAGAGATCAGTCATTGATTCAAGGTGGTCGAAATGTCTTTAAATAGATTAAATTAACTAATGACGTGTGTATTGTTTGAAAGCAAGTACTATAATTTGTAAAATAAAGTGTTTGATTTTAATCTCATTTTATCAATTTAAAAATAATATTCAGCAGAACATTTGTGAATAACCTTTTTTTTAGCAATTTATTCTAGTCATTATTTATTTTACTTATGATGAACTGTTTGTGATAAGAAACAGAGAAGTCTAAAAAAAATTAATTAAGATAAAATATTACTTTCTAAAGCCTGATAATAATGCTTCATTACATGACAAAGTTATAACCATATTCAGTTTCAGCTAAATTAAGACAGATTGAAAGAAATAATGTCACACCTTTGAAGACATCATCTTTAATATGTCCTGGTGATCAAAATGGTCTCATTCAAACTAACAGGGTTAAACAAGAAGCGGAAATCCCTCTTTGTGTAATCAACAAATGTTTGAATCAACATGATAAAACCATAAGCTGTTAAACACTGTTTTACATCAAACAAGAATAACCATCAAAACAGCAAGTGTCAAAAGTTTCTAAATATTTTGAGGGGAATAAACTTGATATAATGGCCTGGTTAAAACCAATTTTATGAATATTGATACAACTTTGATATATTGTCATCTCAAAAATTTCATGTTTGACTGATAACCAAACAGCAATAGCTGCTGTTTAGTCTGTTGACCCACAACGGCACTCGTGCCTTTATATCCCACCGTGCACAAGAGGGAGGTAGTTTTATCATTAGCACTGCAGGCACTTTCTCTCAGTCCAGCTGTGTCCAGGCCTGCCAGCTGCTGGCTCAGCTCCAGGCTGTCTGTCACAGGGTCAGCTCAGAAAAAACGACCACTCATGGCCTGTTAAACACTGCTGATAGCTAAAACACTTACACCATCCATCATGGAGGTGCAAAGACTGTACTTATCCCAGAGGGGGATGGGTTTCACGCACACACACACACGGATGCATACACAGGAAGATGCAAACACACTTACCTTTGATCCATCACTTAGTGGAAGATATCGATTAGCTCTCTGTAATTAACACGTACTCCCACAGGGAATGAATCAGTGCTAACAAATCACTTATTGTGGTGCTTTTGGTGCCAGCAATGTGTGTGTGTGTGTGTTTTACAGGTTATTGGGTCATTAGACTTCAATGAATGATAGTCAGGCTCTGGGGTAAGATAAAATGCTTGCCAATATAGAAATGCTGCTGAGGTACAATTCTTTAACTGAAGGCATTAAGAGTTGACTTACAGACATTTAAAGAGCACAAACCACATAGACCAGCATTTAATGGCCCACTACTTCACCCCAACATCAACTAAGGACAATATTTTAGGAACATGATCAACAACACCTTGGGTAAGTGGACTTAAAACAAAATTAAATAAGTTGGGTTGGTTCTTAAAATAAAAAAATCAAATCCATCCAGTCCACACATGACCAATATTAAAGTTTTGGTGTAACTGACTGAGAAGGACTGTTGATCGTATGGCTTCCTTCATGTTGCATACAGCAATCTGGCTATATCATTAAAAACAAAAAAACAAAAAAAAAAACAGAACATCCTTTGAGCACTTACAATACCTCCATAGGTCTTGGTGGTTTGTCATTGTGGTGGTAGTGTTAGTAGCAGTAGTCAAATTTTTGTGTAAAGAATGAGGGAGTGTGTTCCGACTGCAACAGCATGGGTCAAGCCCATTTCAGACAAGATCAAAAGCCAAACAGTCAGTTCCTGATCACATTGTTGTGACACATTGGTTGTTGCACACGCACATCTTTCACAGTTCATGAGACACACAGTGCCGAGCTCCTAGTGAACCGCTCCCTTTACAATATATGTCACAAAACAGGTTTCTTCCTGCCGGGGTCTCCACTCCATCCCTGAAGCCACCTCCATGCACGCCTGTGCTATTTCTATCCAAGAGGTTTTGGCCTTGTGACTATTTTTAGAGGTGTGTCTAGAAGAGCCATACAGATGGACATAATTTTCTGACTGCCTCAACCAACTATTTTACCATCTTAGAATAGATATATTCCACCACTCTGAATTGTCTCATCCCAGATTTCCTGCTTCACACTTTCTTCTGTAATAAATTGATAAAAAAATCAACAAGCTGGATCTTCATTTCTACCTTAATATTCCTAGCACAACAGGAAAATAGTTCGAAGAAGGAAAAAAAACAATAACATGTATTAAGACGATAAACAGCATCATGAGGAGATTTTCTAATTTTGCAACAATCCAGCTGAGTTGTGATGTTTTGAAGGTTGCAGAGAGAGGTCTATGAAGACGTCACAGCAATCTAATCTGAGAGCATGCAGGAGTTCAGTGGGAGATGTGTGACAGACATTATCAACTGTGGCCATGTAATACTTCCTGCAGACATGTGCACACCTGCCAATTTGTTTTGTTTCATATTGTTTGGATTGTGAAGTGTGGATGTGTAAGTTATCACTTTCTCCAGATCACAATCTCCTACAAATGCACAGAATGTTTCTGCCAACAGATAAATGGTTATTTGGTGCTGCAACTGTGTTTGTGCTTATCTCTGGAAACTAATTTGTTTTCTTTTTTTACATCGATTTGTTTTGACCAAAACACAACTGATAATGTTGTAATGACAAACCACCTCTTCAAAAAATAATTACACAATTTTATTTGAAAAGACTCGAAAGGTTAAGGTATCACTTGAGTTAGTTTGATTCAGATTCACATACAGTAGTTATGATTGAATTCAGAATCAATTATTTCAACTGCTTGATTTAGATAGAATTATGACCCCCGCTTCGCGTGCAGGGATCATATTGTTTGAGTACTGTTTTTTTTTTTTTCTGTGATTTTTGGTCAACCGAATCACGAAAACTGCTGCACCGATCAACATGAAATTTGGCAGGAATGTAGATATGTCCGACCCACACTGTGCCAGCCAATGGTTTTACAAAACACCCAATATTTGAGAAGGGGGCTCCATCTAAAAAGGGAGTGTCTAGACATACAAAAATGCTTATAACTCAAAAACTATTCAACATAGGAGCTTCAGATTTCTGTTTTTTGTTGTTTAGCTCTGATGAAGGGCTATCCATTGGGCCCACCAATGCGCCCCCCAGACTCCTACCCTACCTGAAAAGGGGTTGTCTGGACATACAAAAATGCTTACTCAAAAACTATTCAGTGTAGGCACTTTTTTTGGTTAGTTATGATGAAGGGCTATCAGTCGGGTCCACCAATGAGCACCCACCCCCACCACTGGACCCCCATCCAAAACAAAAAATCTGTTCTGGTGAGTGCTGAGTTCTGGTACATTGATGCTTTGCATACATGCTACTGCTATGCGGTATCTAGGTATAAAACATATTCATGCCCACTGTATGTGAAACAGACAAACGTAGGTTTAAAAACAGTGTAGTCTTCAAAAATGTATATCTTTCAAGTGCTGCATTGTATTTAAAAAGTGCTGGGAAATAACAAAACCAATAAAGTTGTTTTTGTTGTTTCTTTTTTTTTGGTCAGAATACTACCGCTTCATGTCAATTCAACAAAATACTTTTTTTAAGTGTAAACAATGGAAAATCCCTGGTGACATTAAGTAAGAAGTACAGTGCTGATTATTTGTTTAAACAGAAGTGTTGCTGTGAGTACACTTCATTGCAGAAAGGTTGGAAATCATAACTATGAAGCTCCAGGTTCCAAAGTTTTCATTTAGTGAAGTCCAAGTTTCAAATCAAGAGTTCAAGTACTTTGTTTTCAATTCCATCTATGTATAAAATATACTGATATAAAACATGTTTTTTTACTGACTGATGTGAATGCAAAAACAAACAAACACATGTATTGTGCATATTACCTAAAATCCTATTGCATGTAGAATTAATTTATTGTGCATTTTAGCTATGCTTGAATTGATGTGACAATCTTCTTTTGAACATCATTTTGAACTGTGGGGGGGCTGTGGCGGAGTGTTTAGAGGAGTCGTTCTGGAACCGGAAGTTCACCGGTTTGATCCCCCGTTCCAGCCATCTCAGTTGTTGTGTCCTTGGGCAAGACACTTCACCTACCTTTCCTACCTCTGGTGGTCAGAGTGGTGGTGCCGGTGCCTGGCAGCCCCGCCTCTGTCAGTGTGCCCCAGAGCAGCTATGGCTGTAGCTTACCACCATCAGTAGCCGTGTTTCCATCCAATTTAATTAGAATTTTGAGCTAATTTGTAAAATTTCGCAAAAAGGAATCAAATAATAAATGCGACTCAAGACGTGTTTCCATCAACTGGCTTGATGCGAATCACCCAGTAATTACATCAGACGCATGTCTGCAGTAAACAGGAAGTAGAAAAAGATATGCAATTCTCTTCACATTACGCGAATAACTGAGGAGACGCCGACAAGAGGAGGAGGAGGGTCCAGCTGCAGTCGCTCTGATACAGACAGCGATAACAGCTGATCAACATGTGAGTTTAATGTTCGCTACGTCAGAACTTATTCGACTCATGTGTTTCCATCTCTCCTTTT
>JARVJO010000330.1:2607519-2623178 GCA_031762555.1 Cynodonichthys magdalenae
TTACTCCAATTACTGGAAGTTACAAAAGCAAATCAACACTCCTGGTACAATGAGTAATTTACTCATTCTCCATGAGGAATTGGGTCTTGATGCTTTATCGTTTATTGTAATTTATTTTATTTGCTGTCCTCAGCAATCATTTTTTCTCTACCCACACTGCCTTTGCCTGCTTAATTGAGTCTTTGATTTACATGCGAATAAACGTCCTGAGATACTAGCACCGATGGCAAGCAAGGAAAAGAGGATAAAACTCTAATTCAGAGATAAAAAGCTGAGCCTGAGCAAGTTAAAGTAGGCTTCTGGCTGGGAGTATTACTCCCTGGAAGCAGCTGGGACTGCATAAATCTTTACTTTCTCGTGCCATTCTAAAGAATTGATGCTACTCGTTCAGTGTGAAAGAGTAGTGGACAAGAAAGCTAATGATATTTGAGTTTACAGTAATATTAGGTGACTAATAGTATAGGATGTTGTGACATAGCCTAATAAACTCTGTGAACCTGAAATAGATGGTTTGGTTGAGGCAATCCAGGAATTAACTTCATGTATAATGGAAACAGACAGTACCAGAGGTGGAAAGTAACATATTGCTTTTTACTCAGATTATTGTAATTGAGTATGATCATTGTGTACTTTGAACTTTTTAAGTAAGTATTTAAATCTATAATTTTATTTATTTTAATCCCATCTTTCCTTACTAGTCAGCCAGTGTGCAATCCAGCTTGAAATGATAATGCGCTGAGGAGGAGTTTCCCTATACTTGCCCATTCACTGTCCTGAGGAGGCTGTCACTTCACACTGATGAAGTTATTTTCATGAAAATTGTTTATGATAAGTGTAACTTTTCTTCACAGGAGTTCAACTAAACTATCAAGCTACCAAACAACAAGCTACCAAGAAACAATAAGCTAACATTAGCTACCATTAACCTACTGCTCTCTGTCATCTAGCCCTCTTGTCTTAAGTGTCATACTGGTGGATGATATAGTGCCATCTTTTGTATTTTTCCTTCGAGTTTAGTTGAAACCCATTATTGTTGTGTTGCAAATATAACAAAATAAGATTTATATGCTTTTAATTTGATGATCCCGCGTACATTGAGGTGGCACAAAACAATACAAACACAACCAGGGATGGGGTAGAACATGGTCAGGTTGAAATGCCTAAAAGAGAAACACCTGTGTAGTAACACCTCACGCTCATGACATTGAGCGTGAGGTCACCATGCATACTTTATGCATGGTGAATAAAGGCCCCCACAGACTAATGTTTACTTCACCCTGCAGAGGTCCACCAAGACTCAAAGTGGACGTCTGCCGGAAAGGTCCACGCAGAGATCAGTTTTTTACGTCTGCGTCCTTGGTGTCACACAAAAAATTGCCTGACAATTTCACACCGAACTGCTTTAGATGTGACACCAAGCAGATAAAGTTGAGAATCTGCATCATCTTGTGGACAAAATGAAGTCAAATTTTGAAGAGTATTTCACAGAGGAGATTAGAAAACATATGAATTATATATTACATCAATGAGGGAATATAAGGACTTTTTGGAGAGAGTTTGTAGTCGGAAACACCTCAGACCCTGGATAAGGCACATTCTTTTCTTTTGTTGTTTTAAAGCTAAAATGCAAGGTATTTCTTCCTATATATAAGGAATTTGTTGGGCAATCAGTATGCTCGAGTATGAGGTCCCTACCATCTGCGGACAGCATGTGTGGAATCCGTGCGGCTCATAGATGTGGGAGTCTTAACTAGACATGTATATCTCAATATCTCATTTGTTAACTGTCAAACAACTAAACCTTTACCGCAACTCCTGTTCAGTCTTAGAACTCCTGAACATGTTTAAGAGACACTCTGCCTTTAACTTACACAGCAAAATTTGTCTGCTCCAGTTCTGGCCCACACAATGCAAAACAACTCAACCCAGATACCACAAACAATGATGACCCTTTGCTGTCTGAGATTTAGTTTGCCAGAGGTGGTCCATGCATGGGCCAACACCACACAAATCAAACCACCACCGCATGTCATCTTAAAAGCAGCACCATCATTGCTTGATGCACATTTTCCTGACAAACCTCTTGCCATGCAGTCAGACAGCTTCTTGGAGATTAAAGGAAAGAATCTGCTTCATTCTGCTGTTAGCTGTGTTAGCTCAGGGAGACTTAGACCTGCAGCCTGTGGTGATGAGTTTGAAACAAATTTGTTTTTCATAGTTACAACTGAACTTTCAAAGTTTGACAAGAGGCTTTGAGAAAATTTGTCAATCCAACATGCTTGACACTGCTAATGTTGGTTAGCTCGGTAATAACTTACGAATTAGTAATTATTTGTGCTAACTCTATGACCTGAGGAGATCATAAGAATGCATCATTAACTCCAAAATTCCACTCTAAAAACAACAAAATCAAGACCTGTCTAATTAAAATAATACAGCTTTTTAAAAATACTATTAAATAACTAAATTAATTGGGAATAAAAAGAGATAATTACAGTTTGCTTATCGTTGCATACCAGCTACATTCACACATCAGCTGATTATTCACTCCATGGCAGTTTTTTTAATCTTGTGAAACAATGTCCCAGTAAAATTACCAGCTAGTTTGAAAGTGATTTATATATATATATATATAATTAACAGTTCCGAATCAGCAGCAGTCTGATTGGTAAAGTGTTAGTTCAATTTTTTTGAAGAGGCTGTATGATCCAATTCTATATGTTTCTGATAATGTATTTTACTGTCCACAGGTTTTGTTTTTAAAAGTCTAACTGCAGTTTCCTGAAGTGCAAATTGTGAGTGTATTTATGTTTCCAAGTACATCTTTCATGTTTCCTGAGTTTTACTTATACTATGTGAATTGAATTGGTGAAATGATTTTTACCTAAGAATATAATCCTTGAGTTATGTTTTATAGATTAAATCATAAAATAAAAAGCTCTAAATAAATCTGTGTTTGGTGTGTATTTCCACCTCTGGTTAATACTGACTTTAAAGCTTTGACTTTTGGTTTGATTTCTATCAAAAATAGATGTTTTTTATTCAGTCCTCTGGTTATTTTATCTGTGCTCTCCCAGGCATTTTATTGCCTTTGTGTGAAAACTGTTCTCACTTAATAAAAAAAAAATCTATGAACCAAGTGAAAGTGTTAGCGAAGGATAAATTAGGAACAAGGTAAATCAAGAGACAAAAAGTAAAGGTGTAGTTGTTTTGATTGCTTTAAATTTTTCACATTCCTTCAAAATAAACCAAATGGCAGAATGTGTAAAGGATTTTAAAGAAGTCTGAAGGAAACCGATCACAAACCAGAGTTGCTTTATTCCACACAGCTCGTCATCAACAAATAGGTGTGACAACTAAACCTCTGTCTAACCCAGGGGGTCGAGGTCTTAAATCCTGCATGGTTTACTTGTTTCTCTGCTCCAACACACCTGATTTGAATGAAATCTTAATTATCAGGCTTCTGCAGAACTTGGAAGAGGTAACTCAATAACTGAATCAGCTGTGTTGGAGCAGGGAAAAAAGTAAAACATGCAGGGCTGTGGCCCTCGAGGACCAGGATTGTCCACCTAACCCAAAAGGAGAAGAATAAAACAAAATGATAAGATAAAATAAATGGTCCTAGCTCAATTTGCAAACTAATGTTTTAGTATTGGAGAAACAAAAAAAAACAAACAAATGGGATGATTTAGTAGGGCCTGATCACAAGCACTGAACAAAAAAAAAAGTTTAAAAAATGGCTGTAAGGTTAGACTAGATAAGCCTTAACATTAAAGTTGCATACCAAAGCAACTTGAAACTCTTTGAAGCTCTACCGTGATTTACTGGTAGGTGATGAATGCGTTATTGACAAACTGCTAAAGCATAGACTGCTCTCACAGAAAACTGCTTCAAGAAAAAAAAAAGTCTTCTTTTGTTAAAAACATCCTTTTTATCTGTGTAAGGACTTAGTGCCATCTTTTACTCTTATTTTTCAGCTTGTTTTGAAGAAAGTGCCATGATGGCAGTTTGCTATTCAAGCCTTAGGTATAAATACCAGCAGTGAGAAAATCCACAAACTGCTTATGTTTCTTTAAATTTACACCTGCCCTTTTTAGTACAGGATAACAAAATAAATTGCACAATAAAGGGACACAGTATGGGCCAGTATGGTATTTTTTAGAATTTTTTTTTATTTTTTGTTTTTTTTGTTTTACACAAACTGTGTTAATGTACAGTAACAACTAAAGGTACTTATGCAAAATACCCCGATACTCGGGAAAGATACCATGAGGAAAAAAATGAGTGTTAAGTTATGTAAGTTTTAAAGGGGACATATGCAAATTCACTTTTTAGCCATTAAATGCATGTTGTTGTGTACTCTAGGAGTGCAGACAATTTGAATTTAGTTTCTCCCGGTGCTGCAAAGATATCTTTATTTTCTTTTTGGGTCAAATTTGTTAGTTTTCTTTATTTTTTATGACATTTTCTGAACTATTACATTACAGAACTTGTGACACAATAGCTGAATAAGGTCTGGACCTGCGGACTACAATTTTGTCTTCTTCATTTTCCTTCCACTCTGCATCAGACTCTGGTTCCAACATGTTAGGCTGGATGGTAAAATGGTAAATGGCTTGAACTTACACGGTGCTTTATCAAGTCCCTTTGAACTCCAAAGCATAGGTCAATTTAAAAACTATAAATATTGTAGTTTCATTAAAACAGATGTGTTTAAGAATAACCCCTGAGGCAGTTTTTTTTTAATGTTATTTAAATTTTATATTATACTGGGTGTACCAGATTTTCCTTATTTTTACAAGGCCAGGGTTAACAAATGACAAATATTGCAGTCAGAGTGGCTTTGGCTAGGCTCTATATCAGCTTCAAGGTAAATAGGATTGTGTCTCACTTTTTTTAACAAAACCCAACCGGCTTTATTACTGTGTAGGTACTGATATGCCTCAGAGCTTTTCTGGTTGTTCATCGCTTCACCATCTAAAGCAACCGAGTCATTGAAGTAGCTAAATATGCTACTATTTGTAACCCATGGCCAATTCTTCAGGTCGTTCTCACATCCCTCGATTGCAGTAGGCAGAGGTTAATTATATTTTCATGTTTGAGCTGTCAGGAGTAGTTCCCATGTTTTTAAATCTACAACACTCAGATAAACCGTGTTAGCTCGCACTGTTTGTACGTAAACAAACGGCGGTTCTGGTTCGTGCCAGAAATTGTCTCCACATTTCACACATGGCATTATGGGGGCTAGGAATGAGGTGGATAGACCCCAACGGAATAATTAAGATGTGAAAAAGAAGGATTTAATAGCATGGTATGTCCACTTTAAGATCTTTTTTTTTCAAATTTCACAGTTTGAGCCCTTCTGGAACACTTAATCACTGCAATATCTTTATTATTCTGTCCAGAGCAAGCTGCTGTTCTGTTTGTGTTGTGTAATTAAAAGGTTGACAAAAAAAAAAAAGATCTTACTATGGATGACAACCCTAATTATGTCCTTCAAGACCTACACAACCTACTCACTGCTTTTTTGCTGATTGTCTAAATACCTTGCCTAAACTCTGCACAGACCATCTACATTCTGGCTGATAATTTTCATGAAAATGAGGTTGTCATCAAAAGTTTGAGGGGATCTTTGGATTTATTTTAGGTTGATGGTTAAGCTGTATTATTATTAGATTTCAGCAACCATGTAGCCAGTCTGTGTGTGCAGGGCTAACATGAGACAAACCGTTTTAATGAAATAAAGTTTGATTCTTCATTGTCAACTAAGGGCTCCAGTAGCCTCATGTAGTCTTAATCAAACCTTTGCATATGCATGAATCAAATATTTTGTTTTATATTATACATTATTCATCTTGAGCGCATGAGACAACCCGTTAACACGTCTCTATTGAAATATACAAATATGTGTAAATATGTACAGCACATGTGACTCTCCTCTCTGCATGATTAAAAATCATGTCTACATGCTGGGAAAATAAATAATTTCATTTGAGTTAGAGATGGTTATTTTTGCCATGGTGTCTTTTGGCCAAAAAGAGTGAAGTTGTGTGTCCGCTGCTTTTGCTCATCCACAGAAGTTACAAAAAATAATCAGGCACAAAGATGGTAGAGAAAATGAATGTCCTTTAATGTTAGACACCAATTATATATTACTATTACAGTAAATAAACATAGAGGTGGCACTTCTATAAACTAAGCTAGATTTGCATTTCTGAAGTTGAAACAATTCCACTTTTACGCATCTGGCTAACTAAACTGCTGTTAAATCAATGATTTAAAAAGCTTCAAATTTCAGGTTCTGAGAAAACTTTTTAATCAAAGTCCATTACTTTACTGAGTGGGTGTCTTGAAAAAGCCACCAATAATATTTGCACAACACTTTCATATCTACCTGTTTCCATCGTCAGCTTAGCTGCTTGTAGCAGCAAACTGGAGAATCTAGAATATCTAGGTGGGTTTAAAGAAAACACTTACTTACCATAACCCCAAATGTGATTGGTTGCTCAAACTGTTATTCCAGATTTACACTCTCGCTTGGTTTAATGGTCTGGGGATTCTGATATACTGAATACTCGTGTACAAGAACATTTTCTCAGTGACCACATGCGAATGGTTCAAAAATTATTTTCATAAAATGACTTCAAATTACAGCATTCTGGCAGTAGACACAGAAATAAGCTTGTGTTACATCATTATAATAAAAACAAGCAAACCAGGGACTAGGGAATAGTTGAGTTTTTTGTTTGTTTGCATGCAGGACTATATATTATTTTTATTTTGTATTTTTTTCTCAAGCAGCAGAATTAAATTAGTGAATCTACTAAACTATATTGATAAATCATTCAAGCAGCCTTCTAAATGAGAAAAGGAAATTGTCAGCTGGAATACTGCCTTAATGGTATTTATAAGAAACTAAAGCAGGTTCTGTTTTATTCTTTGTTTTCTGTCTTTTGAAACAAAGAAGTAGCTGTGAAGCTAGCACACTTGTTCTGTAACTCATCAAAAGACAAAGAAGCTAAGAGCATCAAAAACCCAACTCATTACAAAGACTGTTCCCCTCATCTGTGTGGATCACTGAAAGAGCAGATTACAATTCAGAACTTCATTAATAATGGACTATGTGAACAATGGCAGAGTGATAGTTGCATTGTCTTGAAGTCAAAGAATAAGGCACTCTGAAAGCCAGAAGCAAGATCATCATTATCTTGTCTGCGCTTATCAGCTCAAAAAGTCTAGAGAAACAAATTTGCATGAAAAGTGTCATCATTGAATATGACCATGCTTGAGTTTGCGTCTAAATCTTCATGTTGTCATTCCTATATGTTTGCTCCTCACAAACAAGTTAAAAACTCTTATTAATTTAGGCTGTGTTCTTCAAAACAAACAAACCAACAAACAAAAAATCAAGATAAAACAAATAAATATATAAAGAACAGTCACTTGTGAGAAAATGATGCAACACCTCCAACAAAGAATGCCACTCCAGTTCCTGAATTCACAGGAGCCAGATGAAATCTGACAGGCGGAAATTATTTGAGCGAGATAAGAGTGGAGTGTGAGCACACAGGAAGGATGGAAGAGAGAAGGGAAGGGCCCATTTCAGGTCAAACTAAAAGCAGACAGACAGGAAAAATTAAGGAGGAGCTAAGCTGTGCCTGGAAACTAAACCACAGATGGATTAAAGCATTGTGGTGGAAAGTATTTTTTAAATATAATATCTCATTGTAAATGATTTTATTCTGCTTCATTTTAATCACAGCTTTGAAGTGGGGGATTTTATAACTGACAGCTGCACTTGTTGCAATTTAAAAGATTTTTATACTAGATCCTTGGCTCTCACAAATGTTTATTCAAATTATGAAAGGACATTTTAAAGGCAAAAATGGACAGAATGCTCCAACTTTCATTATATTTTTGGAAAGGACTTGTAGTAAAATGCAGCTCATTTAATATCTACAAGAAAACACCTTCGTTTTCTAATTTATACATTAGAAATCCAGTTTGGTGCTTGTATGACCCTCTCCTCCCAATTAATAAAACTGTACGTACAGAACAGAAATCTTTTAATAGTTTTTTTCTAACCTAAACCTATGTTCTGTATGATATAGATAAAGACATGACAATAGTTGCCCCACCTTTTTATTTTTATACCTACGTTTTTTTTCTACTGGTAGAATTCTTTACTGTATTTAAAGACTGAATATTATGATGAAGAGCAATTTAAGAATATTAATTTAACAAATGGAGATATTTTTATTATCCACTTCAAAAATAAAAGTATAAACTTATTTAAAATAACAGATTATTCAAAACAGTTAAACAGAAATTTCTCAATAATAGCACTTTTAGAGACGTGGCTTAAGGATGTGTGAAATGTTTTTCTAATCTAGCTACACAGTTGCTGTTTTGTGTCATTTTTAATATTCCATCAGGAACAAATCTGTAGATTAACCCTCCACTATTCACTGGCTCTGCGTTGTATCAGAAAGAATAGAACGAGAATGAAATCAGCTTATTATAGCGAACCTGTGCCTCAACGTTTTTTAACGTTTTAACGTTTTAACTACAAAGTGTCATTCTTAATATTCCTTCTGTAATAAATACGTATGTTAGATCCTGTGGTCGCTCACTGATGTCATCAGCTCATTATCATTTTCTCAGCACGGATCTACGGCTTGCCTTTTCACAAGTGGGTGAGCCGAGCTCGAACCCGCCTCTGATACTACCTCTGCTCACGGATCAGGGGCGCATCAGAGGCGGATTAATTTTACTTGCCTCTCCGTCTTTGTGTTTTTTCTGAATGCTTGGGAGAGGACAGAACACACATCAGACCCGGACTGAGGTGTCTTATGAAAGGGGCTATTGTGTTAGTGTTTATGTTGATTTAAAGAAAGCTATTGATCACAGCATTCTTCTTGAGAAATTAAACAAATATGGCATGAGAGGTCCAGTACTACAATGCACTCTAAAAATTAAATGTTGGATTTACTTAACCATGTTATGTCAACTGGTTCCACTTAACTGAGTTTAGTAAATTCAAAGCAACATACTCATGTTCTTTGGTTAAAAAACTGGTATATTGCTTTGAGTTTACTTTTAGTCACGTTCAACCGAAGGTTCCGTTGTATCTAAATAATTAAGTTAACATAACACTGGCCATCCAAAAATGAGTCCGTCTGAGACAGTTCTCATTATTTCAAGGCAAAGTAAGTCATTGTCAGACATTGAGGCAATTCAAAGCAACCATTTTTCATTACATGCCATTGAGTGGCTGACTTTATCATATCTACGTATTCATTTAGCATTTGATCTAATTTCCATACCTTTATCCAAACTCCAAATTCCACAATCTGTTTCAACTATCAGACAAACCATTTCACTCATCTCTTACTAATAAACACAAAACATGTCTGCACCCACACACTGCATCAAGTTCATTGCTAATATGCTAATGATATACTTTTCATAATGAGCTGGAGACCTCTTTCTCAATCATTCATTTGGAGGCTAATTAATCATAGCACATTAAGCTGCTTATTTACTCAACTGAATTTACCTTACTTTATTGTAAGAGAAAATATTATTGCATGTAGCTTTTAAGGGAAAGCTGATTTGGGGAGACCAGAGATACATATAATTTAATATTTTTTTTACTCATTTAACAAGAGACAGAAGAAACACTAAAACTGTTACAAATATTTTTGTTCAGACATAAGATGAAACAACATGTATAACAGGAATAGTTTTTATGGTGTGAGCAACAGCAGCTAGGCAAGGAAAAAAAAAATCTGTCTTATTTAGCATATGGAAAAGAAGGAGGTGAAGTTACACTCAAGACATTACAAAACAAAATTATGCCATTTATGCTGACTGATTATGTACAATATGTGTATGCAGCATTAGGATTTAAGGCTTTGTGAACCTTTCCAAACTGCCATCATCAGTGATTGAGCAGTGTAAGTGTTTTGTGGGTCACCGGTGAGACATTTGCTTGCTGTCCAAGCAAAAGCCGCAGGGCTCCAGGGACCAGTGAAAGTGAGGGATTGACACATTAACAATAAGTTTCACTGCAAGAAAATGAATAGCTGTCAGTGCTGGTGTGCATGCTGGCAATAGAAAATTGGAAGTGAGTGACAAGTATTTGACCTGTGCCAAAAAACAGCACTTAGCAAAGCTTTTGCCCATTAACCTTGCTAACCCAGAACTTTGAAACTCACCCAGAATGGTGACACTTTAGAAGTCACCAAAACCCCACTTTAATCACTTATTCACAACTACCAAAAAATATATTTTAGAAAAATCCAGTTATTATACAACAAAACAGATTTACTGTCAGCAGTCACTTCCGCAAGATGAAATGCACTCTTTTTTTACATATATTTATCACACATTATAAAAGCACTTCAGATTAAACCACCATCCCTGTCTATTTAAGATTACTGAATGGCGAACACCAACACTTACACTTATCTCTGCTGTCACCTATGGAAAAAGGAATTGGTCTATTTTTACAAGAATAAGTGTCTCTCCCTTCTCAGTCAGATTAGCAGACACAAACTAATCCTCCAATAATTGTTTGTAGCTCTCTTAGGACAAATAACATATTTTTCTGTAATCCGTGTAGTCTTTTTGTGATGATTACAAATCTGTCAATACCACAATCGTCCCAGTTGTTGTTTAGTTTATGTGGTGTTGGCCCATGCATGGACCACCTCTGGCAAACTGCAACTGGGCCACCAAAGGTCCATCATTCTTTGTGGTATTTGGGCCAAGCATTACTGCTCAGGTATGGACATATGTGACCATACCTGAGCAAGACCAGTATTGCTATGTGGGAATGACCTGATCTTTATCTAATGTTAAATCCAATTTTTGTCTTTTTTTTCTGTGATTTGGATTATTTGGTTCAGTTAAAAAAAAAAAAGACAGCTTTAGGGTGAAGTTGAAGAATTTCAAGATATTACTCCGTCAATGGCTGTGTCCAAAACGAGAGACCGAGTCCTCCGAAGGCCGAATTCGTCGACCTCTTACGTCACAGCACCGCGACGGAGGCTGTCCAAAACCGAAGACTCCTCCAGTGTGGTCGACAAATGCGTCCTTCCTTTGCTCAGAATTGAAGGACTGGTCCGATGGATCCTTCTCGGCCCACCATATCCCATAATGCATTGCGGGTCGACCGGAGTTTTTTTTTGCTAGTAATGACTAATGACGCTAGTGAAAAGAATACATTTTAAATAAAAATCTGGCGGTATAAAAATTTAAATTTTCAAGCGGTTGTGTTGTTAATACATTTATTATTTGTATAGACATGTTTTTAAATATTATTTTTGTCAGAAAAGAAACTATCTTTTTTTAGAGAAATAAACATGCACCTACAGAAGGTCCATGGTTCTTCAAATACTGACTTTAAGTTTATTTTATTGTTTTGTGATTTTATTAATGCTAATATATTGATATTTTTCTAATTTCGATCTAATTTAGCTTCTGTTTAGCGTCGTCACGGTTGCTAGGTGACCAGACATACGCCAGGTAAGGGCGGGAATAAAGCCGAAGGATAGACTGTCCAAATTCACAGTGACTTTCTTCCGGTCTTCCCTGTCTACCAATGACCCAGCCTACCTCGACCGGGTAGACCGGGTCCTTCAGAGGACCCAGCCTCTCGTTTTGGACACAGCCAATATCTCATCAACTTGGTGCAATATATCCTTCTCAATGTACCATGGGCTACTACGGCTGAGGGGAGTTGTTCCCTTAATGCAAGAGTTGGTAGTTCAATTCCATTGCTATTTGGTCAAAGTATCCCTGAACCCCCACTGCTTCTGATGTATGTCCCATCAGTGTATGAGTGGCATTTAAAAGCACTGATTTGTCTCTATAGATTAATTTATTACTATTAGCTTTGTAGAGAGACCTAGAGTGCTGAATAAATGTGTGTGTTAATGGATAAATGAGGACACCTATTGTAGCGTAAAGCGCTTTGAGTATTTTGGTTGGACAGAAAGGCACTATATAAGTAGTACATTTACCTTCACCATGATATGATGCTACTTCCACCATGATTGACATCCAGTACAATGTTCAAAGACTGGACAGCCTAACATTGAGTCCTCTAAACATGCTTTTGTCATTTTGGCCAAATAGCTCAATTGTTATCCCAACAGTACAACTTTTCTTCATTAGACATTTGGTTTGTCTGTTGAGCCTAAAGTATCATTTTTTTAGGCTCCCTTCACTGTGGAAAGTGGTGTTTCAGCGATTTCCAGTTCAAGGCAGACTTGAGTCTTGGTCATCAAGGGTAATGTTTTATTTTTTCATTTTTTTTTTTCTTTGTTTTTTTGAGGATGATTTTGGGTGAGTCTTGGATATTCCTGTTGTTCTAATAATCGGTCTGTCCAATCATTGCTGCAAAGCAAATGCTTTTGGTGTAGATTAGAGTAAATCCCCAAAGAAAACAGATGTGTGCACACAATTCTTGTGTTAAAAATCCTTGAAACTATGTGATGTGTAATCATTTCACTTAAGAAAAGGAATGCTTCAGATTAGATCATTAGAAGCCCCCACAAAATAGGATTTTTATGCACATGATCACTATGAACTGTAAACTTCTGACTGCTACTATAGATCAGCTCAGTTCTTCTGAATGGGGATATACGGTACCAATGTGATTCAGTGCTCAGCTTTGTTTTTTTTTTTTGTTTTTTTTCTTCTAGTTTTGGCAGTAATGAGGTTGTTTCCATACAATGCATGTTTTAGATTTCCAGAGCTACTGTATACACCTGGCATTATTCACTCTTTCATGACAAACTTCAACATCACTTTGTGTCCTTGAGTGACTGGAATGGAACAACTCAAATGAAAGACTGACTGCACTGACTGGACACTTGCCTACTAATAAACAGGGACATCATCACTGTCTGAAAAATCCATAAATAAAACAAGAAGTCTTTCAAGTCATGGTGTCTTTCAGTCTTCTTGACATTTTTCTTTGGTAATTCTGAAAGTTATGAGCCGCTATGGAGAGACAGTAATGCTTGTTGTCTTTCTCAGTCAGCTTTTAGACACAGCACTGCTCCATTTACTGTTGTTCCACACCAGTGACTGTGGTGACTGGTGTAGTTTTCTCAGCAGTCTTTAGGGATTATTGAACAGGTCATGTAGGAGACAAAGAACAATGGTAACCAAGTTGGCTTTTCCAGCTGAATTTGAACTGCAAGTTGATTTCAGGTTAATGTGGAACCTAATTTATATAAATATAAAAATGGTTGATGGATACAATAGGTTGCAAATGTATTCAAGCTCTTTTTGTTTTGTTTTTATATGTTGCATGCTGCCGTACATGGTCAAATTCAATTAGCGTTTCAATTGTAGTGTGACAGAGCCTTAAAGACAGGGGCATCAAACGAAAGGGGCTGAATACCTACTGTCAAGTATTAGCAATACCCCTACAGTAAAACATTTATAGCTTTATGGTTAGTAAAGATGCTATTTAAAATCCAGATTATCAGGAAACAAATTTTTTTATCAATGAAGGCATTGTCAGTCAGGTATTAAATGTCAGATTCTAAGGATTGCTGTAATTAAAATCTGGCTGACCTAATTAAATAATGAGGCTCAGCTACTACCTGTTCAGTGCCCTGCCACTCTACCCATTAAAACTGACAAAAGAGACACAGGCTCACTTTCAATAGTAACTGAATAACGGTGTGCATCAGGTTAAGAAGTTTATTAGCTAAAGTAAATTAGGAGGCAGCTGCAGTGGTGTGTCAAGTTTGTTGGTGTTGCTCAGATATAAACAAGGGGGAGGTGAAAGATGAGGGAAATAGCTGATGAGAGGAAAAACAAGAGAATGGAGAAAGATAACTAATTGAGATGACTGGAAATAATGAGGGAGAGTGTGACAAGAGACAGGTAATGCCACTGTTCTTATGCATTAATTATTTAGTGAGAAATTTCTCTCAGTGTCCTCACTTTTAAATTGCTCACAAACTCAAAATGTTTTGTGTATGGGCATGCATGTGTGCTCTCCACATGTGACCATCAGTCTATTGAGAGCCAGAGGGAAAAATGCTGGTCAGCCAGCTCCCCTCCCAACTGTCTCATCATTTTTTTTCTTTCTCCCTGTAGGGTGGCCATTACAGTCAGCCCTGCTGGCCACATCACAGCATAGAATCACACACAAACACACACACACATTGGCAAACAATGACAAAAAACATTTTTTGCAAGTATGCACATCCAAATTTGCACACACACACTCCACCTCTCTAGCCATTCGTCTATCCATCCAGCTCAGCTTGAGGGTCTCTGTGAGTGGGCTTCAACCCCCCTGTTAGAGCCTTGGCCACATTAGCAGCCTGGCGGGAGAAGAGATGGCTGGGCTGGCCAACAGCCTCCAGCAAACGTCATCCCACAAGAGTTGGCACCCTTCAGATGAGCTGGAATGGTCACAAAGTGGGAAGAATCTAATCCAGTTAGACCGTTTTTTTTTCCTGCGTCCTCAAATACCACGGGGCTTATTTAGGCTACGCTGCACTCTAAGTAAATAGGAATCCTGTATATGATGTATGCTCCCTGGGAATTATTAGATTAAATTAATACAGCAAAGTGTCAAGTTCAAAGTAGAAAAAGTAAGACTGGAATGCAGAGGAAATAGTGATTCCAGCTCATTCACAGTTATATCACATGACAGCTTCATACAATTTATGTCTCAAGTGTAAGTACATCCTGCAGCTTTGCTTTTCTATCTGGATTAACTCCTGAGTCATTGTTGACTGCCTCCATTTGATACAAGGTAGTCCATGTTTACCCCTCTCTTTGATCCTGCTAAACTTGACAGCTGTTAAAGTTGAGATGTACCTTACCTGCGTAGGGGATGGGGGCATCCTTATCCAGGGCAACCAGCGGAGGATCCAGCAGAACTATGTCGGTATTTTCAGTGATCACGCCGTGGTACGATGTCTCAATCCAGGGCTTGTGTTTATTCACTGCAGAAACAAAAAGCAAAGAAAAAAAACTACTTTTAGATGTCAAAAATTGAAGTAGATTATAAATCTTCGATAAGCTGCATCAGTATAACCGTTCACAAATCAATAATTTAGCTTCGGTATGCAGGCAGAAATAAACAAATTCAGCATCCCACAGTATGAACACTTTTACTGGAGAAACCCTTCCACCATGAGCATCTATGAGTTATTTTCCCAATATCCCTCCGTACTTTTTCTTTTGTTTCTTTCATCATTCAAACCCTGCAGCGTCAAATGCACCATCACATACTTAATCAGCTACAACCACTGTGCTGACTGCTGTAATCTTTATCAAAGACCAAGTCAAAACAAGGTTCAGGATGTGGATTCAGTTCACCTTTGTGTTATTGTTTTTATTTTTTATTTAAAGGATGCATTTTTTTTATGTTATAAACCCTCTCTTTGCACAACGTCTTTGCTATCTCCATTCAGTAGTTTTTGGCCATTTGATCATCTTTATAGTTGTCTGAAAGAGTCATTTAGATGGAAGTACTTTCTGACAGCCGCAGCCAACTGCTCCTCAAAAAATGTTTCTTTCACGCACAACAGCTGTCTTCTGGGCCCCGTTTCAGAAAGCAGGCTTAACAAACCCTGGGTTAACGCAGATACTCTGAATCAGCTTACCCCGCTATG
>JARVJO010000330.1:2624938-2638910 GCA_031762555.1 Cynodonichthys magdalenae
AAAATATTTAGGGGGGCTTGAAAACATTTTAGGGGGGCTGAAGCCCCCCTAAAATAGGCCTAGTGACGCCACTGCTTAGCAGCATCCTGACTGCCTTCATAAGAAAGACTGATCTCCAAATGTGTTGCAATCCAGTTACATTCAATAGCTTATGTTGGTCAAAAGGGATGCAGCACGGTTGCCATCAAGTGTGAAGGGGGCTTTATGAAATCAGCAAAAAGACCAAATGCTAAACTTTAAGTGACATTACAGCAAAATACTTGTAGCTGTAATTAGAAGCTTATTGACTTCATAAAGGGTTAATACTTTCAAGGCACTCCTTTAGCTTTTGGATTGACTGGGACATTGTACCAATGTTAAAAAAAAACAAGAATGATGAGAACAAACTGGTACTTTTGACAGTTCCATTGTGCAGAATATTAGCTGTGTTCTTCAAAAAAATTGAAAGAAAAGAAAAAGAAATTGCATTTCGTCTGCTCTATAAATGTCAGGTTCAAGTTTATAAATCAAAAATGACAAAGCAAAGCTGTATTTTAAGGTCCCCTAAGTTTCAGGAAAGAAGTGCAAAAACAATAATTACTTGCCATTCAGCAAAAGGGAGAAATTAAAAATGTAGAATCTCTGTAGACCTAAATCAAACAATCCTTGTTCCAAACCACTTCAGCTATGCCATTCATGTCATTAAAATCCACTCCACAAGGCTACATGTATTTACCAACAAGCATAAAGGGATCATCATCTTATTTGAAGGGGGATTGATAGCATCTAAAAGGAATTTGAATAAGGTAAACTCATTTAATTAAACATTACAAATCAAGGAGAAGCAGAGGACAGGAATTGTCTGTCAATCAAAAAGTTAGATTCTTTGACTTCATGTTAAAATGTCCATAGGCAAGAAAGACACTGAATTCCAGGCTGCAGATAATGTGTTTGAATTTGGAAAAAAAATAAAGAAATGAAAATAAAAAATAAACTAAGATGGGATAGAGGTACCTCAAAAGTACCTTTTTTCTAAGGTAAGACTTACATCTACGTTAGGTTAACTGGAGCCATAAATTAGCAATAAATGTCTGTGTGTGCCAGATTTGAGTGGTAGTCAAGTCCAGTTGTTACTATCTCAGGCCATTGGCAAAGTTAAAGCTAGTTCTCACACACTAGAACTCTGCCTTCATCACATCTTTTTACTTTGGAGTCAGCCTCAGACGTCTACAGTTGGTCCAGAACACTGTAGCTCGGCTGCTAACTGGAGTTCCTAAGAGGGAACACATCACCCCCACTCTGGCTTCCCTCCACTGGCTGCCTCTTCATTTTAGAATTTACTTTAGGATTTTTTGTTTGTTTTTAAAAGTTTCTTTAAAAAGTACTTCTCTAAGCAGCTTCATCCAATACTCTCCTCCTGTACAGTGCCTCAGGTCAGTTAATCAGCTTCTCCTGGAGGTGTTGAGGTCCAAACAGAAGCTTAGAGGGGACAAAGCTTTTTATGTTGCTACTCTTAGATCAAGGGAATGATCTCCCATTGCATATTAGAGAAGCACCTTTGCTGTCCACTTTTAAAACTCTTCTAAAAATGCATTTTATTCCTTGGCTTTTGGCACAGCCTAAGACTCACTTTCATTAATTTTACTTTACTTTGTTTTTACTGATTTTATCATAACTGTTTTTATTATTTGCTTTATGCATTTACATGTTCTTTTATATGTACAACACTTTATTGCAGCTGCTGAACAGTGACCACACGTTCAGTGAAATCCATCAATCCATTCTGTTCAGAGTTACAGAAGGGGCTGGTGCCTTAGTGGTCAGTGTGCAAGAGGCAAGTACACCCAGGGCAGGTGTAAATCCATCACAGGGACATATAGGGACAAATGAGACAAACAACAATTTATACACTCACTCACTCCTGCAGACAATTTAGTTACTGATTACCCTAACATTTTTGTTTTTGGTCCGTTGGAGGAAACCAGAGCACCCAGAGAAAACCGTGTACATGAGGGAACCATATAACATTCAATTACATTATGGTAAAAAAAAAAATAGTTTAAACATTAATAACACATGATTTTCACTAAATAAGTTTATACTGTATTATTGAATAATCCTGTTTCTGCCACCTCAGATCATAAAAATGATAAATGAAAACCTGCTTGGAAGCTACTGATTTAAAATACATGAAAGCCAATTTCTTATGTACCCTTGTGTAATATAAAGCATGTGATCAATCAAACTGCTGACTTTGCATTAAATGAATGCCCTCAGTTTGTAGACTTTAGTATAGGTTTTGTGACTGATTTTTAGGGCAACGCAGATGTAGTGAAACATGAACACGTTCCAACACCGGAGGACTCTGTATTCATGAGGGCCAGCCAAGAAAGCGTGACTAACAGAGCTGATACAGTCAGAGGAGATCAATCACAGGGGCAGAGATGGAAACACATTAGTCTATTAGGACATTATAAATATTCATGAGTATGTTACAACAGAAAGTACTAAAATGACTCTTGACTTTCAGCGTGTCGGTATATTTCACTGATGCTGCTTTACAGGAAATTGCAAGCAAAGGCATGATTACAGCGTCACATTCTCAGGTACAACTGAGACAAATAAACATGTCACTGGCACTCTTTTTGAGGGAAAATTTGCCATCATTCAGTCAGAAAACAATTACTTCTTTCAGCATTACTTCATGCAGGACAAAACGGTAAATAAAACAGGAGAAACTACGACTTTAAAGGATATATTCTTGTGCAGTTACCAGTAGCACAATTTTGTCTCTAATAAATTTGTAATACAGGCTAGGAAAATGAGTACAACCACTAATGGGGTGTCTAGAGAATTAAAGAGCCTTGCCCTCATCATCATTTTCATTTTAGTCACATCTTAGGAGCCCCACTGACCCTGTAATCCTTGATGTACTTTGTGCCTCTATCTATGACTACATAGCTGTGCTGGATTAGCCTAAAATTTGTGGTCTGCATAGCAAAGATTTGTTCATAAAGGAGTCAAAATAAAAAAAACATATTTCAACTACATTACAATGGAAATGTTAAAAAGTATTTTCTCTTGGCATAAAAACACTACAGGGCAATGATCAGCAGGAGACAACTCAGCATCACAATTTAATCTGATGATATCTCTGCAGATGATGACCCTTTGTGAGTGCATCTTTCCATCAGTCGGCATGGCCAGGCCACATTGCAATCGTGAGCTAATGACATCTCGAAGCCTCGCTGCTCTCCATGTGCGTAGGATAAAATGGTTTTTCATCAGGAGTGATGAGAGCAATAAAGAAGCGTCTGCCTCTGGTAATCACCACAGCATCGAGATGAGGTACCACCCACATGTGAACCCTACCCCTAACCAATAACTACAGCTCATCCAGACATGGGAAAGGAATAGGACGCTGACATCCCCTGAACAGAACTGAGTTTGTGTACCGACAGCCTGACAGAGACATGACCCTGAGTCATTACAACAAAATGGATGACTTGCATCTTTGATTTTTGAATAATGGTAGCTATCGGAGGTTGTGGAGGCATGGCTGATGATGAAAGGAGAAACTGGCGAGTCAGACCATCAGTCTCAAATGTTCCCATGGGAAACACTGCAGTCACTTATCATGATTGAACCCATGACTATGAGGCTAATACCCTGACACTAAGTGATCAGTTGCATATTCCAAGCACAGAGACCTGAATCCATACTAAACACTTTAAATCCTCAAATCAATATGAAGACAGCAGTAAGTCTAAAAAGTGGTTATATTTGTTTGCTTCATTTCATTCTGATGGTAGAATTAAAAAGTTCTAAAAGTTGCTCTCTTTGTTTAAAGTCCTTCAGCATTGTGTGCTAATGACGGGCACTAAATAGAAATTTTGACTTTTCCTTATTTGATTTATCTGTGCGATGCTCATCAACCATGTACCTTTCAGGAAAAACTCTGATGGAATATGTGTTTAAAGGAATGTTAGCAAACACTCACATACCTTAAAAAAGGCAGTCCAAGTGACCCCAATTTTGAAAAGCACACACAAAGTATGTCTACTAAAAGCACTCAGTAAATGGCATGCGATAACCTGCGAATGGAGGAAGGTCAAAGTCAATTTGAATGCATCTTATGTAACCTCACATCTGCTCGGGTAAATACAACTTCCTAAAACGTATAAAGGATTTTTATGTCTTGAAGGCAAAGCTGGAATCAAAAACATACTTCTGTTTGTTATCTGGTAGCTGCTCAAACACATAATGCACAGGATGGTTGTGTCTCTCTGTTGAGATCTGAGCTGGTGCTCAAATATCATGACCTTTGTGTCACAATGAGCAAAAGCATTTAGGTGAATTTTATTATCTGCTCTCAAAGCAGATTGGACATATTGGAAACAGTGTGGTTTCAATTGTCTTCATTAGCTTTAAGGGGGTATATCCTGCTTTTAAATCCTTGCTTTTCACATTTAAATTATTCAGTTGGGGTCTATACAAAAGGGAACAGCAAATGGAATTCCTCCTTATCTTATCTTGTGAAAGTAACCTGAAAACCTTCTGCCTCAGGCCAACGGAAAATAAAAAAATGGAAGGAGGGTGGAGGGTGAAATTTTTTTTTCTGTAGATGATTTATGCAGTAAATGATTTTTATGTTGATTAAATGGGGCCCCTTTTCCACCACTGTTGTGAGGTGTGTCTGAGAACAACTTATTTTTGGAGCAGCCTCTTTAAGTGCAAATAAGACCCCCTCCAGGTCTTGCTACCAACGATAGTTGTCCACTCCACCCTGTTTGGCCATTTTTGTAGTTTGATAGCAGCTTTAGCAGAGTTACCAGCCGCGCGAAAACCTTTTATTTACAAATGTATTAAAAGATGTCAACAACCGAAGACTTGTCCATCTAGCTTTACATGTTCGAGCCAGTCTGACCCAGAGCGAAATAAAAATGAAGAGAACAAACCTGCAGAACCACAGATTCATGAAACTGATAAGCCTGAAGTATTTTACTTTGTTTAGCAGTTCTGCAGCAAATACTGTGATGTAATAGTTCAGAAAACATCACAGAGAATAGAGAAAACTGAAGGAATTGAAAATTATGACCCAAACAGAACATAAATATGTCTATGCAGCAATGTGAGAGACTAAATTCAAATTTCATTTTTATATTTTAATTTTATCATTGTTTAACCTGGCAAATCCCATTAAGATCGCAGATCTCTTTTTCAAGGGCAGGCTGGGCCTGAAGGCAACCTTCTGTACCTGTTTTTGGGGTGGGGGGGGTGGATTACTCGGAGGAAACCCACGCAAACACAAGAAGAACATGCAAACTTTGAACAGAAAGACCCCAAATCCAAACCGGGGATCAAACCCAGGACCTTCTTGCTGTGAGGTGTCGGTGCTAACCACTGAGCTCTTTACCTAAACAGTTGCTGATTTTTTTTTAATACTTATTCTAAATAAGTTGTTGGCTTTATGGCAATGAAATGATTACAATTTAACATTTATACAGTTCAGCAAACAATGCCCTTGTAATTTTGTCTTTCACAAGTGAGCAGAGTTACTGGCTGAATAATAATTTTTATTCTTCAAATCAAATTAATCACAGAAATGCAGTTATCACCCCTGTCCAGGCTAATATAATCAGCTGATGTGACAGCTGAAAAGTGAATTGTGGAGCTGCAGTGCCCTTTACAGCGAGCACTGGTCAGCAGGACTATCCTCTGACATTTCATCGCCAATTAGGCCGTGAGGCGTGGATTTGACTTGCAGCTCGGAGCATGGCTGAGTCGCTATAACAGTGGATTAATCCCTGACCAGGCTATGGTGCGCTGCCGTCACTTTGCTTCCGGGTGCTACCTCTTAACAGGTTGGGTGTTTCAATCTGAGCAAACCTGGGGGGACCGTGGAGGAAGAGAAACAATTGTAATTAAAAAGAAGTCTGTAGGAAATTAAACTCTGATTGATAAGGTCAACACAAAAGGGCCACGATGAATACATCAGCATAATGAAAAGTAAACGCTGCTGCAACAGCTCACCATTATTGTGACCAACAGGCAATTACAGCTACACTGTAAGCTGGGAGCTCATGATAGTTCCAAGAGTTTAAGAGATGCCCATCAGTCTGAGTCATTGCAAATCATCAGGAAACATTCCCCTCAGTCAAAGAATGGATCTCAACTCTCTTTTCTTACTCCCCCACCCAACTACTCCATCATTGCAGTGATCCGTGTCTTCTTTGAACCCTGGAGATCTTTGCAAATGTTAATCTTGTATGCACTCAGTGTCTTGGCTTTGTGCCTCACAGAGCAGGCTGACACAGACCATCTGCAGCGAGAGGACTTTATTACGCTTCAAGGCTCTCTGGTCCAGACAGGCAGAGTTCTTAAGTTTGTAACATGACTTGAGACCTGTTTGATTAAATGATAACGTGTTTGGTCTTTGAGCTGAAATTGATTTTATGAAGCATGCATATTTTTACACACACAGTTAGTTAGAATGCATAAAGTAACACACTTTACCCTAAGTTCAATCCTTTACACTTAAAACTTTCAGTTAGTAATGTAGACTCTAAGTTTTACTTTGACCATTCCTGACACTATTATCCTGCTCTATATCAGGACTGCAGATAAAATAGTTTTTGTGTATCTATAAAGTACTTGTTCTTTTCTATTTGTGAAGCAAGCAACAGATATTAGGTTCAATTTTCAGAACGGCACTATCAAATAAAACCAACCTTACAAGTTGGTGCAGCTAGACTCCGTTACAAAGCTCAGACACATATCTATTTCAGAAAAGGGCTTACGCAACTCTGAGCCATCCAAAACAAAAAAATGTAAAGTTAGTAAGTTATGTAAAAGTAAAAGCAAGTTATGTAAAGTAGGCGATTATTCCAACAAGAAGACTATTATATCACATCACATACATACTGTACATGCACATACAGTATGTATTTCTGCCAAATATAGTTCAAATTACAGCCTGGTGTTATTGCAAAATATTAATAATATGTAAATTCAGATGTTTGTTTTCATGAGATCTAACACCACTTTCTAAAAAGTGCTTCAGTGGGTTATCTGCTTTGGTGTTCAACAGTGTTTTTCTAAGTGGATTCATCAGAAGATAATTCAAGACAAGAGTACATTTGGTGCAGGGTTTTGATTTGACTGGAGTAATCCAAATCATTATGTTTTCTGGAACCACAAAGTTTTTATTGTCTAACAGCATAATCTAAGAATGACATTTTAAAGTAAAGGTACTTTAAAACACCAAAAATAGAAATGTCAGTCATGATTACCTTAATGCATGTGATGTGATGTCTTCAATTTAATAATTATTACTAGTTGTTAATTTCTGAAATTGATTTATTATTATTTGTTAAATTTGTTAATTGTTAATTGTCTGAATTGTCTGAAATAAATTTCATTCATTCATTCATTCATTAACTCACTGCTGCTGTCACAAAGTCTGGACTTCTGTGCGAGAGATTGCTAATGTTGGACTTTTTTTCACCTCTGGTCAGACAGTGGGAACCAGAATGGGACAGAAAAACCGTAATACCAATAAAGCATCCTTTTCGTTTTTCCCACTTTTCTTTTCTAGGTCATAGGGAGCTTGTGTCTATTTCCAGCAGTCAATGTGAGAGGGGTGAGGTACGACCGGGACAGGTCACAAGTCCAACATTGGGCCAACTAGGGGCAAAACCAAAACAAAACTAACAAAACAAAACTAATAGATTTTTTTTTATTATCATTAACTACAATAAAGCCATAAGTAACTACTTCCCTGCCAGGGCTGTTTTCTGGGATCAATTTTTATTAGGATAATCTTGGTTTGCCCTGGTTACCCTTAAGGGTATAAAAAAGACATAAATATACACTATCATATAGTTTGGACACACTTTCTCATTCAATGTTATGAGAAAAGTGTGTCCAAATGTCAAAAGTAGGTTCCTAGAGTGTTAATACTTTTATTTTTTTGTTTGCTCTCAACAGTGAATGATTCCAGGTTTACAATACATGGTTAGGTTTAGATTCAAAAGCAAACACATTGTATTACTTTGAAGTCAGGCTTCTTGTTATGTGATGTTTACCAGCATCACTCAAAAATATGTTGCCTTCTCACAATTTCTACTAATGAAGGCTGTTTTAGAAATGTCTCATTTAGAAAAATGTGTTTCATTTGTTTTTGCACCAAAAGCAAACTTTTTCACCTATGATATGCATTGCAACAAAATATTATTTAAACATTTCTTTATCTGAGTGTTTTCATGTCAGTTAATCTAAAATATATAAATCTAAAATTACATTAATGGAATTAGTACATCTAAATTTAGTGCTGGTTCTGACATTTTGTTATGACGCTTGGTTGTTTATTACTGCCATAGTATGAAAAGATGTGACAGAAAAGTTTTACTTCAATTAAGACGTGAATATTTCTTGAAATTTTGTAAAACTTTAAAGAATAATTTGTCGAGATGCTGTGATACAACAGTGTTGGCAAATTAAATATCAAAGCAAAAGTAAAAAGCAAACTGAAGATAGATTTTAACAGCCGCTCAAGGTTACTAAATAAACATGAGACAGGCTGGAGTGGAATAAAAGTAGCTTCATTAGTCAGTCAGAGCATACAGCCAAAAAAAAAAAAAAAAAAAAAAAAACCTGTTCCTGCCAAACGGCCCAGGTCACATTGAGCCCGAGCCTCCGCAGCTCCTCTCAGACTGTGACACCCTGACCTGTGATGTGCTCGCTATGGAGCTCCTTCTGCTGTCCTTAGCTCCAAGCAGAGTCTGGAGGACATTCAATATAAATTCAACTCAAAAACTTCCAAAAACATAAATAAAAAATTAGACTGTTATTTTAAAAAAATGTGACTTTACCTACAAATAATCACCTGTTACCCCCGTTTGGCCTTTTGCAGCTGCTGTGTTTGGATTTAACGTCTAGATATGATGAGCTGTTTGTAGCCCTGGGCTGTAGGAGATAAACCTGGATCACACTGTGCTTTTCGAATTCAGATGCTGCGCTGCATTGCCCGAGGTGTGTGTTAGTGTGTGTGTGGGTGGGTGTGTATGCTGACTTTATGGCCACTGGCAGGTTGGGAATTCTGGCCCTGGTCCTAGCACTGAGTGGTTGTCTGTGTGTGTGCGGTACAGAGGGGGATGGCTCGGTGGGTGACCAGAGGGCCAAGTTAATAAAAAAAAAGGGGGTGGGGGGGGGGGGGGGGGGTACTGCCTCTTTTACTACCAAATTAAAAACAGTGAGCATTCGTGACATTCTGCAAGATCACCTGGCAAGTACCGAGGCCACAGTAAACAAAAGACCACTGCAAGAACAAGCAATTGTGCTGAAAGGCTTATAAAGCCTACAAAGAAAACTCAAAAAGTACCATTTTTAGTTCTGAACTGCACAGACAGTAACACTCATAGAAGTGCAAGTGCCACCACAGACACACACACACAAACATATGCACACTTAAACACAAGTTCTTTATTTCTGTAAGCGTATTTGTTTTGTTTTCCTTCTCGTACACCCCACAACACCGTCTCTGCAGCTACATGATAGCAACAAGACAAAGGTGAGGCATTTATCAGGACACACTCACACACACACACACACACACACACACACAAACCAAAACAAGATTAAAGTTGTGCTGATGAAACAAAGATGGATGCAAAAAAAGAAAAATTGACTGATTTCTTTTTTTCTTTTTTGTTGTTTCGCTTTAATCACCGTGTTGCTGTATTACTGTGAGTGCTGCTCTACTTTCAGTGAAAATGGGAAAAAAAAACAGTCACTGCAGAACCACCCCTCCTTCTGCCCATGGGGGAAGAAGTGGAAAAACAAAAAGTGAGATGTAGGAGTTTTATGTAATAAAGCTCTTTCTCTCGCTTTCTCACACACACATAAACAAACACACTCTTACACACACCAGAACACATAAAGCTAAAAGCATCCTTCCAAATGTCCAGGAGTGGTTGTTTAGGAGCTGCATATGCACTTTTGGTGCCACCCCCACCCCCCTCGGCTATCATTACCCCTTTTCATCAAATGGCTTCACAGTCGCAAATGTTGTTTCGCTGCAGCATTTTAGAGCCATTATCCTGATCCATTATTCTATGTGCAATTGGAGAAATGACATTTGCAGCTTCCTGCTTTTTCACATATACATGCATTAGGACTAAGTCAAAGGATACTGCCAAACAGCAAAATGCATTCTGGGCAAAAGAGTCCAAAATGATGTTATGTACAAATTATCAAATGCATCTAGGATGATATTTGGTAATGTACTGAGTGTACAGGATAGAGGTAAAATTGACGATAAATTTAACTCAAAATCTCAATATTGTGAACTATGTACAGGCTGCTACCAGCCACACTGACAAATAACAGACAAATAAAAAGAATCTTTCACAGAGTAAGCACTTTTGTCAAATCACATTTGCCTCAGCTCAACCCTTTTATATTTTACGGTAACATATTAATGTTGGTCACTAAGCTAATAAAATATTTATTTAAAAAAACATATTGGAACAAGGTTCTCTGCAAGTTAGGACACCTTGTTTTGCTGTACAAAGAGCATAATAAGGGCAAGGTTTTATGATAAAATTCAAACAGCTGAGTCTGTTGCTTCCAATATGTTTGAGACATAACGGGGTGTAAAATGTATGAACTAGCACTTTCAAGAACAGCAAGAAATACAGTATTTTGAGACTGAATTTGTTATAAGACAGAACAAAATCCACTTTGTTTTGGTGCTACTGAGACTGCAAGTTAGCTTGTCAGTCCAGTCTGAATTAAACTCTATTTTTCTGAACTGCAGGTCATTCAAGGGGCTGTCTGCAGCAGATAAAATATTAAACGATCTGATCTCGTCATCTTATCAACATCTACACATCAGGAAGAACACTACGATCTAACAGCCAACTTCTGCTGGATGTCCCAGGATCTAGATACAGATTATCTGTATTTTGCAGTGGCTGCTCCAAATTTGTGGACTATTTTATTTTTTTAAACACACACAGCTCAGGCTAGAAAGACGTTTGCATCCTTGTTTAAAGGGCAAATATCATGTGTTTCTCTGGCATATAGTTCAATTCTATACCATAATAAAGTAACTATGTCACCTTCAGTTGTTATGAAAATGTATAAATGATTCATGCAGTTTACAACCTGTAGTGTTGTAGCCTATTATTTTGTAATAACAATAAAAAATCAGCAACATTATATTAATCAGTTTTGGAAAATGGCAACTTAGGATACAATTGAAGCTTACCATCGGACCCCGAAAGTACGTTTTCTGAAGAACCAGACCAAGTTCAAAGACGGTTCAGCTGGTAAGCTATCTTCCATCCTCACACATACACACGTCAATTTTAAGCTAATTTATTTATTACTAAAATGTTGTGTAAGCCAAATATAGAACACAGATTGTAGTATAAGTTACGAGTTACAAGTGGTTACTGTAGATCACAGATGGATTAAAACAGGTACAATAGGTTGCCTTCAGGCCCAGGCCTCCCTTGAAAAAGAGATTTGAGATCTCAACGGGACTTGCCTGGTAAAATAACAGTTAAATAAATAAATAAACACTTTGCTCCACTGCTTTGGGATCAGCATGTTCTGATCCACACAGACAACAAGCAGCTTACATAGAGTTCCAGCTATTGAACTACCAGAAGCTGCAGTGATGGCTCGCACACAATTGCTGCTGCTCATCACATGAGAACTGTTCATTGTAATCTCTGGTTCTCACTGAACCTGTGAGACAAACCTGTTGTGTCCAAACAAACAGCTGGACGGATTTCCCTCTGTCCCGCTGATCCTGCATCCTTTAGGCCCGAGGGACCTGTTTTCAGACCGTCGTGGCAGCTGCCGTGGCGGGAGGAAGCTCTCCTGCAGGCAGGAGGAGCATTCTGTCACTTCCTAGGGATAGGTCAGCCCCACTGGGTCTGGTTGCTGAACAGGAGCCTTCAGAGAGGCTGGTCTCTCTGAGGATGTGGTGCGCATCATTCAGGGCACATGAGCTGCCTCCATCACAGCACAGAATCCTACACACCCAAATGGGCAGCGTTTCAGCGCTGGTGTGTACAGAAGGGCATAGACCCCATTTGTGTCTTCTGCCCTGCATTTATCTTCCCCCAGCTGCTGATTAAAACAAAAAAAATTTGCTTTCAGCTCATTTAAAACATTTGATGCAGTCCATTTCCTCTTTTCACGAGGACTGTGGTGACAGATCTGCGTTTTAAATCACCCGCTGATAAAACTGTTCCTCTAAGGCGTGCGCAGTTAGTTCCTCAGTGGGAATTAGCACCGTTCTAAACGCACTGAAGCTCCATTTGAGTTTTAAGACCAGATTTCATTGAAACTTCTTTCTCTCAAAACAGCCCTGCTGTTAGCACTGACATCAGCAACAAGAGTGAGTGAAATATCAGCTCTGTCTGTGACTCCATCCTGAAACTCAGAAGCATAAGGTCGCTCAGCACTGCTGTGTCTGAATCAAGCTTTTATCCTTAAAAGCATCGTGAGATTTTAAAGATCTAGAACTACAACACAGGATGGTTTCTTCCTCCTGGAGGGTGTGCACAGGCACAGACCTATTGCACACACGCTCTTTCCACAGTGGGATTTAACACTGGTATTGTGTGCTCTGAACAAGGGGCTCCTTGAGCTTTTGGAGCAGTTTTTCACTAAAGTTCCTATCATAAAAACAGCTCTGCTGTTAGCACTAACATCAACCATAAGACTGAGCGAGTAGTCAGCCTTATCTGTGGCCCCATCATGTCTCAGCATCCGGGGGTCGACAGCTTAGTGGTGCCGCCTCCTAACCCCATTTTCACATCTAAAGAGCATCACCAACTCTTACAGCTCCAGTGTCTTTGCTCTGGATGGTTTCATTCCTCCTCCTCATGGTTCTGAGGAAGAAGACATCTCTCACCTCCTGTGTCCAGTACGTGCCTTTTCTTGTTATGTGGCACGCACAGCTTGCAGTGCCTTTTTGTGCATTACAGAAAATGGCCTGCAGGCCGATCTCTATCTTCACAGAGATTATCATTCTGGTTATGTGAAGCTATTTTCAAGCTTACATTTCATTGGGGCTGCAGCCCCACAACGGCTCATTCCACAAGCTTAAGATGTTATGTCTGTTTGGAGCTGGTGAGGTGCAGACTACATCATGCCCCACCTCTATACCCATCAGCGATAGCCTTAGTGGGCGTAGCTTACACAAATAGAACGATGGTTACGTACTGTAACCCAAGCTTCTGGGAGTGTAAGCGCAGCCCTCTAAGCTCTGGGCCTTACCGACTCCCATAGCTGAAAAGAAAAGCTATAGGGAGCAGGATGATGGTCCCACTGGCATTTATAAGGAACCATGGGTGGGACCCATGGTAGGTGGGCGTGGACTATTGGTTCTTCAGAATGCACGAGAACGCGAAGGAATACCCATCAGCGATAGCCTTAGAGGGCTGCACTTACATTCATAAAAGCTTGGGTTACAGTACGTAACCATCGTTCTGCTTGAGTGTGCAGCTTCCAATTAAGTACACTGCTCAAAAAAATAATCGGAACACTCCAATAACACATCCTACATCTGAATAAATGAAATATTCTTCTTGAATACTTTGTTCTGTACAAAGTTGAATGTGGTGACAACAAAATCACACAAAAATCATCAATGGAAATCAAATTCCTTAACCAATGGGTCCTGAATTTGGAGTCACACAAAATTAAAGTGAATAAACACACTACGGGCTGAGCCAACTTTGATATAATGTCCTTAAAACAGGTCAAAATGAGACTCAGTATTGTGTGTGGCCTCCACGTGAGTGTATGACCTCTCTACAACACCGGGGCACGCTCTTGATGAGGTGGCGGATGGTCTCCAGAGGGATCTCCTCCCAGACCTGGACTAAAGGCTTCAGCATGCTTCATCCGAAGCCGACCAGTCGACGCGCGGTCACGTGGTTGTTCGGCGTTCGGTTTCGCACACACCTTT